>CM059278.1:14051732-14161732 GCA_030347295.1 Setipinna tenuifilis
GTTAAGTGGTGGGTGGTCTGCCCAATGCTTAATTGTCAGTCATCTGCCCCAGGTACTACTGGTGGTGGGGGCCTGGCTCTCATTAAGGGCTGTGTGGGTTGGAGCAGCGGCAGCAGGGTGATTGGGAGGAGGAGGAGGAGGAGGAGGAGGAGGAGGTGGGGGTGGGTGGGTGAGGAGGATGGAGGTAGTGTGTAGGAGGTTGGCTCTACTTACATGCTGTGCCCTCTCGCTCCTGTAAGAAGCGCTCCACCACCAGGCGAGCCAGCAGGGCGGGCGACAGGTCCACCTGAGAGCAGAGGGGAGAGGACAAAGACTAAACAACAGCACAACAACAACAGGAAGAACAACAACAACAGGAAAAACAAGAGCAAGAAGAATAGAAAAACGAAGCAGCAGCCAGCAGTCCTCTGTTTCAGTTAGCAGTGTCTCGTTCATGCCTGGCAAAGGGAGGGAGATGAAGTGGAGCGGGTGGGTGGGAGCCGAGAGGTGGAGGGTGGGATTGAGGGTTTCTTCACAACCACGGGGGGCTGGTGTTGATCACTTTAAGTTGCGCCTACTCGAGACGATTCTTAGATCATTATGTGCAAGTGGTTTCACACTACGAACACCATAGCCATTTCCTGTAATCCTGTTTACATTTTGTTTGAGGGGCTCCGGCTTTTCAATAGAGCAAAACGATCTCTTCTTTCAGATGTCACTTTGACTTTCAACGGAGCGCACACTAATCGGCAACAGACAAACCTTTGCTTTGTTTAGTGATTCTCTGTGGTTGGCAGAGGAATGCTTAAATTATGAGTTTTAAATGGTTGTTACCTGTTTCTAAGTGGCTTGTGTTTTGGGGGTGTTTTGGCTTTATTTGGGTAAATCTTTTAGGCCAGGTGGAAGGAACTGATAGTGAGGTATTGTTGGCAGCTGGCTTTCTAGAAAACCATCCCAGTTAAACATACACAATGTGACTACACTCCTTGTTAAAGGGGTCCTTCCGTCAAAAACCACTTTTAGTAGCTCTATTTACATTGTGGTGGGTCACAACAAGCAGTATATGCATGCAGCATCCCAAGACGTGAAATTCGACCCTCATGGTTTTACTGGTCATTGAAGGGTCGAGCTAACCAAAACGAGCGGATCAGAGCATGCTAAACCTATCTACACCACTAGGTCGTGAGCCCCGCCCAGAGCCATGTTTGGCAAGCCCACATCCCAAAGGATTGGTGGACAGAAGCTAGGTGAGCGAAAGACAGTGAATTTGCCCAATCAGAGGTGCCTTACTGACACGTCATGGATATTCACGAGGGACACCGGAAAAACCAGTCGTTCAACCACTAGACCTGTTATAGCTTACAGAAAACAGCGTCAAACAAGAGATCTAGGACATAATTTTTCACAGAAATGACGCACAATGCATTCAACCATAGTGGCGACACAGACATATGAATAAAAATAACGATGGAAGTTCCCCTTCAAACATCCAAATGAGACGTATGACATTGAATATATCTGTGCATGAAGACTTGATGGATTTGATTATGGTTCAAGAGGAACCTTAGAAACAGGTTGCTGAGTCTCCAGTCAACACCAGGAATGGCGAGGATTGCGAGCTAGAGAAACAGTCCTGCCCGAAGCTGCCATCATACCAGGAGTTCAGGGGGCTCTCGTGCAGAAAGACCGTGGAACTTGTAGCTGTGGCACACCTTTGAAGCTAAAACACCTTGAAAAGCTGTGAGGGGCAGGCGAGGAGATCAAGGCAGAGTTTGACGTGTGGCGCGGCCCTTCACGTCAGATTTTTTTTTCAGAGCCGAGGCTCACAGAGACAAGGAGGCAGGCCAACCCCCCTCAACAGCTCGCAGCTTTCTCCTGTCGTGTTCCACCAAGCACAACCCACCTCACCGCGGTGGAACAATACAGGCTAATTATCGAAATATCATTCACAGAGGCATTCCACGGACATCAAGGGAAAACAAAAGGCAAAGTGTAACATACAACATATTCGGAGTGTATAATTTGCAAATCAGGGAGGGAAGAATGATATGAACAAAGGAGAAGAGGAAACACACAAAAAGGGGGGAAAAATATCTCAGTTACCCCTCCTGCCTCTTTAGTATATTAAACACGGCCGGCCTGCTTCAGCCAGATCCCTGCTGCAATGAAACAGGGGCGTCATTATAGCCGGGAAACATTTTTTTTTCTCTTGTTAGCATAATTGGGGCCTAAAAGTGAATCCTTGCCTGGCTTATGGTGCGATTGTAGCGTTTTATCTCTCCTGTGATCCTTTCCTGGTGCTGCTGGAAGCGCTCTGTGCTGCGCACAAAGAGATTTACTGGTGGTGTTATTTGTTAACATCGCCATAATTCTGCATAGAGAATACAGCCGCACGCAAGACCAAACATGTCTATAATTATTACGGCGAGGAAGCAGCAACGGCATTCGTCTTCATTAGGGATCTAGGAGGATGTTTTTTTTTTTCCTCCAAGTGAGAGCTCTCGTCTCCTTTAGCCTGCAGGTCCATCTCTTTACCGCAGAGTATGAGAGTTTTGTGCTTTTTTGTTGCCTTTTTTTTTAGATTCTTCCATTGTTTTTCCTTTGTAGCTTTCATTGTCTGTAATTGTGTTCATTTTCGGTCTCTCTCTCTCTCCCGCTCATTTGAAATCTCTGGATAACAATTGCGCACCAGCTCCACTAACCCACATCAAGGCTGACACATGAAAAATGGTGGCATTACCCAAGGTGGGCTGGTCTGAATATGGACCAGCTGATTAGTTCAGGTACTTGCATCCAGCTAATTTTCATATTAATCACGAGGCCATTCCCCTTCAAAGTTAGACACCTCCACTTGAGCTTGAACGTGAACTGTAAGTAACGCTTACAGCCTCCTGCTTACAGGCACCATGTCTGACAAACCACAGCGGCCACCAGGAGTTAGATTTATTGAGAACAAATGTGATATTTGGGTATAAGCTGCAATTCTAACTGAAGACCTCATAATTGTGGAAACAGGGGAATAAACAGGGGAGAAACATGTTGAAGTTCTCATCAATTTTAATAGTTCCTCCTTATTGGAGATATACTGTTTCATAAAAAGGGCCTTCACTACATCAATTAGCAGTCTGGGGAACCATAGGTGGCTTTGTGTAAATGTTAAGAAGCATATTTATAATAACTATTAAATCTGTTAAATGGCTCATAGACCATTATCTCCAAATGGATTGTATTCCACTAAAAAAAAGATCAAATAAAGAATGAGTAATGATGGTTAACTTTTATCTGTCACTGCTTAATGACAGCCATATTTCCCCAGACTTAATGCCCCCCAGTTGTATGGGTCACACACCTACTAGTGTTAATTCTCTGAACTATTTGTGATGACTGTGTCCTGTGTCTGCGCATGACAATTCAAAGCCTCACCACATCTAGCCGATTTGTCAACAGGAATGGAATGGAATGATTGTGGCTAAATCTGAAAGTTTCCCCTGTCAACAGTTCATCTATACTCACAGTATATCATGTGTACTAAGATATAAGACATAACTCATGTTATATAACTTCACACACTAGTTTTAAGACTTTCACTTACAGATGACAAGAGTACAAACAGAAACCACACAGAACACCAAAACATAATGTTAGTCCCAGAGATATGTCAACAAAAAGCACTGCTTTAAGTCTATATATAGACGCTTAGGTCATGCTTAGGTTTACATACTGCAGATCATATGTACCTTTTTAATTGAGCATTTTTGTACACCGCTGACATATTTTAATTCTGGGTTGAAGACCTGTCACTTGATTATGAAGACACTAATATGACTCGTGGGCATGTAGGTGCTTGTGCAGAGCATCTTACCTGAGCAACGAGCCCCAGGAGGAGAGCAGGCCAGCTGATTAAAGGTCTGGATGTTAGCCCACTTTATCTTTATTATTATCTGGGTAAACAGTAAGTCTGTGGCTTTATGTGATGCATTTAAAAGCAATCCCAAGGCTACCCCACCAGCCGACCGGCGAGCCACCCTTTTTTAAATGCATGGCACCTTAGGCCCACCAGACCTCTTTTCACTAGCCATTAAACCTTGAGTGTAACCCAATGTTAATTGTTAATTTGCTGACTAGCTGCAATGCACAGGAGACCCCCAGCTAGCTGTGTGTGTGTGTGTGTGTGTGTGTGTGTGTGTGTGTGTGTGTGTGTGTGTGTGTGTAGGGGGGGTGTAGAGCCCCCATTCCTTCTTATTAATGTGATATGTAGGAACTTGCCCGTGTGTAACACTTTAATGGCCATGGCTTCAAGTCATTTTTTCAATGCAAACACGTCGCTGGGCTCCACTCCCACAAGGTCTGACCGCCTCCTCTGGCTGCTCGCTTAGTGGTGCCACTGCAGGGCAGTCCTATTGTCTTCTCTTTGCCCTCCATGCCAATGTAGGCATGTTTGATACACACACTGCTACGATCAATAATATATTGTCTATTGCCAGTGATAGAAGCATACTTTTAAAAGTATACTTATAACACTATTTGGATTAATGTTTTAATAACATTAATGGATTTTTCGTTTGTCAATCACACATTTTTTGTTAATTGCTGTATTTATGAATGTCAATTATTATAATGACACAAACAGTATTTTTACATCTGCCTTAAACAGGACGAAGACTAATTACATTAAATAATTGGTTAATAAGGGCGGAACCATTTGCTCAATTTTCATAAGTACTAACAGACAGGGCAAAAATCTTAAATGCTACACGGGGCTTTGAATTGAGGGGGGTGTTTTGGGGATAATTATGTTTGTGCCAAAAATCTGCTGCAGACTTGCTCGAGCACTTCAGAAAAGAAAATAAAGAGCGTATGACGACAGAGTTAAAATGCAGAAAAAAATAAAAAAGCAAGAGAGGGAGAGAGAAAGAGAGAGACAGAGAGAAAGAGAAAACCAAAAACCAAAAAAAGATGGAGAGGCGAAGTTTGGGCCATTACCTCATTAGCCATCTCCAGTAGGACGGGGGATGAGGGAGTCTTCTTGGCCTCGGCCAGGTACCTTCATTAGGACAAACAACAACAGAACAACAGAAGTGAGCAGGGGAGGAGGAGGAGAAGGAGGAAGCCAACAAAAGGGGACAGGAGCAGGCCAGCCAAGACATGCTCAGGTCCCCGATGGCCTCGGCCCCCCCGGCATATGGCAGACTCGCTGTGGTTGAGACGGCAACCCTCAGACGCATCTGATCCTCACCAAAAAAAAATAAATAAATGAAACCGACAAGATCATTAACAAAAAACCAAACGTTTTTTTTTTGTTTTGTTTATTCTTAACCTCACCCCTAGAAGCACTCCCCACCCCCAACCCCCCCACTTCCCCTGTGTCCTCTGACGCCCCCCCCCCCCTCAAACCCACCCCTTCCCTCCCCAAACCCAGAAGCTTGCAGAGATCAAGAGGAGATCCTCTTGGAGGGCTTTGTTGTTAAGTGGATTACTACAACATTATCTGCCTCTATTCCCGCTAAACAACAGGCTTAATAGGCTACACACACAAGCTAATTGTGATATGCAAAGAGGCTTTGCAGCCGTCAGTCTGTTTTGTCTTTCCTCTCATTTCTCAAAGAAATTGCAGATAATAGCCCGCCATACGCTTCAGCAGGGCAAATGTCCAAGAGCAACTTTTTTTTTTCTGTTTCAGCAAATCTGTGTTGCTTGTGAGAGCTCAGCAGGTGCAGGGTGTTTGTGTGTGTGTGTGTGTGTGTGTGTGTGTGTGTGTGTGTGTGTGTGTGTGTGTGTGTGTGTGGAGGTGGGGGTTGATGGTGGTCTGGACTGAGCAGTGATTTGTTTGGAAGAGATTATATCTGTCAGTGAGGCCCACCCACTCACAGCCTAATCTCTCCCCCATTTTGGCCATGATCAGGTGAGTGGACTGGGCCCAAGGAGTCACCACAGGACGTGACCTACCTCTGGTAGTAGGCTTCAATGGCCTCAGGGGCATGGTGTTTGGATATGTTTCTTTTCATCCTTTTCTGAAGAAAAAAAACACAGACACACACAAACATTGTACACCCTACACATTCTTCAACTTGTACTACTCATAGTAATATCATAAAACACTACTTTAAGCAAAATTGCATTTCAAATAATAGTTATTCTATTATACTGGCAGACAAAGGGGAGAAAAGGGGCTTTTTTCAGTCCAGGTATAGAACAGTGTTCTGTCGAGTAAGCCATTGTGCATGTACATATAGGCAAGAGGGTCATAGTAATTGAATCGCAATAAGTTGCACTGAGGGGTCATAGTGAGTCCCTGCAACCTTGCTTGCCTACCCCCCTTGCAAACCTTGTATTAATTTCCCTCTCAATTCAGAGGAAGAACCACCCTTTTTTTCTTTTCTTCTTTTCTTTCTTTTTTTTTTAAATGCATTCAATTGGCATCTTATCCAGGGGGTGGGGAGAGGGAAAGAAAGAGCACTGCTTAAAAAACAACTTATTTAAAAACTACACAAAAAGAAAGAGAGAGAATCAGAGAGGGAGGGAGGGAGGGAGGGACAGAGAGAGAAAGAGAGAGAGGGAGAGTGAGCGAGAGACAGCGAGAATGCAATTCCGCCGAGACACACCACATGACTGACACCTGTCAGGCGGATGATAAATGACTCCATTTTCTGCCTCTGCTGCCTTCTGCCACTCCCGGCAGTGCTCATTCATCATCGTCCGCTGTCAGCCGCCCAAAGCAGCAGTGACAGTGCGAGTCAGCAAACATTTAGCACGCCGGGCCGCTCTACACCGGGAAATTATTATTGTCAGAATAATAATGGTTTAGCATAATTTATTACAGGTCCACCAAATAAGCAGGGGCTAGATGTTATTAGACAGATGGATGGGAAAGGCTTGGCAGCAATCCACAGAGACTGGGGCGGACCCGTGACGTGAAAGAGCGAATGGGGAGAAAGGTGGGGGGAGGAGTGTAAGAGAGAGAAAGAGAGAGTGTGTGTGTGTTTGTGTGCCGGGTGGTGGTGGGGGCAGGGGGGTGGCCAAAGGAGTGGGGGTTAGGTGGAGGAGTGTGTGTGTGTGTGTGTGTGTGTGTGAGGGAGGGGAGGGGGAAAAAAAGAGGGGGGCATCCTCCAAACCAATCAGAGAGCTGGCAGTTCAATTACAAAGAAATAAAGGGACATTCATCATTCAATTAGGCACCTGTCAGGCTTCACAAAGGAGGAAAACTTCTAACCTGGTACTCCAGGGAGAAGATGCTCAGAAGAGTGGACTGCGAGTGACTGGAACAAATAAAAGAAGGACAAAGTTAATTACCAGAGAGCACTGCGCAGAGACAAAGGCGGCGAGGAGCTTCAAAGGCGAGGCCGGCTGCCCTGTAATCTAAAAGAACATGAAAACAAGTGTGGCAAAGTTGTTCCAGATGAACACCTCGGACAAAGGAATCCTGCCACGCAGCTCGGGGTGGAGGTGGGAGGGTTTTTTCTTCTTCTTTGCTGTGCAGGATGAGATGAGAAAATGCCATATCACAGTCGCTACGCCGGCGAGCCTGTGGCGCCGTGAGCCCATACGGTGGTGGGCTGTACAAAGATCCCAGCAGGCTTTGTGGCGAAATATTGAAATCCAACATATCGTCGTACAGCACTGCAGACAAAAAGGTCTAAGCCTGTGCAGAACCCAAACGGAACAAAACAAAAAGAACCTGTGTTAGCACTTGATAGGGTTCAGATCAGTTACCGGCTAGGGAAGGCACTGTTCATTGGCAACATATTGAAATATATTTTGTAGGCGGTGAGGGAGTCTCTGCTGGGGAGTGCCTCATTCCTGCTCGGGGGGGGAGGTGAGCTGCTTAGGGTGGTGTTGATGGTGCTGGGGGGATGGAGAAAGTTTGCCTCACTGTCAGCACTGGCATATGGGACATTCTGGAACAATCCCGCTGCAGCTGATGGGCTTTGAAAATGGAAACTTTCACGGCAGGAAGCTGGGACTCCCAAGAGTCGGTCAATTCCATGGGTTGCCATAAGCTACATTCATCTCCAGCTCCACTCAATGTCAAACACCTGGCTGTGTGTGTTTGTGCACTATGTGTGTGTGTGTGTGTGTGTGTGTGTGTGTGTGTGTGTGTGCGTGCACATCTATGTGTGTTGGGGATGGTGGGCTGATGGTAAGGGGGATTCAAAACCCCATCACACAAATCAACACACACACACACACACACACACAACCTCCCAAACCCCCACGATGGATCAGGAATATTCAAGGTGGCGACAGATTTTTTTCTAATTGGATGCAACAAACAGCCGCACAGCTACTGCACAGGTTGTCTCCAGTGGTCCTGCATTTCCATGCAGTGCTCTTAGTACATCTGATTGTTAAATTTAATGGACTTTTCCTTACAAGTCACCAGAGGATGGTATGTAAATACCTAGCAAAACCCCAGTTTCCTATCTGCATTGAAATACTGGCTCCATATAGGACTTGCCCATCAATCAGTGCGACCAACTACTAAAGTGGAGCTTGAAAAGAGGCCAGAGACTTTTTTTAGTAATCGCAGATAAAGCAGTTTTTTTGTCTTTTTTTCATGAGAAAACTTAAAGTTTAAACAACAGGCTTAAAGTTTAGTTTCACATACAAACCATCCCTGAATTATATGTACATAGAAGTAGAACTGGGCGATATATCAACAATATACTATTGAATGTAGTTGAGAGAATATGACCCTATCAATATATATTTTTGATGCTGCAATACCCCTTTATGAAAGCCACTTGCTCTTCTGCTTTCAAACTGTCGCAGCTTTCTCAAATTGCTCAACACCGGCCCTACGCCTGTTATTGTATACAGTTTTTTTTTTATTTGCACAGCATTTTTTAAAGCAGTCTTAAATCTGTCCATATAAACCAAGTTGTGTTTTCATACTTGTGCCTTTGAGTGAACACGAAAGACGTTGCTCATTACATATTGATATATAGGCCTATCATGTATAAGCCAAAAATGTTGAGATGTCAGCTTTGGTCCATATCACCCTACACAGCCCTACATTGAGAAGGCAAAGGGTTAACCATGGTAACAGTGTACACTAGACTGGGGCCTGTGGGGCCAAAAGAAAGAACAACATCTCACACACACCTCTGAGAACACAGCCCACAAGAAAACATGGCTGCCACCACCGTTAATTTACTGTGATACCTGTAGGCCAAAGGGTGACTGCAATTAAGTGAGCCATTAAACGGTCAACTGTCAACATGTGAACACTTAAAGGAGGTGAATAACAACGGGGAAAAAAAACCCTCCTTGACAACCTTGCACCTGAGCATCTTAAGAATATTACCGTGCTGGTTCGTGGTCATGGCTGGTCCGTTTCTCTTGAATCAAACATCTGTTAGGTTTTAAATGGATTACCCTGCATAATGATCATGATTACCGCCTAATTGCTAAATCTTTACCCTGTTAAGTTTAAAGGGACGTAAACTGCCCTTAATATCTGTGAAAACATATCTGTTTCAAACTGCAAGGCATGACTTGTGCTTTTTTTTCCTGTGTGTACGTTGCATGTTTGTGTGTGTTTTTGCGTGCGAGTATACATCTACAAGCATTTTTTTGTCCTACAGTCTATAGAACAGTATGAATGAAAAAGAATATATATGACACAAAGACACAGCGAGGTAGAAATCAACTCAAATCAAATGGAACTCCACTTAAACTAAGAACCCGAAACCTGAAAGAGCATTTTTAGATGACATGACTCCAAACCTTAGGTGGTGTGCCTGTTATATGGCCTGTCATTTGTTTGTACCCGAGCAATATTGTCCGATGCGCCCCTTCCCACTGAACAGACATTAGCAGTAAGTTATTGCAGGTTCAGCATTAATGTATATTCAACCTGTGCTCTCGTGGGTGCTCTGCACTCAATTCATGCTAAAATATGGAGCGATGCACAGCGCTTTACAATCTCTGCTGGGTCTCTAGTGAGAACTCTCAACAGTAGCGTTACAAAGCCCACATGTTTATTCCCCGACGTTGCTTGCAAGGCTAACTACAGGATTTTTTTAAGCCTTTGTTGTCGACGATAATGGACAAATTGATGAAAAAACACCCACACAAACCCATCTCTTAAGGAACGACCAATTTGCAGGGATTTAAAGCTCTATGGAGATGTCAAAACAAAAAGGCAAGCAATTCAAATTGATGCATTGAACAAGTGTACAGCCGTATCATCCTCAGTAAGGGAGGAGGGGAGTTAACGTCCATTAGTTTACCATACTGTTTAATATTTCATGACTTCAATTTCAGACAACGGGGAAAAGCACAGATTTGCTTATTCATATACAATTTATTGCAGTACTACATCAATGCACTAAAGCAAATGGGCGCAAGAAGGAATGGAATGATAGGGTTGAGGAGAGCCATCCTCTGGCCAAAGGGATTGCTTTATCTGTGGATCAGCTGCCTTCTCATGCCAAGGCCCAGCCAATGACACTGTCCAGGGTCTGTGCTGACCTGACCCCCTGATTGCATCTGCAAATACTCGGGCCAGATAAAGGCCTGGTCATTTCACACCTTCCTGAGTACACGGGCACGGACTAATCTTCACACCCTCTCTCTTCTCTCTAACCCCACCCCCCTCCCCAAAAAAAACCTGCTTGGACTTATCACAGCCGACAGAGCCTCTAGAGTAAACAGATACCTCTCATGACACCTCAGCAGGCCACACACAAAGGCAAGACACACACACACACACACACACACACACACACACACACACACACAATCACAGAGGTCCCTAAATGCAACATAATAACCCATCTGACTACTCTGGGAGTTCAATAATCTCAGCTACCCTAAGTCGTCAGGAGGTCAATTTGTATGTTGGCAAACCATTAGATGAACTTTACCAATGTATTCCGTTTTAACTGACCAATAACCCATTGAAAAGCCGCTGAACACATTTGGCCTATTGCTAGCACCTTACTCTGTTAACTGTTGTTAAAATTGCTTTTTTTATATAAAAAAGCATACTATGATTCAATGCTACATAAAGGCTCTATAGTCTGTTACTTAGAGCTGTAAAAAAAAAAGAAGAGATAAGTGCACGCAACACATTTCAGGTGGCACTGAGTTCTGGATCTAAAAGCCATTAGGGCAGCATCACAGAGCCACGCTGGGCCTCTAGCCTGTAATTTGAAGCTCGCAAAACAGAAGGTTAGGAACAAGAGCGGCGCTTAGAAAATCATTCACCACAAGCGTAATTATCCCCCTCAGCAACCTACCACGTTCAATTAATATGCACAGAGACTGAAACGATATGGAAGGGAAAGTTGATAAAAAAAAAAACCCTCCACTCCCCAGCCAACATTGTGGCCGTCTGCTTACCTTTTGCTGTGATTTGGGACATATCGCTCTTATGGAGATAAATTATCTGAAATTACAGGTTGGGTGAGATTCGGTATTGTAAAATTGTACCCTTTTTTCTCACATGGTTAGCCTTTGCGGTTATGTTACACTAAAAAGGAGAGGTATAACTCCCTTCCTCGGGAAAAATAGACTATTCTTTTCCCGAGCTCCATTTTCTGTCAGCCGTCATTCCCCTGCTACCAGATCCCTATTGAGGGCATAGCTCTGCTCACATCACAGACTTTTGGGGCCAAATAATGAGATCATATTCCTAGACAGGCATAGTAACCAAACCCTTTTTTTTGCCAGGTCCATAAACTTCATACAGTATATAAACCAGCATGGATAAAGCACAACAAATAGGGATGGCGATAGATTGCATCTCAACCTAATTAAAATGATATCCTTCCAGCTATTCATTATTAAAAAAAAACTCCCCTCTTACAAATAATTAATAATAATAAATGGCAGTAATTTAGCTAATGAAAGCCACCTGGCTAATGACATGCGAATCATATGTTGCGACAGTACTTAGCATTTGGACGATCCATACACAGAGAGCCGTGCGTATCTGGGCTCTTTAGGGCAGAAACCTAACTGAGGCATAGCTAATTTTTTACTAATGACTCCGAGCAGGGGCTCAAGATGGCTTGCGAAGAGAGAGTGGTGGGGGGAGAAAAAGAGAGAGAAAGAGAGAGAGAGAGAAAACACATTCCATTCAAAGCATTCCAACATTAGAGCTGATTTTCAATGGTGAACATTAAGAAGATTTTGAATATTTTTTGAAAAAAAGAAAAAAAAAACCCTTCAATTGGAAGTTGTTCTTGCCATGGTAAGTGTCCAACCGTGTATATTTTTGGTGGCAAATTGAAGTAAAAAAAAACTTCCAAGTGGTGCAGAAGAGCGCAGGATGGGCTTGGAAACTGTTATGACAGTTCGAGTAGGAGGTTGTGTTTTTTTCCCCATGTATGTTCTTGGTTCCTGAATCAATATTTTGCAAGGGAAAAAACATACTTTGCTGGATGTGTTTTGCTCAAATGCATATGTAAATGGCACTAATTATACATGCTGATAAGAGAAGCTGAACATCTGCTTCCTCCAAATTTGATCCCCATGAAGAAAGCATGCAACTATGATCAATCTGACAAACCAAAACTACACAAACACACCATGGTCCTAGTTACTTGGCTTTATGTCTTTGAATAAGATAGAATGTGAAACCTATAACAAACCAATGGGGGCATTTATTTAACCACACACAAATTTAAAAACACCAGCAACCTTGTATATCGTGTACAACCCTGACTATGCTTAGTAAACAATAATTATACACATGAAAACCACCAATAATATCTTCTACACAATTTCTCTCATGATATACATCTAGTTTATACCATGCTGTGTCTACACATTTCTAATACAGATATGCAGGATAATGTATTCTCCCAGAGCTCTTGGAGAGGAGTAGCTGTCTGTAGCAATACTCCTACTGAATGGGGGACCCCATGGTGAAGGACACGAGAGATCTCTGGAACAACAGTCCTGTGTGGACAGTTTGGTTAAACAGCAATGCTTTGTTGCTCCACCACAGCGGGATGAAGGACGACACAATGTTTCTTCATAATCTTTTGAATCAGCGCCTCAGAGGCGACAGCGCCGTCACGAGCTACATTTCGCCGGCATAGAAACGGCGTCTTGGAAGACGTCGTTCTCGACTTTAATAAGTCAGCCCGAGAAATAGGCCCCTCTTTAATCTTATTTGTGACAAAACGTGTTACGCTTAAGAAGCGGCATCCAAGGGTCTGCCATAATTGTCAGCACTGCCGTGTCATCTCCACCTCATCACGAAAGAAAGAAAGAAAGAAAGAAAGAAAGAAAGAAAGAGAGGATGAGGCTTCTGTTTTTAGGGTGATGAGCATCATCTTATCCAGCGGAAAACTATATCAGACAGACTGACCAACTGTCTCCAACCCTTAAGCATCCCTTCAGCACTTGTATCATTCTGGGCAATTTGTTCCATTCTGCTTTTCACAATTGATCCTCACATGCAAAGCCCACCTGGGGGCAAAAGTGCCCACTCCACAGAGATGCCCAGATGACACCATACACTTTCATTCCATATGTGTGCAACTGTACAATGTATGTGTTGTACTTTATTGAAGTGTGGCATTTTGGTTTAACAAGAGTTACGGTTGTACTAAGGCTTAAGTACAGGGTTGGCGTTACAGTGTTGTCTGTTTAGTACGGTTATGACATGATCTTAAATACCGAACAAAACTTATTTCCTCAGCGTTTAAAGTCATATACTTTTGTCAGATTTGCTGGTATGTGTGGCCACTCACTCCCTGTTATCCACGTACATTTTCGCAAGGTTCTGACTGAACTTTTCAATGCTTGTGTCTGCTCGACATCTCCAATATAGATTCCTGGTTTCAAAAAACCATCAGCTTTCAGCACGTGCTTTACAGTCAACACAGGATCTGCGGGGAAAATGGTAGGTTTGTTGCTGGAGGAGGAAGCGTTTTATTCTTGTGCTGCCAAAATCGCGTAATCACAAACCCGCTTTCACTCACACAAAATCCCAGCGAAAGGCTCCTCTCCCAGCATCCTCTCTCTCCCCCTCATTCTCTCTCTCTCGCTCCAGCCGCCACTCTGCTTCCTCCCTGCCAAAGCCCTGACCACATAAACAATTCCAGTCCTGTCATTAGTCCTCCTGTATCCCAGGCTGCACAGCTCTCCACTGGCTGCAGCGCACCCACAAGCCCGACCTGCCAACTCCAGTTTCTGCTGCAGCCGTGAGCCAGGGATGTGTGGTCTGGAGAGGGTGGAGGGGTGGACGGATGGGTTGTGGGGGGCTGGCGAGAAGGAAGAGAGGCTGCGGCAGTGGGCGGCCATGTTAGCTGCTCCAGGAGCCTGGCTAGTGGCTGGCAAATGTCATCGCCACACTCTCACAGCTCTGACTAAGCAAGAAAACACCATTTAAAATGGTGGTGGTGGGGGAAACACACTAAGAGCTAGGGCTCCAGAAAATGAATATTGTGAGAAAAACGATAACACATGCAGGGCAGATCCTGTGTAGCCTGGACAACTGGCTCTGGAGATGCCCTAACGTGAATCGGTGAATTACAACATATTAGGCCTGCTTTAAAATAATATGAGGAAAGTTGTGCTCATTGAAAAAAAAAAAAACTTGGAACTGTCCCAAAAAGACATTGGAAAATAAACAGTAGTAGCGCATACCGCTATTTTATCGATATTTAATGCGTTTCACCGTGGCGTTCCAAGAGACATATTTACAAATCCTCCTTTGAGTACGTCCACTTTGGTTAAAAAGCCTGAGTGTGTTCACCCAAGTGAGTTAAGGCATAATTCAGCCTCTTTTGTACAAACCAAAGGGCACAGGAGAGGGATAAACATCGTAACAGTGATAAATAATCAATGAGCAAAAGCCCTCTGCTTCAAAACACCATCAGCTCCAACATTACCATCAAAAACAAAAAACTATGTGCCGCCAAAAAGGGGGAAAAAAAAAAATCAGCATATCAATGGCACATGCCACAACAAGGCTGGGCCAAGCTTCCCTCCACAGATCACGCTAGATAAACCCCCAATAACAGAGAAATTAACAAATGCTTGACATTTGCTCAACATCCATTATTCTGACACTTCTTCAGAATTTCAAAAGGCTGAGCGCATGCTTAATCAACATTCATATTCCCCGAGCGGGCCCGTGGCACCATATTGCGGCCCGCCTCACTGCTGATGAAAACGGCACATTAGGGCCCGCTTCCGAAAACGTTCGGGGACTTTGTGCCAGCGATCTAAACGCATGCATGCGTGTGTGTGTGTGTGTGTGTGTGTGGAGACTTCATAGTTTTTTTTTTTCTTTTTAAATGCATCCAAACACAGAAGCATCTGCCCCTTATGCCTGCTAAAGCCCGCCCTCCACAGCATACACCCCACAGACACACAGAGTCAATCTCACACTTGCACACTTCAGCCAAGCCTCTCCCGTCTCAGCTCGCGAGACATATGCAAAAGCAGCCTGAATGGCATTTTAAAGAGGGAGTAATCATTACATCCAAATTCATTCATAGGGGCTCTGCAGAGGGCCAGAGAAGGCGTTTCTCCCTCCCTTTCTCTCCCTCTCCGTCTCGCTCTGGGGGCAGGCAGGATTGGGGAGTGGGTGGAGGGAATGGGGGGGGGCCACAGGGGGGTGTTGACAGTGGTCCCCGGTGAGCTCCAGGAGGAACCAGACCAGGCTTCGAAGAGCAGACGATCATTTCCAATTCTAATATTATACAACGGGGGTGAGGGAGAAAAGAGGCACGGGGGAGGGAATGGGGGGTGGGGGGGCTGATGTCACATCCAGCCGCTGGTCCATCAAACCCCTCCTCTACTCCCTCATTGTGGCTGTAGAGAGACAGAGAGTGAGGAGATGGTGGTGTGCAT
Source organism: Setipinna tenuifilis (assembly GCA_030347295.1). NCBI lineage: Eukaryota > Metazoa > Chordata > Actinopteri > Clupeiformes > Engraulidae > Setipinna > Setipinna tenuifilis. The sequence continues at coordinate 14,067,531 of CM059278.1, forward strand.
GTGTATGTGTGTGTGTGGGGGGGGAGGTGTTGTTGGGGTGGGGTTAGAGGGGCAGACACTAGGCAGGACAGGCCGAGCAAGGCAGGAGGTGGGCAGCATTTGCATATCACTCCATTGTTGAGGGGGGGGAAGAGTGACAGCACCGTGTCCAATTCTTTTCCCCTCAGACCGGCCTGGCCGCGGGAGGAGAGACCAGGCTGACAGATGACTCTCAACATCTGTGTTACGTGAGCGATACAGATGAGGAACTCCGAGTCCCCAATGAAATCCCCAACACCGCCCACCAACACACACACACACACACACACACACACACACACACACACACACACACACACACACACACACACACACACACACACACACACACACACACACACACACACACACCACTTGATAGACTACAGACGCCCCTGTTTAAATTAGCTTTAAATAGTCAATAACATTATCATGTGGAGACGTCCCCTCTGCTTCCTATTCCAAACTGAGCCCAGCTCCCCCCCCAAAAAAAGGACAAAAAAAAAATTGACAAGAACCGCCATGCTAAATACAAATAGCACAGATGACTGAAGTTTAAATTTACATTCAAAGCACTTTTCTCTCATTTAATGATTCGGGGAGTTACGCTTCTGCTTTTCGAGTGTGAAATTATTTTCGTCTGTTGCTACTCAAATGTAACGGAGTTATTGACAGAGCATTATCATAATAACTCTTCAATACAGAATAATCCAGACAGCAACGGCAATAGACTCAAATGTCTCATCACAGCTTTCCCCCTCAAGAACGTAGTCTAGTCCATGTTGGATAGAATGGAATGGAACACAGCTCAGATGAATTCACAGTACAGAGAGGCGAGGCCAACTGTACACATATTAGTTCCATATTAGTTTTACTGTATGACCTTTACACCATGCATAGTCTCTCCTTTAGTGCCTAGTGGGGTTATTAAATCAAATCTCCTAATAATTATCACAGTGTTGTCAAGCAGTGCATACTTGCTGACTAATCACTGGAAAGAGAGAAATGGCCGGACAAAGAAAATGTGTTTGTTTAAAAAGGGAAACACGCGGAAGGGAGTAGCACGTTTTTGCTCTCACTCTGGCACAGAAAGAATCAAGAGTCTGCCTAGTCTCTCTAAACACAGTCAGGGTGGAGGGTGTGACTATGACAAGCGAGGTGCGGCGATGGCTGTGGCTTCCCTGTGAAGTACTGTGGTTGCAGCTCTCCAAGTGGGAGCCATCCAGGCACAGGGAAGTTGCCGAAAGACGACCTACCCATCCCCTGTCTGTCCCACTCTCTCTTTCTCCCGCTCCGCTCCTCTCCACTCCACTCTTCTCTCCTCTGCTCTGTCCCACCCTCCCCACCCCTGCCTCTCCTTCTCGTCCCTGGTCCTCCTGCTCTCCCTCCATATTTACAGAGTCTCCAGACTCCCACACGTGGGGACGGGTGCTGTTGAGTATAGTAGCGGCGGTGACTGGGAGGGGATGTGTGTGTGCATGTGTGTGTTGTGATGGTGGTAGAGTGTGTGTGTGTGTGTGTGTGTGTGTGTGTGTGTGTGTGTGTGTGTGTGTGGTGTTGTGGTGGCCGTGGTGGGGGTGGGGGGCTGACTGCCGTGCCTCAGCGCATGCTAAGAGATGATGGATGGCCTAGTCGATATGTTATGTCTTAAGAGCCTGATTTCCTGCCAGTCCAATCACTAACCCTCCAGAGCCCGGCTCAGCTGATTGGACAAGCAGAATAATTTCGCAGGCTGTGAAAACACGGCTGCCGCGCCTGTCTGTCAGGCCCCTTTTTGACGACATTCAGGTTTTTTAAAGAGCAGAGGCCCTCGCAGGGATCCCTTTGCACGCAGGAAATATGAACAATGACTCGCAGGCCAAACAAAGCCTAACACACCACATGCACTAATAAGCATATAGCCATTATCGGTGTGAGAAATCTCCAGGCTTGTAGTTTCTCCCAATTATGCCTGATCCTGGTTATTTGAAATTATATGGCTAATTTTAAAGCAAGGTACAAAGGGGAGTCGATGTGGGTATATATATAAAAAAAAGAGATGGTAAGATATGATTTCATAAATCTATATATATTTTAAAAAGTCCGTGTGGACCACAGGGCATAAAAATGCATTTGGGAGAAAAGAAGGAGTTGGATCGGTGAGGCTAAGATATTCGATAAAATGCTGACGCCAATAACAAAGCCATGCTCAAGGTAGGCCGCACGGCCCCCTGGGAGTCCAGCAGCGTATTCTAGCAGTGATTACAGCACAATGGAAGCGGGAGAAGCTCCAAATTCATGCGACTTCTTAAGTGACCTCTAAAGGATCAGGGCTGTCCTGGTGGCCTTGGGGGATTACATGTGTAACATTCAATAAAGACCCCGGCCTCATTGTAAAGGAGCGAGACGCAAACACAGCCATTAACCCCAAAGCGCCACACTGCAGACCAGAGGTAATGCAATAAAAAACACAGTGTAAATGAATAAATACAGCAACTATGTAAAAAACAGTGTTAAACTGCAATGCCTTACAGAAAGATTTTGATATACAATAAATCTTAAAAAAAAAACATAAATCTTAATAACATTGAAATGTACCTTTTAAATCAACATGAGGGCCCAGCATAGTCACTAACTGACTGTGCAGACCTGATGAAAACAATGTTACAATGTTACTGTGTATGTAAGCATGTATGTATGTGTGTGTGTGTATGTGTGTGTATAAATTCTGATTTACACACTTTAATCTCTACAACACTGATGAACAGCACTTCAATTATTTAAAAACATTAACAGAGTGGTATGAATGCATACACAACTTGATGTCCTGAGGTTGATGTCTACATAACATGCATATTAATAAGCCAAGCAGTTCAGACAGTGCAAAACTTAATGTGTAGGTTTAAATTATCAATTTCATATTCCTTATTGGTTGAAAACAGAAATAGACAGCATCCTCTGTTAATAAGATAATATTATTCTTTATAGTACAAGCTTATACGCATGTTAATAGTTTAAGTTACTTATCTGTTACTACCATAACGTGTTACATAAACTGTAATGCTTGAAAATAAGTCAGTGGTGCGGAAGCCAGTCAATAACGGTAGCCTGAGTCTGGAAAGTAAAATACTTACTTAGGAAATTTCTCCTTGAGCATTTTTATACACTGCCTCGTTGGTCGAAGTTGCTCTGTGTATCTCGCAATGGTTTTATATTCTGCACGACAAATCCTCATTTTTGGTGATGGTGTTGAATGTCTGGACGTGTCATCAACTAAAGAGAAACAAATGTTGCCTCATCATTTCTCGGGAGAGCAGTGTAAGTTGTATTTAGCCTGGGATAACCTATTTAATTACCTTAACGGTAACCTGCTAATGAGACTGCCCGGTTGAACAGTCTCTCTTATTCAGCTTCGCACACATTAGGGAACTACTTCTATATGCTTTACTAAAGCCGTCCCTTTAAATGTCTAGTAGGAACAGACAACTGTCACAAGCAACAACGCGTTTGCAGCACGTTCAAGGTTGCAAACCTGGCCTGTTAGCCGTTTAGCCAAATAGCTAATATAAATATTTGTTTATTTGCGTCATCGACAGTAGTTGATCTGTAAAGTCGCTGGAAAGCATGCAACAAAATCGAACTTTGGAAACAATATTTACTTGTCTATGCAGCACAAAGTCATCTTTGTTGTCACAGCAGTGTCTCTTGAAAGTGTTTGCCTGAAAACCAGCGTTCGGTAATAGCCACCTAATAACTTCCTGTATCGCTTCCCGCGAAACTCTTCAAACGATGACGTCTGTAAGAGCTCGGCGCGAATTGGGTAAAATATCTAGGCTCGAGTATGAAGAGCTGTGATAGGTGAGGAACCCAGAAGGGCTTGAAAGTGAAAATATTATCGTGAAAATGCACAGAACATAAATCAGCCAACCTTTAATAAGAAAGTAAGACAGTAGCCTGTATTAGAGTAATTAATCTTTTGTATTTTTCGACGGAAAAGCCATTTTTTCCTGACTGCATTACTTACATGTTTTGTCGAGAGTACCAGACTTAATAATGACACATGGATAACTTGATGTTTACTGTCTGTCTGCTTGTGAGTTTGCTGCTGAAAGCTGTTTCTTGGGCCTAAAATTAATTTTTAAACAATGACACGAAAACAGAAATACTAATAATGGCGAATGAATATGTAATAATGCTAATCATAGCTTTAAACGAGCAGCCTAAACATTCTTTAATGACAAAAGAAGCTTAACATATAGGGCTGATATGCAAAATACAGTATTTAAGTCCATACTATTAAAAGCTAAAGAAATCCTGTTTCATATAAGCTGCCATTTTTTTTTATTTCTCTCTCATTTTGCCAGTGGGTTTTCAGGAAAAGATTACTGACTGATATTATTTATCCTGTAGGGTTTTTTCTGAATACATTTACTTTTTTTAATGTATAACTTAAACCTGATATCATAAGAGGAAAGGAGTTCTCATTCTTTTACAGACATATATTCCGAGAGCTGAATGTGGTATGGAGAAAATAAATGGTATATTCATGCAGTCAGTTTCCCTCTGGATTTAAACATTGGCTATATGTTTGGTGTTTTGTACCGTGTATAGCCCACATAAAATGGAAAGCATAATGTACAAGCAGTATTTTACTTTTGTTACACATTTCTGCCCATCAGGTATGTAAAATCATTCCACATCAAGGTGAAATCATTATGCTAGAGAATCTAGAGGTATAGGTTAATGTACTGAGTATTTTCTTTATATGGACTAGTTTGCCATAAATCATGTCATTGATCAATACCTTTTTTACCGTGGTGCTGTTCTGTTACTGCTCTCTAACCAGTGTTAAATCTTTCTGTGTTAATTGATTTTCCTCTTCTCCACACAGCAACCATCTTGTGCAGTCATAGACAAAGATCTACAAAATTACTTTGAGATGGGTGATTTGCAGTACATGATTACTAGTGGTTAAAGGTCCATTCAAGAAAAAACAAAGGTAAGCCAAGGTGAGAAAGAGAGAAAGGTGAGTGACTAAAGTCATCTGTTTACAGTTGTGTGTAAAAGAGTGGATTGCTGATCTACTGTTTGACTACATTTGTAAGCTGAGTGTTCCACACACTGTTGACTTTCCTTAACAGTTCCTCCAGTGTGTGTGTGTGTGCATGTGTGTGGGTGTGTGTGTGTGTGTGTGTGTGTGTGTGTGTGTGTGTGTGTGTGTGTGTGTGTGTGTGTGTGTGTGTGTGTGTGTGTGTGTGTATGTGTGTTTGTGTTTGTGTATGTGCATGTGTCTGTGTGTACGTATTAAAGAGATTCAGCAGCCATAAAAGACTAGTGTATTTGTATTGCTTTTGCTATGAGACAGATAACCATCAGGTGTCTGGAGGCTGTGTGTTTTCTGATTGGTATAAAAGACTGAGGTCAGGCAGGATGGAGCCATTTACCCTCGCAGGTATCAAAGGATCAGGGTCTGGGGAGCGGCGTGTGTAATAGGTCTAAAAGGATCAGTGTACTGTGCCGGGTATAAAAAGATAAGAATCAGTGGCGAGGGAGGCAGCGGCACACTGTAATGGGTGTAAAAAGGCAGGGATCAGAGGTTGGTGGGCTGGGGCTGGGACCGGGGCTGTGCGACGGCAGGGGAAAGCTGCGACGATGTGTGTGCTGTGTGCCGTAAATGGGGTGTGGGGGGGGGGGGGGGGGGACTGAGGAGGGTAAGAGGAAGCATGTAAAGGCTGGAGAGGAGAGGAGCGGAGAGGAGGGCTTCTTCTGGGTGCCGCCGTGTAAACAGGGCCACGATGCACGCAGCGCCATTAACCAGCTGTGAAGCCTGCGCACAGTGGGAGATGAATTTGCCAGGGATGCTTCCCCTCTGATATCGCAGTAGATGAGATGCCGTGTAGATCTCCACTACAGAACTCTCGGCTGAAACCATTGTAGTGCTAAGCATCATACTTGTAACGGAACATATATGTGTTAATGGCTGTAAAGCCTTTCATATTTGTGTGTGTGTGTGTGTGTGTGTGTGTGTGTGTGTGTGTGTGTGTGTGTGTGTGTGTGTGTGTGTGTGTATGTATATATATATATCTGAGTGTGTGTTTGTGCATGTTTGAATTTGAATATATATCTGTATGTTTGTAAAAGATACTGTAGATACATTTGCACTATTCTTTTATTCTCTCTGTGGGCAAAATGAGCAACACTGACTGATTTATCTATTTTAATGAAAAATACAGGATGATATAATGGTGTCCTGTTAAAAAAAGACTATAATATTTTTCTAAACAAATATTTGATTTAAATGCCTTTTAGTCCTCAGAACACCATTTAATTCTGTGACTTTTTCTGAAAATGCTGTGTGTACAGGGACCATTCTCGACCTAATTTTAATTTTCTTAGTTGTCAAGGCGTTCCATACTCTGTGCTGAAAAGTTTGAGTTGAGACACAGCCCAGGAAATGTCTGTAACATTAGCAAGGTATCAGATTCATGCTTTCGGAAAAATGTCTCACTAGCAACATACCTGCTCTGTTAGAAAATACCCACAGCCATATTTTACATCAAGGACGACAAGACACGTGTTTTTTCTGAGGTTTTAAAGCTGCTTCTCTCATTCATTTTATTAGCCTTTAATGAATGTAATTAGAGGACAAGTAATTAAATGTAATTGTGATCACTGTGTCCTCCCCCCTCGTTGTAAATTACTCCAAACAACATGTGTGGTGTGAACAAATTTACTGGATTAATCGCGGGATAGATAATATTTTTTTGGATAGTATTTCACAGCGAATGGCCGCGTGCAGAAACAAAGACTGCAGCGCAGGCTCATTAATCACTGTCAAAGTGGGGCTCTGGTGCAATTTGCATGACTGAGGCGGCGGCACATGCTGTAGTTCGGCCCAGCCTGCTGCTGGATCTCTCTGATTTCCCCAAACCGTTAACGTCGCGTCAATCAGGCATAACCCAGTAATGCCCTGTCTGACGCACGGAAAGGGCAACCCCCCACCCCACCACACACACACACACACACACACACACACACACACACACACACACACACACCGGCTCCCTCCGGCCCTGAAAAAAAGCACTGATTTCAGGCTAAGCACTAATTACTCTGACATAAGGAAGTTTAAAGAGAAGCCCAGGACGACATGCCAAATTATTAAGGAAGACGTGACGCAATCCAGGAACTTAAATTTGCTGAGCTAGAGCTGTGCATCGGCTGCGTTGGAGGGGTGTGAGGGGGGACATATTTAGTGTATTGTTTGGGAGTAGACACGTACGTATGGTAAGCTGTCGGGCTGCAGGTGGTGGGAGAAAACTGACTTACAGCAGAGATTAAGCTGTATCAAATCTCATTGTACCTGTATGTGTGAAAAATAAACTTTTATCTCTCCAGGCTTTCCAGCGCACCATTGTGCTGGTCCTCAGAAAGGCAATTTCAACTGATAATTGGGTTCAATTGTGAAGCAGTGTGGTTCAAAATGGGGCATATTTCTCAAAGCTCTAATCTCGCCACCAGCTCCATATGCTGCATCCTAATTATCTCATATCAGCGTTTGAAAAAGAGAACCCCTTTTTTTCCTACTTCTTACCCTTATTTTTTAAAGGCACAAAAAAGAAAAAATAGGCTATTTTTTTTTCTATTTTTGTCGCATGAAAACAAGGTTTGTGTGTGTGTGTGTGTGTGTGTGTGTGTGTGTGTGTGTGTGTGTGTGCATGCGTGTGTGTGTGTGGCAGAGGGGTAGCGGCGGTGGTTCTGCAGTGTGTGTGTGTGTGGTGTGTGAGGGTGTGCTGTTTGTGGACGTGTGACTGCTCATGGTGTCTCGGCTGCTACTGCCTCCGCTGCCATGTCTCACGCTGGGCTCTCTCCCCATTCCCAATATCCTCCAGGCATTTTTCTCATTATCAAATATTGTTTGATGTCTTTGTTTCTTGATGATTAACTGTGGTCACCAAACACTGGTCTGGATTGTTTAAAATTTAATTTTCATTCTGTGAAGTACCCAACGAGCGTCTGACTGGTTGGGGATGCACATATTTTATGTATGCTATTTTTCAAGCTAAAATGTAAGCAGATGCCTTTGAAAAAAGAAAGGCTCGGTAAATTTCCAGGGTTTTTCTTTTAAGTACCTCTAACCAAATTTATAGTATTGTGGTTAGCTTCTCTTAAATTGAATAAATTGATTTATTGTGACAAAGCAATTGACAGTTTTGAAAGATACATGAATCTCAGTATTTTTGTGGAATATTATAAAAATGCATAGCCCTGAAAAAGTTTGAATAAATGCAATTTTTGTATTTTAGTGCAATTGTTACCAAACCATTGATGTTGTTTACTAAAATTATAATTCTTTAAATGGTTTGTAGTGCTCTGTTGAACATATGAAATGCTAGAAGCTTGAATTGTTTACTCAAGGAATATGATTTGTGATAGTCTTGACATTGTAAGCAAACAAATAGCAAACCAACACTCTGCAATAATGTCACCATGTCAAAACTATATTGAATACTTGAAATATCTCAGTATCCAGGGTTGAATAGCCACCATTGTATCTGTCTAATGACATTATCTTGTGAAATTTGGAGAGAAAGAAAAATGGCAGAAATGAACAGTACCATTGTCTGCTGTCTTATTTAAACAAATTGTGAGAGGAGTAGAAAGAAAGGCAGAAAAGAGAGAGAGCAAGAGAAATGGAGACAGGGAGAAACATGGAGACAGGGAGAAAGGGAGGGAGAGAGAGAGAGCGCGAGAGAGAAGGGAGACGGCTGCGTAAATGAAAGGTTATGCGTTGCCCTGTGTGTTTGTATTGTCAATAACTGGAGAAGGCTGTCAAGAAAGTGAGGAGATAAAGGTCAATAACTCTGACAAATGTGTTTGTGTTTGTACACTCCTGCCGATAGCTCCCTGACGTTCGCGCCAGCGCCTGACACTCCACAACAATAACACAAATACTTGTGCTAATAATAGAATAGTAATTATTTAAACTGGAAATAAGGGAGGGAACCCATACACGCGGTTCAAGCGACAAGCCAAATGTCACTCAAGTGTATCACCCAGGAGTGAAGCACAACGGATATTTGCAAAGGTGACAATGAAGTGCAAACAGCAAAAAGATTGTGTTGCCAGATCATTTTTATTTATATATATTTTTCCGGCTGCTGCCTGAATAAATAGGGCTGCTAATGTGTTGTTTTAACAGATCTTGGCCAGTGCTGGGGAAACTGCCAGTGATCAAGATTGTCAGAGCCTTCAGTGCAAGGCATACATATGTATAAAATGACAAGAGATACCTCAGTGCAAAAGAATTGGGAGAGCTTCCATATATTTACTTAGAGTTAACATTATTTTTTTTGTCTCTCGAAACATTCTGTTTGTGTCCACAGTTTAGTTCCGAGAGAGTAGTATGAAGTTTTTAATTTATTTATAAGTTTCTCATTAGCACACTGTGCTTTGTAGTTTTCAGCTCTGCCAAATCTTTTTAAGTATGTCTTTTCCCTCCGCCTTGGGTGTATAATGTACCAAAACAAACGCAGTCAATACACAAGAGATGCTGTGAGACAAACAAGGGACATAAATGTGTTTTGTTTTTAATTGTTTGAGAGAGAGAGAGAGAGAGAGAGAGAGAGAGACGGAGGCATGTTTAGTGTATGGGCTTAGTTGCTATAGTGACATAGAAACACTGGACCTTTCTTGACAGTTTTATCTGGTGTTTGAGGTAAACGGAGGGTGTTAACTCCGCCGGTTAACCCACATGCTGTAGAACTTCTTATTTCCATACGCACAGAGAGCCCAATTGGAGCAGGTTTGTACTTATTTGTTGGAACCCTGAAACAAGTGCATGGTGCTTGCAGGGGTGTTTTTCACTGACAAATACACTGTAAAACAGGTATGTGTGAATAGTGTATATTTAGTGCTACACCAGCTGCTTTGAAGTGAACCGCTTTTTTTAAGTTTGTTTCCAAAGTTGCATATGCAAATGTGCAATTTCTGGAATATGTATCACTGTAGTTGTTACTGACATTTTTTTTTTCAATTTGTTTTAATTTCAAGACATGTCTTCTGTGCGGTGTGTTACATGAGGGTTTGTGTGTACATTACTGAAAGCTGAGATGCTCTTCTCTCCTGAGAGTAGCTCGCTGGAGAAAAAAAATCGAAAATTTGAAAATGCTTGTTTACCTGATGTTGTGAGCAAGTGCATAATGTGGAATGCACTTTTAGCAGATATATTAATTCCATGGGGAATTACACCCACCCACCCCCACCAACACTACTCCACCACCAACCCCACCTTCCCCCCACCACACTCTTGTCTGTTTGTTTTTGTCCATATTACCTTGTGGTTTACATTTTGTGTGATTATGTAAATTCCAGGGCTGTTTCTATGCATTATGGGATGGGGCATTGTCAAGATCTTTTGTAAGGCAGTCAAGGAGCTATTTCTGCATTCTTTTATTATCTGAGAGTGCAACAAAGAAAGTCTTTTGTTCAGCTCTCTCCCCCGCGTGCACCTCCGCTCCGTGACTTACTACTGTCCCCTAGTGGCGGTTTCCTTCACTCCTCCTTTCGCTTTTGCGGCAAAGGGCTGCCTTCTCCCCCTGCACAGGCAACTGGCTGTTCCTCTGCGTGCTTTTCCCTTCACTGGTTATCATAGGCAAACATTTGAGGCACATATTTGCAGTATTGTATGGCAGAGGGCTCGAAAGATCCGATTGTGTGTGTGTGTGTGTGTGTGTGTGTGTGTGTGTGTGTGTGTGTGTGTGTGTGTGTGTGTGTGTGTGTGTGTGTGTGTGTAGTGGCTTTCTTTTCAGTGCGCAGCTTAAAGAGAGTCAATAAAAACAGGAACCTAGTGTCTTTGTGCCCATTGTGGGGCCCTAACTCGTGTAAATAAGGCCATTGTTTCCCTGGAGTGACACACCGAAACTGTCACAAGAATGTTATCAGACCTGTGGACTAGGGTGTGCAGATAATTGTGCTAAAATGTAAGTATGATTATTTGGACAAGCCCAGAGCAAACGTGCACAAGGAAAGGCATTCCGCCCAACATTTCCTAATGGGTTGGCCAGAAACACAGTAGTGTTTGCTCTTTGGAAAGGACTTAAAATGGCCAAAGTTGTATAACTTATTGTTAAACATTTAAGAGATATATATTTATTTTATTTTGTGATTTATTTATTTTGTGTGACAACCATAGATCAGTGCGGCATATCTGAATTTGGTTCAATTTTTTTTTTTTTCAAACTTGTGTGATTTCCTTAGACTCTTGTAATAATTGCAGGGGTTAAAGGGTTGCCCCTCTCAGACGCTTCATGGACACCTAGTCAAGTCACTCATGTCAAATGACCAATTAAACAGGGTATAGGGGATGGCAAGGAGGTCTCTGGTGCCCTGAGCCCCATGGGAGACCAATCAAATGCGAGCGCTATCACTCAAATGTAAACCCCATTCATTCATTAGCCAGTTAAGGTCCCTATCATTACTCATTACAGTGCTGTTCACAGAATTATTTGGGAGAGCCTTTGCTGTTGGTGTCATGGTGTAGTTAAAGAGACACTGTATTTTCATGTGAACTGAAGCACCTTAAAGTGTAAAGAGACAAAAAAAAATAGTTCACATAAATTTTGATTGTTATCTACACCAACTGCCAAGGTATATAACACTATATGTATTAGGTTAATAAAACTATTTTTAGAAAAAAAATGAATTGAATGTCATTAAATTAATATGAATATTAATATATTAAATTAAATTAAATATAAATAACAGTGAAATAGCAACATTGTGTAAAGCAGTATATTAATTACACGTAGCATAGTTATGGAAGCTTTTCTTAAATCTGTAGATCCATAGGATTTCTAAAAGTGTTTTTTTCATACCTAGTGCTGTCATCAGGAAGTTAAAACTAAGGTATAGCAAACACACAGTCCTTGAAGACCACGGGCAATGGTGAAATAATTACTATGAAGTCATACCTATTGAACAGGATCACCAGTGTCCTTGGAAACCCCACACCACATTTTCTCACTGTGCTTATTAAATAAATTGCTTCAAGTATGTGAGAAGAAAGCATTTAGAATGTCCAGTTGTGTAAATATAGAGTGTGTGGTTTTTTCCCATTCTTTTATGTACCTAGGAACAAAAATATAAGGTAGTCATGGTCTTGGCTCTTGCATGATAGCAGCCTACTAATTCTAGTAATCATTTGCTGAATATCGTCCCCCTTCACCCCCCACACCATTACCTGAGAGGCCATTAATGCACATGCTGGAACTTAAGGTATACATTAGCTCCCATCGATCGCATGTCGCAGGGATTAGCATCCCATTTCCACACACAAAGCGGCCTCTTTGGCCGTGTTTGCTAGATCATTGGCTTTCAGGGCTCACCTTTGACCCTAGCTCAAAGCCACAGATAGTATGCGTCGAGAGAGATAGGGTGTGTAAATGCATCCTGTAAACAACAGGAAATAAGAAAAGTTTTTTTGGTTGTTTTTGTCGTGGGGTGTTACCTGACACTTTGGAAATACTGATACATTGTCGCGATATATTTGACTTGGCAAAAAGGCAAAGCTCCCATATGTGTAAGTGTAGCTCACCCGACAGTTTTGTCAGGAGACAACAGCTGTTTGTTTTTCTATGTACATTTCTTTATATTTCAATCGCACAGGTCCCAGAGCAATTACTTTAATCTATATATAGTCCTCCTCTGTCTAAAAGTTTGCATCCTTGGCAAGGGTGTGTTGCTGTGTTACATTCCCCCGTACAGCACCCTGGGCAGAGCAGGGTGAGACAATGCAAGGAGCCTTAATTATGGAGACAGCCATAGGATCTGTACTAAACTAACATAAACTAACACACGCAGGTGCAAGAGTGACGGGCAAATGCTATATTCCTACACTGTGTTGTTGGTTCATCTGTGATAGGATTTCATTGAAAATATCGGCGCTCTTAAGGGTTTTTTTCTGAAGTCGTATCAAAAGATAAATATTTTGACGGGATGACAGAGTCCAGACCTTACACTCCAACAGCACGTTGAGCAAATGCAGGCCCTCCACAGAAACACAGGAGTGAGGTGTAAGACATGTAAAGAAAAATAACAATTTTTGCTTTCATAAGGAGCCATTCATAATAATATGTTTTTACTTCAGAAATGTATTTATGTGTAAAGCACACATGTGTTTTCAAACAGAGTTGGGATTTCGTCAAGATCCCTTCGAACCTCTAACCCACCACCCAGCCCCCACTCCCAGCACACACTCACACACACACACACACACACACACGCACACACAAGTGCCACCCTATGTCTTGGCATTTACAGTGTCGCTTATGGACCTTGTTAATTTTTACGGCCCAAGTTAATTTTCTCTTTCACCCCTCTGGTTTTCTCAGGTGTGTACAGCTTTTGCAAAGTGATTCTCGGTGAGCCTAAAAAAAAACGGCTGCTTAATTTATTAGAGTAAGTGCTAGATTTATAACTGCTCTAGTTATGGAGAAGTATTACTGGTCCCTGGGGAGGCTAAATTACTGTTTACGGTCGGCCTGAGAATGGCTAAGCAGATGATGAAGCACCTGCCAGAGTTTCCCTCCGTCAGTTCTGTCTGTCTGCTTCTCTTCTCTTCTCCTCTCTCTCTCCCTCTTTCTCTCTCTCTCTCTCTCTCTCTCCTCTCTTTTCCCAACCGCGTGCTGTCACTTCTTGCTCCCCGGTGGGGTCCACGCAGAGATCTGTCTAGAATTTAACAGCCTCTCAAACACCTCTCTCCCTCCCCTCTGTACGCGCAGCATCACTTCCTCTCAGAAGATTCATGCCAGATTTTTTTTGGCACTTAATGCAGTGCAGAGTTGTCTCCTGGTAGAGGTTTATACTTTAACAATTCATGTATTTTAATAAGATTGTTAAACTAAAAATGTGTTTGTGGGCTAATTACGACCAAAACAAGGATTAAATATTTTGAAATAGTTTTGAACTTCATTAGGTGTAAAATTGTTCAGTTTTAGGTGTGTGTAAAATATCAGGTCAAGTGAAGCACAGCAGACTCTGTAGAATTGTTTTGAAGCTACTCGAAGATGAAGATGCTGAAACCTGTGGTTTTCCCAAAATGGCTGACCTTGAAATCAGAGAAGCACCTGTGTTTGCACCTGGCTCCTGAACCCTCAAGTATCTAGTGAAAGATCTATTCCATGAAGAAGAAATATGATATTTCAGGTACTCCATTTGTTGTCCTAAGAACTGATTCTGCATTTTGAGATCGGCTTTCTTTCTTACTTACTTTTTTTTCTTTCTTTCCTTCTTTCTTTATCACAGTATTCTCCCTGGTTGAGTCATTCCAGTTATAGTAGTAGTCTTGCCACATACCTTTTACAAACTACATCCCGTGCACACAGCGCTCCTGACCTCAGTTCCTGTATTTCAACTTTCAAAGTTGCTGTTTAATTTATCTTTGCAGTGGGAAACACATCTAATTTTGAGTTCTCATAATTTATTTTTCCGGCTTTCCGACTTTTTGGTTAAAAAAGTCTTAATAAATCTTACCAGACATTGTTTTTCCCCTCTCCCTTGTCAGGACAGACTTTAAATCAAATTGTAAATTATTTTTGTCTTCCTCTTTTATGTTTTTTTTAAATTCAAGTTCAGTTTCCCCCTCCTTGTCTGCGGGTTGTACTTTTTATACCACATGCACTATTTTTATCTGTTTGCATGTCTAATCATTTTAGTAAAATCCAAACAACGTCGTGGGCTAATGGCACTGTGAGACGTTATGGTTGAGCTTCATCTTGGCAGTGTCCCATTCATCACAACTCCTAACAAGCCAACATGCACTGACGTCTCAGTCAGGGCCACCATACAACACTGTCACCTTCTCTCTGCACACAACGTTAACGCAGATCAGAGCGCCATGGAGAGAACTGTGCAGAGGATGGGTGTGTGTGTGTGTGTGTGTGTGTGTGTGTGTGTGTGTGTGTGTGTGTGTGTGTGTGTGTGTGTGTGTCTGTGTGTCTGTGTGTGTCTGTGCACGTGCCACTCTCTTCATAGAAAGAGTAGTGCAGAGGATGTGTGTGTGTGTGTGTGTGTGTGTGTGTGTGTGTGTGCGTGCGTACATGCGTCCGTGCGTCCGTTCATGCAAGTGTATTTAAGGACATATAAAGGAGTGACTTTATTTGTGCATTTAACTGATATTCTTTTTTGTGGATTGTGATAGGTGGGCATGTTGTGAATGAACTTGTGATGTTATGTTGATTTAAAAATAGAAGACATTTGACAAAATATTTTCCCTTTCAACACTTTTTATGAAAGCCATGGCATGTTTTAGATGACATGTTTTCTTTAGCCAGATGATGTGCACTTTAGCTGAACATTTAGATGTCATGACATGACATGGATATTTCCAGTGTATTTAAAAATCGTGTTGTTGGTGGTGGCAGTTGTATAATTACAAAGCTGCTGTTTTGCTTATAAAAAGGTGATGCTTTTTTGTAGATTCCAGCATCCTACTGAAATATGTCTGGCAAAGAAGACAGGACAGCATGCACTAGACCCAAAACTCCAAAAAAGCAGTACAACCTTCATTGTTAAAAAGTATTCTGAGTAAAATAGGATGCCATTTTCCGAAATATAAGTTGCCTGATAAGTGGACTGAAAATAATACAGTTTTGGCACAAAATCATTTTTAGGATACCCTGTATGCTACGAATACTTCAAGGTGGTTTATTCTAATAATAGCACAGATCAGCCTTACAATACGAGATATATGAGAATACAGTATGCTGCTATGGGACATTATCTCAAAACACCAAAACAACAGAATCAAATCACAAATGTGGTCAAGTTAAGAAGAGTTTTATTCTCTCTTTCTTTGTCTCTCTCTCTCTCTTTCTCTCTGTGTCCCCCCTTTACCTCTGTGTGCAGTACGCTTCGTTATTTTACACGCTGTCCTGGCCCTGTAATGATCGGGCCTTGAAACCCACGGGGCTTTTGAGTAAGTAATCCTCTCCATGCTGTAATTATGGATTATCCCCTCTCCTAGGACACTGCTAGCCAGGGTGGGCTCCCGCTCACCCGCTCCCCGTCTGCACTGAAGGAGCTGGAGCGAGCAAGGGAGGGCTTTCTGTGTGCGTGTGTGTGTGTGTGTGTGTGTGTGTGTGTGTGTGTGTGTGTGTGTGCATGTGCGTGTGTGCATGCGTGTGTGTGCGTGCGTGTGTGTGCGTGCGTGTGTGTGCGTGTGGAGAGGGGACAGGAGGCTGAGGGAAGCCGTGGATTTGCCCAGCTGTCAGATTGATCTACAGTTTCAGAAGCAGTGGCCCGTCACTGTGGGACCGATTTCATGCTCAGAACCGATGTCTTGTTTCAGACGAAGCAGGGTTCTGGCCAGGTCCAAACTTCTGGGGTGGTTATTTTTTTTATTCTGTGAGTCGTTACTGGTGTCATCAGGAATGCTGTTGACATGTTTGAGTGATCAATAAAAGTAAAGTAGATCCCCTCATGACAAAGAAAGAGACTGGTCTCTACTGGGGACCAGATAGTTGCCAACGGCGCACCAAAGTTTGCTAAAGCCAAACAAATCCAGAAAACGGCAAAGTACATTTTTACCTCAGTCTTCATCATGCAGATGTAAAAACCAAATAATAATGTACTTTTGAATCTTTACAAATGTAAGAAATTTGGTGTGAGATTGCCTTTTATTTCTGAATTCGGCATGAGAACTTGGCAAAAGACAGTTAGGGTTGTTTTTTTCCGTTACTACACTAACATTTTTCAGTTCAAACTACACCTTTTCTGAGCCCGTCATCTATCTCTGTCACTCAGACGCAGCCAGTCTCTGGCCCTTCTCTTGCTCCCCAGTGGCCCAGACTGAGTAGGTAGCACAGCTGGGTCGCTTCCCCCTTTCACTACTGACATAATGTCGGTTCCCCATGATTTACATAGTCTGTTATTATGTCTGGAGAACGGACTGCGTTTATTTGTTTTGCAATATGAAGCCCACTAATGTATTGGTTTTATGGTAGACTGGTTGCGTTGTTAAAAAAATTCAGAGTATTTAGTTTAGAGTATTTTGTTCTGCGGGTCCAACTGGCTGCATTGATGAAAGATGTGCGCCTCTGTGCCAAAGTGCTGTATCCAGCACAATCAACCAGTCACATTAGCAGTCTCTACAAACCCATCGGAGTGCCAAACCCTGCATTCATATTTCAGCAACATAAATTGCATGTCTGAAATTGACTGTTGACTTTATTTGGTTATTTGATTCACTCTAAGACCGTCTGCTGTAAGACTAGACGTATGATGTGTTGTCAGAGTTGTGGGCAGATCCAAGTTTCGTCTTGATACTGCACATGGCAAGGCTTTGGATGAGATAATTAGGATATTTAACTCTCTAAACAGACTGCAGAGGTCAAACAGGCAAAAATAATTATTAGCGATTTAGTCACAATGTGCAAGTGGTAAAACCAAGATTGTACTTTGTCCAGTTCTGTGTACTTACATCGTGTATACAGTCTAGCAATGCTCAGAACATTGCTCAAAAACAATTCTCTTTTGCCCCCTGGACTTCAAGATTGTACCAAGTCTCCAGAACTGTGACTTCAACTTTGGACATGTTCTTCAGAACAAAGAGAAAAAAAAGTAATTCCCCATAAGTACCTCTAAATGCACTCTGCCACATTTAGCGCTTGTCAGTATGCAGGGGGGAAAATGGGGCAAGGGGGGGGGGGGGGGGGGGGGGTTGTGGCAAATTTATGAATCCATTTGAATTCAAGACAGGCTCAGTCGTGTTTTTCAGCATCAAAATAGCAGCCATCAGGGCATAATGGAGGAGGCAGCGCAGCGCTGACGTCCGTTTGTGAGAGCGGTGGGGGTCGCGTTCACCCTGGCACTAATGGAAGAGGGGGGGGGGGGCAGAAAATGGCCGTGTCACTTCTGTCAGCGTCTCGCGTCTTCAGCCCAGACAGTCGTCGCTTTTTTTCCCGCTTTCTCTTCTGCCTTTGCCCGGGGCCCGTAATTCGGTGCCATTAAAAGTGCCGGAGGAGGTGGGCCCCCGACCAAAACGGGGGGCTTCGCACGGGCATCAACAAGACGCTCTCGTCTGCCCCCAGCACCGCTACCCCCCACCCGCTCTGCCACTTCGCCTAATTCCCCCATCGCCTTTTCTCACAGGAAACTTTTGGCATGGCTTGAAAGCATAACGACCGGTTGCGCCACTAAAACGATCATAAAGTCAATCATGTGGCTAGAATTACCGAGCAAGCTCAGTCAGCCGCTCTCCCGCTTCTGCTGCCATGCCAGAGGTGCCTCCCCACTCGACACCCACCCCAACCCCCAAACCCCCCCAGTGCTGTGAGTGTGTGCCTGGGAGGTGGACAGCCCCGACGGCTACTGGACATGCACTGCAGGGCTTTTAAGCTGCTGGCACTGCCAGCAGTAGTGGATTTTGTGTTTTATAGTCAGTTGTGAGATCCAGGTTAAAGGTCTATGAAGTGGTCCAGGGCATAAAGTACACAAATGGCGACCTAGAATACAAGTTGTACAAATACAGACAGAGGGTTGAATCAAATCAGCAAACCAAAGCCACAAAGAAAATGCCAGCGTACAAACATGCAGATGCTGCACATGCACAAAGTTTATTTTTAATTTACTTCCATGTGCTCTTTGAAATGATTTGCCCTTCATCTCACAATAGTTAAAATACATTTAGCTGGACATAATTTATTTTGATCAAGACAGGGTGCACCGCAAACAAAAGAACTACAAGCCTGCTTCAGGTATTTTAAAATGCAGATATTGTCAGCCATTGTCTGGTGCTTTAATATGGTTAAGAATTAGGAAAAATGAAAATAGCTCTTTTGAGGTCTTGCCAAAATAGTGTCAAGAAATACAATGTAAACAAATACATGTTATTTCTGACCAAAGGTATGGGAGTTTGCCCAAGGAGAAAAGTAAAGAAAGACTGAGCGGGAAATGATTTCTGACAAAACAAAATAAAAGCAAAAAAAAAACAGACAAACAAAAAAAAGAAACAAAGAAAGATCAAATGCCCCTTGTGTATCTCTTCAATATTTGAACACTGATTCTCATCTCCAACCAGGAGTCTCACACTTAGTGCCCTATAAGCAATAGAAAGGCTGCCTGCTGAAACAGCTGATTTGCTGCTAAGGAACTTTTTCAATGCACTTTACTGGTATACATCACAAGAGTGCTACAGGCTTATAGATACCCAACCCTCTAATGTTTCTCATTTGCTCAATATTCGTGCCCTGTAGTTGGACAAGCACCTCAAGAGTCTCTCTCTCTCTCTCCCTCTCTCTCTCTCTCTCTCTCTTTCTCTCTCTCTCTTTTCCTCTTTCTCTCCCTCTCTCTTCCTCCCTCTCTGCAACAGTGCCTGATGTTAAAACCATGTGCTGTCCCGAGTGGCTGTGTGAGTAGATGCTGGAGTGAGGCAGTTTTATGCATACAGTTAAACACGGCTTCACAGGGCTGTCAGAGGGTTCTGCTGGGAGCCACTGGGTCCTCACAGTAAAACACAATGTTGCACTTTAGTGAGCGGCATCTTCTGTGATGTAGCAAACAGGCCGAGGAGGAGGCAGGTTGGTGAAGGGATGTGTGCCACACTGTGTCATGGTGTGGCAGTGTGGCATTGTAGTTTTGGCATAGTTTTGTGTATTGAACTACATTGGTACTGTCTATTATAGGTTGGCATAGTCGTGTATGCCACAATGTGAATTGGCTTTGGCTCTCTGGAGCTGGAACGAATGTGGGGTGGTGGTGGTGGTGGTGGTGGTGTCCCTTTTATTCCAGTGGTTTAGAGAAAAGTACAGTTCTGTCTTATTAGTGGACAGATCACTGAGTTCATTAGTTGCGTGCAGAGATATATTTTATCAGGGAATGTCACCAACTGATACCAGCGGTTCTCCTCATAAGACATTTGATTAAGTCCTCTTATCCTGCCTCATGATCTAAGCAAATAACAGTGAAGGCTAGGACGAGACTATAATAGAACACAGTCTGCATCTCCGTGAACAGCAGCAGGTGGGGGCTGAAGGATTATTGAAACAACTTTTTTTTTCCTGGAAAATGATGGCAATACTACAGGCTATTGCGAGTAGTCAAGGAAATGTCTTGCCCTGCGCTGATGTGTACTCTGGGATTTTGTAGTGAGAGTCTTGTGTGGCTTGATGATGTTTTGATTAAAAACACTCGTAGCCCTCCACAGCCCCATCTCTCTCCACCCCCGCCCCCATCCCCACCAGCTTCAAAGAGCACAGTGTGTTTTGATATGAAAGAAAAGAGAAAAGAAGCTTTCCCTTTTTTTCCTATCTCTCTGTTAGCTTTTCGTGGTGATCTTCAGGGCTTTCCTTGGGGTGGGCAGAGTAACTAATAATATGTGCTGTGTGTCACCGTCTTGTCCCAGCACATGCAGCAGCCCACCACAAGCCTGACACGATTCATGGAACAATTTCAATACATCCAGGCCACTTTGAAGGTACACACATACTGTGTGATGTCATGTATAATCACGCGTCACAAAATGTCTCACGTCTGCCACTGTTGAATGAAAACTGTAAGGGGCCCGTGGTACATAATAGCGAAGGTGTTTGACTACAATTTCTTTTTCCTGAGAGCTTCTTAAATCAAGGTGTTTGACAGCATGCAGCCGAAGTATTCCTTGCATCAGCGGTGAAATTGGTTTTACACAGTTCACTAACTTGAAAATTGTCTCCTCTTCTGCTCAGGCGCAATTCATTTACAACTCGTCTTTGTTTTTTATGGCATGCCTCACGATTTCATGTCTCTATATATATACCAGTGTTAACAGATCCCATTCTGAGGTGTGGACTATCAATTAGCATGAAGTTTTACACTTTTCATTTATTTTAAAGCCTTTTTAAGATACCAACTCATGAACAAGGGAAGCTTTGTTTCAGAATGTGCCGGTTTTAATGAATATCTTGTATTAATAACCAATTTTGCACACATTGCATTGTATGATATTAACGATACTTCTAAAGGGGACCTTAAAAGAGCAATATATTGATACATCTGACATAAATTTCATTATGTCTGGATACAAATGTCTGGTGTTGAAAAAATATTGTTTATTCTCTGTCTTGCTTAGTGTTCAATATGATCAGCAACTGAAAAACTGCCAGGCCAAGAATCAAAGCATTACAGAAACTTTTTAGCTGTTACACTCTTCTTTTTCACGATGACATGGCACCACTATAGTGCCTTTTGTACTCACGCTATCAGTGTGTGTATCCAGTACAGAAGCACATCTGTTGGAGCCTCCACCACTTTCAATCTTGTTTCGGTGGATCCTGTCAGTGTTGAGATCTCAGGGCTACCCCCCACTCCTCCCCTCCTTTGACACAAACGTAATTTGAAAATCATTCCGAATCAGACGTTTGCAAGGATCACACCAAACTTTTCTGACAGAGTAATAACTGTCCATTTTCCTCCCCCGCCTGTTTTTAAACCCAATAGCGAAGGACCCCCCCCACCGTGTTCCTGTCCCTCTATTTCGCCTCTTGCTGCCTCTCCCTTTCTGCAGCAAAATTAATTACTGTATGTTTTATTTTATGAACGTGTCAGGAAGAAATGATGAATGGCTAGTAATATCAAGATATTATAGACGTAGTCCGAGACAGTGGATTACATTTTGAAACCCCCTTCCCCTTCACACACACACATGCTCAACACACACATACGCTCAACACACACACACTCACACACACACAGACCTACACACACACAAACACACATATCCACACATAGCTTCTCTCAGTCATACACAGTCATATACCACACACGTACACATGTATAACATCACATATGCGAAGCAGCCACAGGAGACATTAATCTATGGCTTCATATTTTGTTATTAACTTACTGGAGGAGCGACCCAAGCCACAATGTCATTGGCGGTGGTGCAGAGACGTAATGGAAGTGATCTTTAAAGCGGTCTTCATAATGGCCATCTGAGACTCCTTGATAAGATTGTGGTATTGGTGTGTACACCGGGGCCCCTCATTACAGTTCAGAATGAGAAAGCAGCATATCAGCATTGGGTAATGAGCGATGGTCGTGTGAAGGTCATCTTAATGGGATTTAACGGGTTGGCGAGACCAAAAGGTAACATCATTAATGAGGACAGCAGACCATCCTCCCAACTTTGTGGGTTATTAATTGCATCCGCCATGTCTCCTTCCATTTTTTTCCCTCTGCAATGCACTCGACGACTGTCTGAGATTCTTAAAGCAAAAAAAAGAGAGAAGGAAACAAGGGCACGAGACAGACGGGAAGAGAGAAAAAATGTCATGTTGGGTTCTCATTGTGCTGACACTCTTGGAAATATCTCGTCGTTGGTGTGCTGTTCTTTGTGCCTCTGTGGACCTAGACCAATTTGAGATGCATGTATGCACATGCACAGACACACATACACACACAAACAAACACACACACACATACCACACACACAAACAGATGCACACATGGTCATACTCACACACATACACACACACACACACACACACACACACACACACAAACAGATGAACACATGGTCATACTCACACAAACACACACAACCACACACACACACACACACACAAACAGATGCAGACATGGTCATACTCGCACAAACACACATCCACACATACACACACAGACGTAGAGAGAGGGAGAGGTTTGGAGATGCATGCCATTACCATAATTCTGCCTCAGTTCCTCTGCGGGGTGGTGTTTATTGGAAGCTACAGTTGTATTCATTGCTCACTTATGGGTGGGGGGGGACATTAGAACCAGCCAGCAAAAACAATGAACGTTAGGCATCCCAGGCATTAGAGCAGCAGCGCAGGATGTCTAGCCTCGCTGTGTCCTGATGCTTTTACATGCATGAAATATTCAACAAAAATAGAGGAAATAGCATTTTTTTTTCAGTGGCCTGCATTTGACTGTGGACAATGCACTGACTGGAACTTGCTGTACTAAAAACTATGATCACAGTTAAAGTGTGTTCTTCCAAGTATGAGAAGCTGTGAGATTTAAAGAGGACTTTTCAATGTATTAGCTGCTGTGGTGGTAATATTTTTTCTGGGTTTTGAATACTTGGTTGACCTTAGAATACCCTTGCCAAGCACCAGATATGTGCATGTGTATGTGTGCGTGGGTGTGTGCGTACATGCGTACGTGCATGTGGGTCTGTGTCTGTGGGTGTGTGTATGCATGCACATGCATCTGTGTGCACACAAGTCAGCAGTGCACATGGCAGCCACCTGTGTAGTCCAGGAAGGCTTCACCTACAACAACAATTACATTAACCTTGACATTGATAGGAACCATAGCCAAATCATAGCCAGAGGGTCAAACATGCAAATACAGAATCTGGCCACACTTTGCTTCCTCATTTATTTGGTTAATTGTGATATGGCTCCTGTAAGATTTTATGGGTAGGATAGTCAGGTCATTGTTATTGGGTTCTGTCAGTATGATCGTGATATGACAATGACACCAATCTCCACAAATCTTATTTGACTGTTGACATTAGAAAATCTAAAAAAAACCATATGTTTCATAGTGGTTTCAAATATTCACAACAGTAGCAGTTTTATTTTGGCAAATATTTTAGTGAATGGAACAATGGTTGTATTGAGAGCATAAATTAGGCCCTATCCTTATCAGCTTCCTTTCTCTTTCTTTTCTTCTGTCTTTCTTTTTACTTTCTCCCACTTTCCGTCTTTCTTTCTGTCTCTTTCTTTCTTTATTTCTTTCTTTCTCACTTCCTTTCTTCCTTTCTTTCTTGTTTTAGTTATTGTTAATGTTCTTGTTTTTCCCTTACTGCTGCTGCCAATTGTAATAGTGCTGCTACTGCTGCCATCCACTTTTTCAGTGCTGCTGCTACTTTTTCCTCACTTCTCTCCTTCTAAAAGTCATTGTTTCATCCATGTTTTGCAGGGGTTTGCCTACGTTGTCTGTGGAAGTTGAAGTCTTCACAGGATCTTTGTTGAGAATATTTTCACCGTGACTCGGAGTCACATGGGACACGCACTGCGGGGCATGGGTTCAGAGGTGAAGGCTCCATTTTGAGTCTATGATCCATCATCCTCCCCACATACAACCCCCCAAGCCATTGACATGAAGTGGTCAAAGAAGAAGATGAATAGCAGAGGTAAAAAGGAAATTTGGGTAAGGTACTAAGGGCAAGGATTGGGTGGGGGGTGGGATTGGGGGAAATGGTTTGACTGCTGGAGACACATTCTCAATCATAGACAAAAAAAACTGAAAAGACGAAATATAGATAAAGAAATATTAAAACTTTTCCAAAAAAAAATAGGGCATATATATTTTGTCTGGTTACTCCATGGAACTTCATGTCAACTGCTGAGAGTGACGGCAGCAGACGAGGAAAAGGGAAAAAGCGCGAGGTGTTCCGCCTGGGGTTGGCATAATTCACTGCACTGCATTAAAGCGTGAGGGGTTTTAGAGGTGATAAAAAGGCACAGCAAAAGAATATCGCTCAGTAGATAAGCCAGTCACCCCTCCTTCCACAGGCTACATCCTTTTTATTGCATCTGGCAGCAAATTAAGGCAGCGAAGAGAGACTCAGGAAAAAAAAATAAACCCAAGGCTAAGCCCGAGTCCAGCGCTTGCCTCGCTGTGCTGGCTTGCTCTGCGCCGACATTATTCTTTGATTTTTAGATGAGATCCTTCTGATGATGATTATGAACCATAAAAAAGATATAGTCCAATAAAAGGGCCAAAACGGCGGGAGTTCATGCTGGGGACCTGGGGGCCGTGTTAAGTTAGCTCCGAGCCTCCGATCTTTTCCCCTTCATTGATTTTCAGAGATGATTACCTTTCTTATTTATAGTTGGAAACAACCTGATTTGGGCTTTAATCCACTGCTGGGGCCCAGGGGCAAAGCTGCAGCTCCCCCTTGTCAGGTCCACTCAGACTGGGACAGCCAGCCCTGGTGGTGACGGCCATGTCCGGCGAAAGCCAGATATTACAGGATGTCTCCTCTGTGTGAAGGAAGTGAAATACAACTCAGCAGAGCTCTAATGTCTGTGTGACAGCAAACCCACTACAAAGAGCCCAGACCAAAATCTGTAACAGATGATACCGGCCATGTTGATATCTATAATAAGCTATTCTTTCTTCTTCATCTTCTTTGTTCATCTTTTTTTATGCTCTCTTTTTTCAAAATAGAATACCGCTACAGGCAAAAATGGGTCTCTCGCATGGTTTCTGTCCCTCACCGTTGCTGGCCTACCTCAAGGGTCCACCTGAAGGACTCATGCATAAGCTGTCCCCTTTTAGCCAGTGTTTCTGCTTGCCTCTGCACTGTTTGAGCTCAGCGTCCACACACTGAGACCTCTCTGGGCCTTCAGATCATCAGTTGCTGAATAAGATGTTTTTTTTCTTGGTGTAAAGTAGTGCACGTGTGACCCTAGGGGGCTGTTGTTGGAATAGGGAAGAGGCCAACAGAGGGCCAGGGAAAGAAAGAAAGAAAGAAAGAAAGAAAGAAAGAAAGAAAGAAAGAAAGAAAGAAAGAAAGAAAGAAAGAAAGAAAGAAAGAAAGAAAAGTGAGAGTGAGGGAGAAAGAGAGTGTGTAAGGCCTTGTGGCCAGACGCCGAGTGCCCTCCTCCCCTCCCCTCTCCTCTCCTCTCCTCTCCTCCCCTCTCTTCTTCTCTCCTTTACTCTCCTCACTTCTCCAACACTCTGTCAGACAGACAGCAGGCACCAGCACAGCCCGCACAACGGCACTGTAGGCAGCCCCTCTGATGTGACACACGCTGTGTGATCTCCAGAAGAGACGAGCCAGGAAATAAAAAGACCAACAGCAACAAAAAAAGAAAAAAAAATCCTGATGCACACAGGAAATAATCAGGGCAACACAGGCAATGTTCAGAGGAATGCAAATATTTTCTGAGCACTAGAGAAAAACAAATGCATCACACAATCACACACACACACACACACACACACACACACACACAGTATGTACTAGACAACATCCATGCACACACACAGACAACACACACACACACACACACACACACACATACCCTCGATAAAAAGTAGCCCCCCGTGCATTTGCATAAAACATTAAGCTGAACTAAATGATTACACCTGACAAGTTGAGTTGGAGGGAGAACATCGCTGGTGGCAGCCAGTTACTTGCGGATCGCACAATCATTTCCTCGTCAAGCAACTGTTCCGCGAGCCGATTACTACGTGCCGTCGCTGCAGCTCGGCATGATTAATCTCCACCCTTTTGTTTCGCGCCTCCGCCACCACCCTTTTTCTCCATCGCCACCCACGAATCCGATATGTTCGCCTTAAACCAAGTTGCTCTGCACCTAGCAGATAGGGCATTGTGATGGATATGCCGACAATGACACGCGCCTCTGGCTTTTTGTGCGGAGCCACTGTAAAGAAATGGCGCCTGTGCGGCTCTGTATTGTGTCGGCCTCGTGTTTTCTTGTAATGCAATTAAAGCGCGCATGTTGATCCACGCCCCCGTTTCCACTGCAATTGTTTCGAGAACACAGAGAACTCACTTTCATTCTTTTGTGACACTCCCGTTTAACCGGAGGTAAAAAAAAAAACAAAATAAAAAAAAGAAGTAGGGGGTCATTTTGAGGAATATTTAAGTGTGTTTTTTGTCAGAGAGTGTGTGCTCTGCTGGTTCATATTTATAGAGATGAGCATCAAACAGCAATATCCTTCTTTTTCATTTGAGTGACTGATGAAAAATCTGAATGCCGAGCACTTGGCTTGAAGGATAGCTCCCAGATATAGAAAAGAGATGAGGGAGAGAGAGAGAGAGAGAGAGAGAGAGAGAGGAAGTGAGAGATTATTGCACACTTTCATGCTTCTCCCCAGACAGCCCTGGGTATGTTAATATTTTTCCTGAATATTTTGCAGGCACAAAAACTTAAGAAATGAGTGCTGATAAGGAATGACAACAGTGGAGGCAGGCGTGATCTTTAGCATGACAGACAGTGTCAAAAAAGCCCGTTGACGCTGTCATGCTGACAAACTTTTCAAATGCACACAAAAAAAGAAAGAACACCCAGACATACATTTATTGAAGTGGTGCTATGAGCTTCTTTTTCTTCGCAGTTGGCCCTGAAGATTAGAAATGGTTACAGTGCTCAATTATGCATTCCTCCAATTCTATTCCAACATATGCCAACAAACTTTAAACTTGTCAATATATGGCACTGTATGTCTGGCAAATACCTTTTTTAAAAAAATCTTTAAAATAAAAAAAGACAAAGAAGAATAGGTTGTGAAGCTGTGTCTCTGCTTTGAATAGCAACACGGTAGGTTTGTCGTTGATTTCGGTATCACCTTTGATATGTTAATGTCGATGAAAATGGATTTCATTCACGTGGTGGTATGTCTATTCTAAGCTGTGGAAGAGAATGGTTTCCAATGGGGATGAGACAAATCTAAGGCTTAGCGTTGGCTAATTAGAATAATTTCTGTTACTAAGCCCCCCGCCGGGAAAATACTCCTCATTTAGAGGAATTCGTACATTATCACATCTTAACAAATCCAAGGACGAGCTCTCACAATTACTTAAGCATGTTGTCATTTACAACTGCAACTCCCCTCCTGAATAATTTTGTTCTCCGAAGAGTTCATTTCATAAAAAAAGAACAGAGAAAAATTTTGCAGAGCTTCATGAGAAAAAAAAAGATTTCTAGAGGTTCACTAAAACATGTAGCATCTGATACTAGGAGTGCGGTGGATGTCAAATGGCAGAGGTCAGCACTCAACATTTCTGGCGTGGGCTATTCTTTGCGAAAGCAGGTGTTGCCTTGACATCTG
Organism: Setipinna tenuifilis; assembly: GCA_030347295.1. Taxonomy (NCBI): domain Eukaryota; kingdom Metazoa; phylum Chordata; class Actinopteri; order Clupeiformes; family Engraulidae; genus Setipinna; species Setipinna tenuifilis. Next base: position 14,095,359 of record CM059278.1, read on the forward strand.
CGTGTATTATTGAATTTTTCTCTTCTCTTTTAATCTTCCCTGTACTTTTATTAGAGCAGTAACTCTGCTGACCTCGTCAAGTCTGTTAGGATCTGAGGGCCATTACCCACAAGAAGAAACAGCTGGCCGCCCATTGTTTGGAATCTACCAGCTGTGTCTATTTTCATAACCCATTTTCCTTTTGTTCCAGTACACCTCTCTATAAAAGTACCCAAGTTGTATTTTACCATTCATGAACTCTTGCCCCCCAAGTCCCCTCCATCAACCACCCACCCCCCCAAACCCCAACTCTGAACTGATGCTGGAAAGGGGGTTGGGGGAAGGGAATGGAGGGGGGGGGGCGGCTCTCAGGGCTGGACAGGAGGGAGATGGGAGGTCGGATCTGTAATCACCTAATCCAAACATTCACTCAAGCAATCTCATTACTCCACCGCAACAGTTTCATTTTGGCCCTTATCTGGTTTCAATCAGTCCTTTTCTCATTATAGTCTGTCCTGGAAATGTGATTCCTTTTGTGTAGATATCCCACCCGAAAAACCAGTGCATATTCGCAGGGGCCAGCCAGCTATCAGTGGCTCACTGTTTGGCCTGTCCATCAGAGTAGAGGAAAAAGGAAGAAGAGGAAGAAGAAGAGTTCATAGTTTGTTATGCATGAATGAAGGCACACAAAAAAACGACAAAAAAAAAACAAAAAATAAACAGCCAGGCTTGGGAGACACTGCTGCTGCTTCTCGTCACCAGACAGCCAACCAGCAGCGAGGCCTGTTTGGCACATCAGCCCGCGTCTGTAAAACGGATGGCTAGTAAAGGGGAACTCCCCCCTATTCCCCTGTCCGCCCCAGCCTCAACCCCCTGCCGAACCCCCCACCCGCCCCCCCGCCCTCATGTAAACGGACATTAAAACGAAACCTGACCCTGGCCCTGGAATCTGTAAGGTGCAGTTTTTTTTCTTTCCTAGAGGAGGACGGGGAGGGGGGGGGGGGGGTGTTGGGTAGAGTGAGGAGGTGGGGGTGAGAGGGGGTGGGTTGTGGGTGGTGGGGGGTGGAAGTGGTCGGGTCAGGGAAAGGTGAGCGACTAACAGAGGCCGCACCCGGAGTGAACCGTCGGAGGAATCCGAGATTAAAAAACTCCAGAAGTTGAGTCAGAGATAATCACAGGATCTGGAGTTCACAATAACAAACTGGCCATATATCTACCTGTCTCCAGCCTTCCTCTGAGGGAGGGACACAAGGTCAGAAAAATGGCTGTATTCCATCAACAGCTCTCTCTCTCTCTCTCTCTCTCTCTCTCTCTCTCTCTCTCTCTCTCTCTCTCTTACACACACACACACACGTGCACACACACACGTGCACACACACATCTTCTTGTGTATCATGTATCAGTATTATTAAGGATTATATATGAACTCTGCAGATAAACTATTATTAATTTTTACACCAATCAACTGACCAACACCAGATTGTTTAAAAGACTGGACAGCATTTGTTTTTCCATTCCCACATCTGCATTCAGGTGGCCTCTCTCTCTAGCAGTCAGCCTTATCAGTGGGCCATGTCTCCCATCTGAGATACTCTAGCCCCTTCTGGGATTCCTCAGAGCTGGGACGAGGCAGGCGACGACCGTGGGCAGGTAGCGGCGTGATTTACATACCTCCCACACCCCCCCCACCCCACCAATTTACCCTCCAGCACGTAGTATTTTGGTCTCATCACACCACTCTCTGGTGGAGCCCTGCTTAAGGAGGTGCAGTTTGAGATAATTCTCTGATTTACGAGAGTTTCCTTCCCAACCCCCCATACCCACCACCACCACAGCAACAGCGTCACCCCATTCAAAAGACCACCCCGTTTCCCCCACAACATCTATACTCTGCCCATCTCAGATATGACAGCTACATTATTTTATTTTTTGGTTTTGTGGAGTGTTTGCTTGGCCTGGCCTGGAAATTGGGCAGCCAAGACTGCTGCCTGCTAGCGGAGACGTGCCAGTTTGCAGGCTCATCGCAGGGCCAAGCCGAGACGAGGCGAGGAGAGGCCGACCTGAGCGGAGAGGAGCTGAGCTGAGCTGAGCTGCTTGTTTGGAAAATAATTTGTCCCTCCGCATCACTCTCAGGCTGAGGAAAATTGACCGACTCTGGGGATCCGCGAATGTCCGTCCGTCTGCGATGTCGGCAAACAGCCCCGGGGCCACGCTGGAGAAGAAGAATGACTGCTGTGATCTCATTCGCTGGCGTCTTCAGGGACGAGAGGCTTCATGCTCCTCGTCGCTGACTGACTTATCTGCTCGCTGCATGCTGACAAGTTGATGACACAGTAATACGCGAGTGATAATAATGGTGAATGATCCCTAAATATTTTGCTGTCCTGCAGGACAAAACTCTCGGCTGTAGCCCTCCAGCACAGGGAGAGGATACACAGCAGCCTACTGTACGATGGCAGCAACACACCGGCATTCATTTACTTATCACACATTAAAAAAGCAAGGGAGAGAGGGGAGACCGGCAACAAGAGCTGCCAACAGGGACAGATAAAAAGTAAATGAAAGAAATAAATGGAGAAATGAATAAAAAAAGGAGAGGAAGAGAACGATAGAAGCACAGATATAGAGTAAGCCAAAACGAGAGAGAAGGAGAGGGAAAGCAAGTCAGAGAGAAAAGAGAGAGAGAAAGAGAGAGAGGGAGACTTTTCTCATACTCTGTAATCTTCCCCTCATGGCCGCATTCAAATCATTTGCTCCTTCAGTCGAAGATTGAATTGCGGTAAAAATTGACTTCCTGTTGTGAGCCAGATATAAATTTCATTCATATTGACAGATGCCAAACACAGAGAGGCTATTGCGCGGCATTTAATTATTAAGAGTATTGATCACCGGAGTGATTTATTTCTTGTATTTCTGCGAAACAGCTTACTTCAGACAGTATGTTGAGTTCAGTCCATTTTCTGGTTCGTTAAAGGGAAGTTAATATGACTATTGAAACCACTCAGTCCCACGTGCCCGTCTCTCTCTTTCTTTTCTCTCTCTCTCTCTTTCTCTCTCTTCCTTTCCCTCTCCTTTTCCCTTTGTCTTTCAATTTGTTTTAGTTTTTATTTATTCATTTATGTTTTTTTTGGAAGGGGGGTTGAAACACAATCACATAAACAACGTCCCTTCAGCAGATGAACTGTCAGAATGCGGTAGGACGTGTTTCACAGTGTTTAAATGCTACGGTTGTTTGGGACATGCTGCTGCTGGTGGTGCTGCTATCTGTTAGCACATCACAGGTCGGCACGAACAGGCCTGACAGCAGCAGCAGCAGCAGAGCCCACCCCAGAACCAGCTTGATGAATGGCTCTTTGGCAGCGTGTGTGTGTCGAAAACACAGCCACTCAGGTCCCAGGGCAGGGTGGAGCGGGGTGGAAGCAGAGATGAAGACATCAGAGGTGGACATTTACAGTCCCGGGCAGTGTTTCCGTACCCCTAGCCGGCTTATCTCATCTCCCCCTTCTTTCCTCTCCTCTCCTCTTCTCTCCTCTCTTCTCCTCTCTTCTCATCTACTTGCCCCCCACCCTCCCTGTCTATCTTCCTCCTCAAGAATCCATGCACAATCAACTATCCACAGAAAATCATTCGCATCTGTGCCACAGACGTAAGATGACAAAAGCTGGGTGAGGCGAAAGTCTGTTTTACGGCAGGGAGGGACTTGAAGGAGGCTTCAGTGTCTCTCTCTGTCTTTTTCCTTTCTCTCTAGCTCTAGCCCCTTGAACTCTCTCTCTCTTTCTCTCTCTCCGCCCCCCCTCTCTGTCTCTCTCTCTCGCTCACGTACACACACATACACACATACACACACAAACACACTCTTCAGTGGTTCATAGCAATGTCAGTCACATCCAGCAGCCCCTCCTACACCATCCTCTTACAGTCAACAACATGTGTACACAAGTCCATTCTCTCTCTCCCTCTCTCTCTTCTCTCTTTCTCTCTCTTACACACACCACACACACAGCCATTTTTTTGCTTAGGATCCAGAATTAAACCATGACATGATCCCATATGTACAAAGCGCCAAATGGCCTCCCAATCCCAGTCACTTGGCCCCATACAGCCAGTCTGAGGCTCTTTCTCTCTGGAGCACATGACGAGCGGCGGTGCCTCAGGCATCAGATTCATCAGTAGTGGAGGGAGAGGAGGGAGAGGAGGGGAGTCACAGACAGACAAGACCGGTAACTCCTGCAACATATAATTCAGCTTGCTGTTTTTCCAGCGTAGGTTCGGAGTTTGTGTGTGAGCGACTTTTCCTTCCCAAGCCGTGGAGGTTTGGTCGGCGGAGTTCTTCTCGGCCAGCTCCAGCTATTGGGTTGCATGTGACGCAACGGGGCACCGTCTCAGGTCCACACAGGGCCCAAACCACAGTAGGAAGTGGAGAAGAGAAGGGAAAAAATATCGCCCCTCCCACCTCCCCCTCCAACCCCAACCCCAACTCCAACCCCCTACCAATCTCCCTTCCTTTACCCTCCATCTTAGGTTTATCCCACCTTCAGAAGCATATGGAAAAGGACACGGTAGGGTTGGCCAAGCCTCCCCCTAGCCTCAAGCAGTGAGGGCTGAGGTGAGGTGTGCTGGGAAGGTGGACGTGTGTGTGTGGATGTGTGTGTGTGTTTGTGTGTTTTGTGTTTCTATGTGTGTGTGTGTGTGTGCGTGATTCTGTGTGTGAGTCTGTGTGTTGTGTGTCTGTGTGTGTGTGTTTGTGTGTTTTGTGTTTCTATGTGTGTGTGTGTGTGTGCGTGATTCTGTGTGTGAGTCTGTGTGTTGTGTGTCTGTGTGTGTGTGTGTCTATGTGATTCTATGTGTGTGTGTGTGTGTGTGTGTGTGTGTGTGTGTGTGTGTGTGTGTGTGTGTAAGGGGAATGGGAGTGGGGGTGGGTGGGGGGATCTTTTCCTCTGTTCTATGTAGGGATCCGATGATCTCACAGACAGGGATGGGAAAGAAGGTGGTTGGGGGGGATTACTGGCGTTCTGAGCGGAAGGCTGAGGCTCCGGGTTAGCGTCCCAGGCACAGTTTGAGACAGACACCAGGAATGGAAGAAATTAGCCAGCGGAGGGGAGCAGGATCGCGGGATAGCTGGGCCATGCCAGAGGAACGAGGGGGATTCGGAGCTCAACAGGGGAAAAATAGCGCAGAGAAAGGAGAGAGAGAGATGAGTGGAGGAGGAGGAGGAGGAGGGGAAGGTGGAGCAGGAGGGGGCCAGGGCGTGGGGCTTCATTCCTGAGCAGAAACAAACTTGGTGGAGGGGAATCAAGTGTGATGAAAAACGCTGCTCCTGGACTCAACTCGACTCGACTAGACTCTGTTGAGTGAGTGCGTGTGTGCACACGAGTATGCTGGTGATGTTGTCACTAATCGCTGGCTCTTTAAATCCTGTCACAGAGCCACATGTCTCAGCACAACAAGAACACGTGAGGGCTGGGAGAGAGGCCTAAAATGGGGGTTTAGAAACACCCACAACCTGTTCACATTCACATTCTCTCTTCCTCTGGGTTTTTGCAGCTCAAGGTCTGTCACCCTAAAATGGCTCAAAATGTCTGTGTGTGTGTGTGTGTGTGTGTGTGTGTGTGCGTGTGTGCGTATATGCGTGCATGTGCGCGTGTGAGTGTGCGTGTACTGTGTGTGTGTGTGTGTGTGTGTGTATGTATGTGTGTGTGTGTGTGCCTTGGGGGGATTTGGTTTTTGTTTTTCATTCAATATTATTTTTGAAATTGGTGCCTCAGTAGACAGTATCTTAAATTGATGCTGACAAATTAAGAAAAGTTGTTAAGGGCCTTCACGTCCAGCTCAAATGTCAACATTATTGCAATATGCAACTTTAGTTTGATTTTCATATGGCTGCTCTGGGAGGCTCAGGTCCACACTCTACCAAAGGCAGGGGGGTGGGGGGGGGGGTCCAAGATTAATAGCAGGCTAGATATCATCATCAATTAAGCAGCTGGGTCCTAAAGTGCTGCTAAAAAGTTAAAGAATTATTCCCCCCCTTACTTTTCTCAAGGGGGTCAGGGTCAGGCCATCTCATTTGGACAAGTTTTATGTCTTGTGTGTTGATTGGAGAGCCTAGTGGGATAAGGTGTCCGAGGTGTGTTTCGGACACGGAGGGGCTGTGGCCCTGCAGCAGAACACATTCATCTGCATAGCGCTGCCACTGAGTAATTGTCTTTGGTCATGGTCTTCAGTACACACACACACATAGAGACACACACACACACATGTGGAACACAGGCAGGCACACATGTGTGAGCGCGCAGACACACACAGACACACACAAACGCACACAAAGACACACACACACCTATGCATACACACCTACACACACACATACACAGCTACACACACAAGCACACAAAGGCACACACACACTTTCTCTCTCTCTCTCTCTCTCTCTCTGTCACACACACACGCACAAACACACACACTTTCTGTCTTTCTCTCTCTCTCACACACACACGCATACATACGCATACACACACACACACACACACACACACACACACACACAGATGGGGAGCTGCAGAGGGTAAGGCCTGGCATTAACCCCAGCTGCAGGCCTGGATGAGTCCACTGGCTGTTTCTCCTGTTTTCTGCTCTCCTGGGTTTGATATGGGGATATCATGTTTAGCTGGCCCTGGGGCCACGCGGTTATTTAAGCAGTGCAAGGATCTGGCTTACCTCCAGCTTACCTGTGTGTGTGTGTGTGTGTGTGTGTGTGTGTGTGTGTGTGTGTCTGTGTTTGTCCATGTGTATGTGTGTATGCATGGATGTGAAAGAGAGACTCCGAGTCCTTTTTATTACTGTAAAGCAACCATGTCATCCGCAAGTCACCAGGGGCAAAACTCACATGTGCTGTCAATCATGACTCATTTAACCCCATTGGATGCGCCTCGCTTACAGCACGCTCGATCCAAATCACTGGCTCATTCAAAGCACGGCGAGCCTCTCATCACGTTGTGGCTTATCTCACATCACTAATAGTCAACCACGCATACCTCCTCTCTGTGGGCAGAATGTCATGTGTACGCTACAGCACATCACATACCTTTGTGTGCCTCACAGACAGATGCTTCTACATCCTTACAGGATTTCACTTTTTCAGCCGGCGAATATAAAACCGCTAATACAATTGTTCTCTGTAACGAAATACGAGTGGAGCTACCGCTGCACGAGGACACGAGAGAGCCTCGGAGACATGCAGATGTTACTTTTTTGCTACATACAGTATTCGCTCGAGAGGGCCTCCAGAACTGAATACAAGCGGCATGTGGTGTTTACTCACAGCGAGAGCACTCAGGAGTTGTATATCTTTGGGTGTGACGTGTGCTGGCGATAGGGCGTGTTTGGAAACAGTAGCCACTGTGGTGCGGCACAGCAGACAGGAGGCTGACACAGACACAGGCCTGGCTGTGATAGTACTTTAGCAAAGACAGAGAGAGAAGAGAAAAGAGAAAAAAAACAGAGTGGGGGCCTACACACACACACACACATGAAACATACACACACAAACACACAAAGTGGCATATGAAACCCACACATACAGGCACACACACTCACATACACATAAATACATGCACACACACAGCCTCACAAATCCACAAACACACACATACAAACCCGTGTGTGTGTGTGTGTGTGTGCAGTAGTGTTGCAGCGCTCAGGCCTCTGAACGCCAGTCCCACGCTGGGCCTGTCTGTGTCCCAGAGTTTATGGAGATGGCGAAGATAGACTAGCGAGGCAGTTTTGAAGTCCGCTGTGGGGAATACGCTCGGTTTCCTACGGCACGCTGCCCTGGGACCTGAAGACCTTTTGAAAGGAAACGCTCTGAAACAGAGAGAGAGAGAGAGAGAGAGAGAGAGAAAGCAAGAGAGCAAAAGAGTGACGGAGGCAACTAGAGAGAGAGAGAGAGAAAGTGTCCATTTGCAGTGTCTCAAACCCCTGTTTCTCTGTTCACTAAATATGGACGAGAGGGGAAAACCCGCCTTCCCTCGAGATTGCCCCCCCACTCCTCCTCCTTCTTAAAAAAGAGACAAAAAAGAAAAGAAAAAAAAACACCAGGGATTTTTTTTCTGGCACGCGGAACTCAAACAATGACATCCAGAAAGGCCAGGGGCGATATTTTTAGTGGCCACATCCAGGCTTAGGCTGTAACTCACACAGACACAGACACACACACACACACACACACACAAACACACACACACAGGCCCTGGGTTCGCTTACAAAAGGTGGAGGGCAGCGAAAATAAGCATAGCACCACTCATCTTTTTCCAGCCTCACACCATTTCCTTTGCCCCCGTGGTCCGTCTCTCTCTCTCTCTCTCTCTCTCTCTCTCTCCCTCTGTCTGCTATCCGTCCCTTCTCTCCTCCTCCATCCTCCTTCTCCTCCTCCTCCTCCTCGTCTTCCTCCCCCTCATTTCTTCTCCTGACTGTGGAGTGTTAATGATTCTTTCAGCTCTATGTTGATAGACATGTATTTATTATATGGGCAGATAAGCTAAGGGAGTGTTTCTTCGCATAGTGTACCTAGACGTATACATTAAACACCCAATGTCCATTGGACCCATCAAAATGACAGGGGTAGCCCATGCAGTGGAGTGTGTTCTAGTTCACACACACACAAACACACAAGACACACACACACATTCACACACAAACATGTGCCTGGATTCAATCTTTTCACCGTACTTTGTCCACACCTTTTTGGCCTGGATCCCGTCCATATACCGAAAAACGTGCGCCTTCAACTTTGACTCGCATATTTATTCTAGTGTAGCTTTTTTTTTAACTTTCCCCTGCTGCCTTCTCATGACAAGTCACACATTCGGTGTTTGGAAAAACAAACAAAAAGGGCGCACGGACTCTGTCATTTCAGAAGTACGGTGGGCAGACTGAAACCAGAGCAGTGATCCGAGTCTATCATTCACTCTTGACCCGCTCAACTCAACTCATGGCATAGCAGAAAAAAAAGAAATAATAATAAAACAAAACGAACTAAGAAAAAAAAAACAAATGCAGCAACACAGTTTAAATGTTTCCAACTGTGAAGAGTCAGATTCAAGTGGCTGCCCAGCTGTTTGCTTCCCTTTTCAAATTAACTTCAAAGTGTGCGAGTTGGCGTGCGCCGACTTGCTACCATGGAGACGGGCAGGTCACTGGAGAGGAACAGAGCATAGAGGAGGGTGTGAGACTCAAGTGTTTTTTTTTCTTTTTTTAGTTTTTTTTTTGTTTGGTGTTTTTTTAAAGGGTGATAAATTCATCTCTCTGCGCATGAGGTCATCAATTCAACATTTCCGCCCCCCTTCTTTGATGAGTGGAGGCGGGCCTAACCAAACACTCTATCTCTCCTCGCACGACAGGAGCATGGAACTACTCTCTCTCCTTCTTTCTTTCTTCTCTCTCTCTCTCTCTCTTTCTCTTTCCCTCCGAGTCTCTTTCTCTCCTTCTCCCGTCTTTCTCTACAGGCGGCTCCAGACCGGCCGAGCTTGGTCTTGTGCCACAGACTTCTGACACAGCCAGAGGACCATATTGAAACCTGCGAGCGCAACAGAGAGCTTTTGTCCATCACAGCACAGCAGGCTTACTTTGGTTTCCCCCTGTCTCTCTCTCTTTCTGTCTTTTACCCTCTCTCTGTCCTCTCTCTCTCTCTCTCTCTCTCTCAGTCTCAATCTGTCTCTTTCTCTTTCCCTCCCACTCTCTGTCTCTCCATTCATTCATTACCTTGTATTGACCCTCATGGTATGGGCAGCCAGCAGAATGTCTTTTCTTGGTTTAGTGCCAAACACTTAGTTTAAAAGAGAAATTAGATATGGTTATTATTATCCATGCATCATGATCATGCTCCAACCATGACTTAGGAAGTACACTCCTGTGACCAAGTCTTCTCCTCCTTCGTCTGCACCCCCCCCTGCCCCCCTGCCCCCCCCACCCCACCCCGTCTTTTCCTCTCCAGCCTTTTATATCCCTCTTTACAGCAGCTGTACATCTCATTCAGTGGAATCAATAGTAGTATTATGCAGCAGTGTTTTGATAAGTGTGTTTTTTTTTCTAGTGGCGGCACATGCTTACGACAGGAATCACATCATTTTTACGGTTCCTTCGCTACACCCAAACACCTCTTGGTTCAGGAATGCTTTGCATTCTGCGGCCCCACTGGAAAAACACCAGCGCCATGTTGACACAAGATACATGGGATCGCCCGTTTCTTCTCCCCCGGGGGTGGGGTGGGGGGGGCAGTGGGCCCTGGATGGTCTTGAGGGAGGCATTTCCTGGGAGCCACAGGGGGTGTGGTGGTGGTGGGGTGTTGGGTGTATTGTGTGCCGAAACATGCAGGACTAATCACAGCACCTGTGCTTCTTTCGGCATAGCCGTGGGTGTCACGTGACATGCATGTGACGCATGCATGCATGCAGAGCACTCCCTATTGCCAGCCAACATCACCACCACCACCACCTCAGCAAGCAGCCCACTACAGCCAATCAACACCTCCGACCGACCCCGTATTAACCTGCGGAAGAGAGGATCCATCTTCCCCTGATCTATTACTGACAGGGGATCATTACGGAAAAGGTCACAACGCCGCAAAAAAAAAAAGTTAACAGAAGGTGCCCGCACTCCCAAAAGGTCCCTTAATGATTATACACTGTCCAGAAAGGGGGGGGGGGGGGGGGGCTGGGGTGAGGTGAGGCTGAGGTGGGGTGTCGGGTGGGGGGGAGAGAGAAAATCTGGCAATGCACTCAGAGAGGACTGTGGCTGATGATATGGGACGAGCCTTCCCCCCTCCTCACCACGGCTGAGAGTGATACCACATGGCCTGGGTCGGGTCGCGTATCTGGTAAATATTATTTTGAGGCGAGGGCTCGCGTCCACCCCATAAGCAAGGCCACGGATCTCTCCTCGGAGGAGCCCTAATGCGGAACAGAAGGGCCAGCGTTGCGCTCATTGTCCGGTGCATTAACCCCAATCAGCTTAGCGGAGGCATCCTGACATCAGGGAGAGGAGAGGAGAGAAGGGGGGGATAGAGAGAGTGAGAGAGATGGATGAGACAGAAAGAAGGAGAGGATTCTTCTCAACATGCCGCAGATTCTTCTCACTCTCCAGTGATTTAGTGCTGATTGGCTCCTCTTTTTTAGAGATGCTCTGTGCTCTGCGCTGGAATGCTGTGGGACAGAACTTTGCTCAGAGGCTCTGAGGACTCATTCAACTGTTTGTCTCTCATGGCTCGCCCCCCTCAGCCCCCCCCACCACCCCCACCCCCTTTGAGAACACCGCATCTGGAATATTCCCCTTACCAACCACCTTCCTCCCCACCCCCCCGCCCCCCTCCCTCACTCCACTCTCCTTCCCTCCCTCCCCAACAGGCTTCATCACTATGGGCATTTTTTTGGCAAAAGCAGGGGAGCGTTAATGGAGCACAGTCTTAATGACACATAAATTTAGCATTAAGAGGAACATGTGGAAACGAAGGGGCACAGCTTTTCCTTATTACCCCATTTCTCCAGTTTATGAATGGACTTTTTTGGGGGGGTGGGCGGGCCATTATTACAGGGGTCACCGCAACAAGAGAAATCAAGCGCGGCAAATCCCCAAGTGCCCCGATGTTTCACAACTGCTATTTTTAAAAAACCTGTATCGGTGGCTGTTCACCTTATAGCACAGCCAAATATCTTTCATCTTTTATACCGAAAACAAATAAAAACTTTACCTTATTTTACTTTACACTATTTTATGATGCTCATCAAGAACTTTTTTCAGCACAGCACTTTTTTTGGGGGAGTATGGAAAAGTGTTGCCTGATTCTCGTCCCCTCTCTCTTTCTCAAAAAAAAAAGAAAAAGAAAAGAAGAAGCTGATGGCAGAGACAGTCTTCACATCCTGGCAGAGCGACTGTCACTAATCAGGCCCTGGAGGCCCATGTCTTCCCAAACGTGGCTCCCACTCCATCACTGCAGGCCTGTTCCCTGCATGTCACGGCCCATGACAGGTAAGTGGCCCCAAAAAAGTGAGACAGAGAGAGAGAGAGGGGGAGAAGGCGAGAGAGGGAGAGGGAGAAAGAGAAACAGAGAGAGAGAGAGAGGGGAGGCGCTGTCACAGTCTTGATGAGAGATGCCCCATCCGCTTTTTAGCACCATGCATATTCATTGGGGCTCGCAGCTCCAGGAGAAACACTGCTGTTTTTTTTAGAGGTGGGTGGGGTGGGGGGGGTGCATTGGCTGATTTTTATTCATAATTATGCCCTGCTGCATCCTACGAAAAAACTTGAGCTGTGTGGCACAGACGAGGCTGAGGGGACGTCAAAGTGGATGCCAGGCCTCGTCACTGTTGGCAGCCTGACGCCTCTTGGAGCTCAAAACTGCACCACTTCATCGAAGGCTCCCTGGGGGCTTTGCTTGCCAAATGGGCCCTGTGACCAAAACAGTACCCCCCCCCCCCACTCTACCCCCCACCATGTGACAGGAACAGGAAGGGATGATGAGCCTTCCACATGCACCTGACTCTGTGATTTGCTGCTGCTGCACTTGTGGGCTCTTCTGGAAGTTTTTGCATAGCTCAGTGGATTTGCCCTTACACCTTGTTTGAGAGAGAGAAGCACGTAGCCGTGACATTGACCAGATAACTTGTGCAGCTCATTTTTTTTTATTGGACTGAAGCTATTGGACGAGAAGCTGGTGAAATGGCACTGCTGCTGACTGACCAGAATCTGTGTGTCAGAATCATGATGTCCTGTTTGACCATGACCTGGTGAAGTAATGACATTTTGACTAGTTTCAGGTGGAATGATGTAGAGTGCTGTTCATTACCGTGTAGGTACTTGTGTTCAGGCAGGCTGGGGTCAAGAGCGGATACTTATTATATTACTACCTGTCACTAAATTGTTTGATAGCCAGGTTTCCACAGCCTGACAGCTGAAAGATTCCATTATGTTATTTTAAATGTACGTATGTCTGTGTGTGTTTCTGTTTTGGAAGTTATAAATATAGCTGTTTGAAGTAGTGAACTTGAGTGACACACCATATTTTTGCTGACAACCATTTAGACCAAATCTACTCAAAGGACAAAGTCACTAACCACAAACAATGGAAGAGTCCTTCTCCAAACGACTTTGTGCTGAATTGCTCCAAATCCGCACGGGCCAGTGTGTGTGTGTGTGTGTGTGTGTGTGTGTGTGTGTGTGTGTGTTTGCGTGTGTATGGGAGGCCTTTTCGTCTGTCGTTTTCGCTGACACATGCCAAAAAAGAGGGGGATATTCCCCTGCGGTCCCTGGCGGGTTGTTGCGGCCACTGCCCTCGCTCACCTCAGCTTCCACTGTCCCAGCAAACACACTTCCTGTTTGTATGACATCCACAGCTGGGAACTCTGGGAAGAATAAGCTTCACTCCTTCAATAAGCATGTGAGTTGTTCCCAATAAACCTGAACTCTTAAAACAATTGTTAATGTAACATTTCTAGTTTGACGTAAACTGGGATAAACTTGAGCTTTTATCACCATGTAAAGTCTTAAGATGCAAAAGTTCACCTTGCTATGGCATTCACTGCTCCGAGTTGTATTTTCAGCACTTTAAACCACACAGAAATAAAGCTGTTGTGCTGGCACAGTGAATGGGGCTACCTGATATTGAGGCTGCTTCTTTTTCTGCTTCTGTAATCTATCCATCGCCCCCACTTATCTGTTTGCGACTGACCACATTTCTGTACCAAGGTATCAGCTAACATAAGATTTAATGCCACACTGCAGCACCACAAATGTCTCTGTCGCTGGCTTTCTATCTGTCCGTCTGCCGGTCTCCTTCTCTCCCTCTTCTCGTTCACAAACACACACACACACACTCTCTCTCTCTCTCTCTCTCTCTACTGCCAAAACACGAACGACACAAGAGAATAATTAAAGTTTTACGAAAGGCAGTGCACCCTGACCCACGCCCTTCCTTAGTACCCTTACCCTACCTTGAACATTTTGTGAAATTCGAACGACCCCGGCTCAGAGGTTAACTAATAACGGAGACATTTGTGAAAGATGCTTCCCGAAATATAATGTATTGAAAAATCTGTTTCCTGGCTTCCTTGTGGTTCACATAACCTCTCGGCTGACTTGTTAATGACACTCCACAACTGCAGAAAAAAAAACATACACACTCACACACATCCACTTACTCACACACACACACGTGCACATCCACGCACATGCAGGGGGTGGGGATTTGTGGGGGACTTTTTTGTCTTTTCGCAGAATTAAGGCATGACAGGGGCCCCCAGAAGAGGTTGAGGATCCACCTGTGCTGATTTTAATGAAGTGAAAGTACAAACAGAGCATCCCGTGATGTGTCGAGGCAGGCATGCACATCCGATACAGCTGGGCATGGCTGTTAAGCATGACTCCCTCTCAAGGACTCTTTTGGAAGAATATCCCTTTACACAGAGAGGAGGAGGAGGAGGAGGAGAAGGAGCAGGAGGAGGAGGAGAAGGCAGGAAGCACTAAGATGTCTGTCTACCCTTCCAGGGCTAAAGCCCAGATTTATGCCCCGGCCCCACACTCACCGCCTATGGGGGCCGGGGCCGAGAGGGGTAGTGGTGACCGTTAGGGGGTGATGGTGGTAGGGCTGAAAGAGTTTGCAGCAATTTTTGTCCGTCAGTGAGAAACTAATTTACAACCCAACCCTAGCTGCAGAGTATGTTTATATCTTCTGTTTGGGCATAAATTAGATTTTTGAAAGGCCCGTGAAAGCAGAGGATGACCCCTTTTTTCCTTTTCCCTCTCTCCTTTTTTTTGGGGTGGGGGCAGGTGGGGGGTGTTGTTTAATGGAACTGGAAAAGCAGGTTGCTTCCAGGATTAATTCTCTCCTGTGCTGCACCTCCCTGGTACATCAATAATTGTCTGTCAGAATCGGGAGTGCTTTGATGGACAGCTCGTTTGGTATGTGGCGTGAAACTATTTCACAGTTCAGTGTCAAGGTTGCAGCGTGTCATCCAAATCCCAGCTAATCGGAGACTCAGCCAGGCCCACCTGACAGACAGGGACTTCTTGGCGAATGAATTGTTGATGTGTTTTTAGAAACCCGTACGCCAAGAGACATTTTATTTTGGTTGGAGTCCTTTCAGACAGATGCGGGCCGCTGAAAGGATTTTGATTGCCTGCGAAAGTATTTAATGCCCAGCAAATATTTGCGATACTGTCCACGGCGCGGAAACTATACATGTGTTTGTGAGCATTCTCGGCTAATCAAGCGTTGCAAAACAAACGAGTGGAAAGCTGAAGGGGAAGGAGTGGGGGGTGACGTTCAGGACAAGTTCGTGGAAAAAAGGAAAGTTGTCCTGAATTTACTCTCCTTGGGGAATCTTAAGACAACAGCCAGGTGTTTATGATAAGTGACTCAGGATTTTTTTCCCTCCTAAACAGTCTTCTCATCTGCGTGCCCATTGTGAACATGGATGTTTATAAGGACAATTAAGTTTGGATGACCAGGCTGAACTCCGAGCCTTTGTCCTGTGAAGACTCCAAGGGGTACACTGGGAAAATACAATATCTTCTGTGTCAGCACTTAAGGTCTATATTATTCTGCCTCAGGATATCCCTTTCCCGAAAGGAAGCATCCTCTCTCACCCTTTTCTCTCTCTGTCTCTCTCTCACTCTCTCCCTCTCTCTCTCTCACTGTACTAATGGAAGTAACAATATTCTTCTGATGAATATAAGAAGTGTTTTATAGCATTTCTGGCATTCGTATACACATTTAAAAATCGAAGGTCCTGGAAAACAACACGACTGAATGGCATTAAAGCACTGTAACAGGTTGGACAGACAGCGCAGCCTTCATTTCTTTCTCCGAGGAGCCATCGCGCTGTAGTAATCGTCCTACACAACTCAGTGGTTTCATGCAGAAGCAGCCACTTTCCTCCCCCGGTATCGAGGGATTTCCTTTGGGTCAGAACGAATGAAACGTGAGTGATCTTCACATTTTAAGCACCGTGCCCTGAGGACTCTTCTGTATCGTTTGACAGCGGAGGCGAGTCCTGCTGCACTCTGCATCCCTCCCCACCACCCTCTCTCCACTTGGTGAAAAAAAAATGGGTGGGGGGTGGGGGGTCCACATGTTCCTCGCCTCTCTCTCCATCTGCCATGCGCTCTGCTATGCAAAATCAATAGCAGGTCCATTTGGCATATCATTGCCGCCCCCACCACCACCAAACCCGGATGGCGATGATGCTGAGATAACCCAGGGGTGAGATGCGTAAGGGAGATTTTTCAGTCTGATCAATAAATCCAGGGTGCATTATGCGTTTAATTCTGGCGCTATGCAATATGCCAGCCCCAGTGTTTTTTATTTTTTATTTTTTTTTGCTCAGCCCCACTCTGTGCGATGGTGCATTCAAGAGAGGGCCCACTCTCTCTTTTTGTGAATCAGTCACGTCTCGACTTGAAATTGTAGGCTTAAGTTAAGTTAAGTCATCCCAGATGCCCTGAACTGCACTGTGCAAATTCCACTGAACAATCTAGGCCAAAAAAAAGCAGGGAGCAGGGAGGGAAAAAGGAAGAAAGTCAGAAAGAAACGAAAACAGCCCAGTGTTGTCATGCGAGAGCACAGTATGGTTTTGTCCTGCACGCCACTGACCGCATAACATGCTTGCGTGTCCATTTTGCAGATCTGGCTGCATGCCTGTGTGTGTGTGCATGTATGTGTGTGTGCGCATGTGTGTGCGTGTGTGTGTATGTGTGTGTGTGTATTTTCTGTGTACTGTATCCATGTGTGGATCGTTTGTGCATGTTTTTCTTTTTTTGGTTGGGGGGGGAGGGGGTAGGGGGGTGATTGGAGGCCTGCCCTTGGATGGCAGCAGGCAGGAGTGATGTGAGCTTGTATGACATCATCCGCTAATGGCTTCTCCCTAAATCACGTACCTCACCTTGGGGAGATTTTTAAGCGCGGGTCCTCGGCACTACGAGCCGCTCTGACAAACACCACTTAAGCCCCAGCCTTGTGCTTCCTAAACAAGTATTTAATCCCCTCATTAAAGATATATGAAACTGGAAATCAATGGAGGCTATGGGTTAGAACCTCATGCTCCTCACGAAGGCTTCTAATGGCTACACGCTGTTCGACATTACACAGTCTCCTCTCGCGTCTATATACATTACAGGAAGGAGGGAAAAACCCTGCCATTTTCTCATTACTGCTCAGGGCCTGTGCATATTCACACGTTGGTTGCACTCTATGATTCTTCTCTCACTGCATTGTTTCTCTGCAGGTGGTTTTAGAGTTGACCTCAGTAACTGCAGGACTGCAAGGCTCTTACTAAACCCCTCCATTACCATATGGATGCTTTACAGCGGTTCTCATAGCGGTGTTTGAAATTTAATTGATATGAATTCCAGTTGAAAAAGGGTTTCCATTCGGAGCCTAGCCACCTAGTGTCAGTGTGTGAGTGTAAGGCTGCAGGGGTAAAAAAAAAAATTGCCAGACTTGGCATGATGCTGTTTTGTTCATTGACAACCGGATAACAAGGATACCCCCAAGGTTATGAAGCCCCCACTCTCTTCCCCCAACCCCCCCTTTACCACCAGGTCCTCATTTCAATTGTCCACAACTGCAGGGGTAATAATAACAAAGGGTGTTGGTCAAACTTATTAGCTGACTTCAGCTGTGCCCAACGCATTGAAGCCCATTTCGGGTCCTGGGTAACTGTTAAACACTTTATTTTGTTATTAAATTGCTCCCTCAGAATTCCATTTTTATCTCCCAAGATATAGCCAGTGAATCACCATTAAAGAGCCCATCAAGCTGTCAGGGAATGTGGACTGCAGGTGCGGTGCCGCTCAGGCTCACTGTAAACAAGCAGCCGAGGCAGCCTGAATAATGGAGGCTGGACCTTTTTTATGTGCTCCTGGCTGACTTAAAGAGATTCATCCCCCGCTGCTTCGCACCAAATTTGATTCTTAACTCGGGGGCGAGGCTGCTGAGCGTTACCACCACAGCCCCCCCCAACCCCCAACTCAACTACACCACCGCCCGCCCCCACCCCCCGTCTCTCTCTCTCTCTCTCTCTCTCTCTGACGGAGGATGGTGTGAAAGGGGGTGAGGAGAGTGGTGGGATGAGGGGACCATGCTTGTCGATGTGGGAGAAGAGGGTTGAGAGGCAATGGGTTGGTGAGACTTGGGTTTGAAATGAAAATGGAAAGATCCCCAGACCCCCCCCCCCCCCCCCCCCCCCACCAGACCCCACCCCACCCCACCCTCGACACGGGTCATTACATGGATAGAGCAGGCAAGGAATGCCCCTGTCTCGGAGCACCATCCGAAGCTGTTAGTGAAATGCTCATCTAGTCAGCCTTGTGGAGGGAGCTCTCGTATGGGATTCGACATAAAATAGGTTTTAATTGTGATGGGGTAATACAGCTTCGGAGTGAGTGACTATACAGTGCTTCAGGGCTCATAAACCCTGCACATAGCCACTGGGGAAGGGAGAGGTGCAGGGTCAATGTCAAGGAAAATGTGACCATGGCTGTAATCAGAAAATACAGCAAAATCCAGGGCACAGTAATAGAGCCTGTAAATAAAGGACTTGTTCAAAGGATAGGTGTTCTAATATCATCAACACTTACTGCCATTTATTTCTGGCGAGCTTTTTTTTTTTTTTAAAGGTTCTTGTTTAAATTCTGACACATGAAAATTGATTTCTGTGATTATAGCCCCAACTAACATTAGTAGGAAATACATTAACAAAATATATGGCCTTTTGATTTTCACTCTGAAAATGTGATTTGTCATTTATTGTATTTGTCCTCCTCTGGAAATTCAGAGTTGAGTTCTACACCCTGGGCTTAATCTGTGTGTGTGTGTGTGTGTGTGTGTGTGCGCGCGTGCGCGTGCGTAAGTGTGCAGACATATTAGGGGGGTGTATCTGTTAGTGATTTTGGCAAAGAGGAAGAGGGGGGGTCAGCAGTGGGCAGTGTAGGAGCCAGGTGTGACTCCGCACACTTTGTGGTCCCACTGACAGCTCGGCGAAACTGTAAAAGATGCTATCTGAGGGGAATGAAAACAGCACTCAGCAGGTCTGTCAGGGAAGATGGACAAGTTAAAACAGATGATGCAAGCTGGGGCGGCCTCCTCCTTCCCTCCCTGCCCAACCACCACCACCCCACACCACCTCACCCCACACACACACACACACACACACACACACACACATTCACACACTCACACTCACACACACCAGCCCCCTCTGAACGGGGCTTTTCGTGCCGTGCCGGTGGTTCCTGGGTCTCCACATCTGGTCGGGCTCACCTGGAGCCTGACAGGCAGGCAGGGGGGTGGGGGTGGGGGGGGAGAGGGGCCACTGAAGACAGTAGGAGACTTGTCACTCCTGAGCACCGCAGGACTCCTCCGCTTCAGATGGGGAAATACACACTCTCCTGGTACATGTGTGTAAATCCTTGACAACAAGCTGCAAGTGGGGTTTCGGGGAGGGGGGGACCGAGTCGAACCTTAAGTCTTATAAACCTTTAAATCAAAGTTGTTTGAACTGTCAGCCTTTGACAGCCTTTTTAAAAAGAACACCCTACCCCCTTTTTCAGAAGTCCAAACTTCGTCTTGGCACAGCTCCCACTGTCACTGAATACAATTTAAACAAAGCCAAACAGTAGAGACGTTAAACAAAGTTATGTTTGGCTGGAAAGTTATTGGTTTACTCAAATCAATGCAAACGTGGTGAAAAGTAGCATGACAACAGTGGAAATGGGGCCTAGAGTCTGGCGTGGCCTCTAGATCAGAGGTAGGACCTCCACCCTCATGCATGACGGGTTTGGAAGTCTATCGCCTTGGGCCCAGCATACTTGGATGTTGTGCTTCTGAGTGGACATTAGTGTGTGTGTGTTTGTGAGAGAGAGAGAGAGAGAGAGTGTGTGTGTGTGTGTGTGTGTGTGTGTGTGTGTGTGTGTGTGTGTGTGTGTGTCTGTGTGTGTGTGAGAGAGAGAGACAGAGAGAGAGTGTGTGCGCGTATTTGTATGTTTGTGTGTCTGTGTACCTATGTGTGTGTGTCTGACTGTCTTTGTGTGTGTGTGTGTGTGTATGTGTGTGTGTGTGTGTGTATGTGTGTGTGACTGTGTGTGTGTGTGTGTGTGTGTGTGTGTGTGTGTGTGTGTGTGTGTGTGCACCTCTGTGTACGTGTGTGTGTGTGTGTGCATGTGAGTGAGTCAGTGAATGAGTGGTGGGGGTTACACCAGTGCTCTTCCTGCTCCGCCGTGGCAAACGCGTGGTGCTCCAGGGGCCCGTCCTGATTACCACACGGGGACCGGGGCCACAGAGCGTTTTCATTAGGGAGAGGTCCAAGATCATACAGGAAGGTTCCGGACCATTAATACATTTGAAACGGCAAATGAAAGGAGGAGGGTGGGGGGTGCTGCCGGGCTTGAAGGAGGAAGGGAGGTAGGGGGGAGGCACATGGGTTATTTTGAAAAGGGAGAACCCTGCTGAACAGGCATGAGAGCCTTGGAGAACAAATACAGGGGATCATCTTAACCCAAAAAGTCCTCCATCCCTCCCTTCCTCCCTTCCTCCCCCTTTTTCTGTGCCTCTAAGATCTGCAGCCAATTTTCCTGCAATTTACAATAAATTGTTTGTGAAATCCTCGTCGATCTTCCCCACTGGAGATCTATTCCCAACGGCCGGAACGCTGCTGCTGCTGCGAGGGGAAACATTACAGGGTCTGGAGAATTGAAGTTTATTGTTTGTTTTTGGAATATCTGCAGATGAGCCCTTCACACCAGTAAATAAATAACATGCCCTTTCGGATTCAGTAATTATCGCTAAACACACCGGCAAGTAACGGGAATGTCACAGTCCAGCTGTAAATATAAATTTATGCACACATTTGATATCAATTCAATTATATTAGTTACGTTTTTACACCGTTACTTTTCTAATTCAGATGCCTTTTCCCTAGTTCACTATATCAATTTGTAATGAACTATGCTGTAATGTTAAGCTCCATAAGGAAATGAAACAGACCCAGCTTTGGCGGACCTGAGCCATTAGAGATCAACGTTCTCCCTTTTGTTTGCTCTCTGTAATATTTCCCTCTTTGTGGCTGTGCCTGAGGTATACATTACCCACCAGCAGGACCACTGTACGCCCACTGAACAAAAGAAATCTTCAGGTCATTTTCAAAACTTGTTAATATTTCATCTTGCATGCAGTATTGGTCTAATGACCTGTATTGATTTCTCATTTCTTATTCATGTGGTCTGGTGCCACAGTAAAATGCTAATCACATATGACATCTCAGTAAAGAGTTTGGATTTCTCTGCCTAATGTTTATAAATGGGCAAACTAGCCACTCCTGTGCTGCATTTAATCATCATAATGGATTCAGACAAAATCTTTGGTCCTGTGATTTATTTGCAGTTTCTGGAATTATGAATGAAAATGTTAGAAATTCATATTTTATTGGTTGTATGTGTTCAGCCTTAAAATGCCTTGCATCTGTTAAGAAGGTAAAATAGTTTGCATTTTTCGGGGTTAAATCTCCCTCCGGTTTAATCCACAAACCACAACACACAAGATGCCCAAAAGCATGTTATTTTAGTTGATTGCAAGTAATTAAATTCCCCTGGTGTTTTGTGTTGTCGCACACGGCTGGACCAACTCTGCAGAGTCAGATTGCCTGGCCAGGGTTAAAACCCCAGCTGAGCATCCACAGCAAAAAAAAAAAAAAAAAAAAAACAGCAACCTCCTCCAGCAGCAACACAAAAAAACTCCATTTCGCCCATTGATCCTCTGCTCGTCAAGATTAGCGGTGTGGCACAGCACAGAGCAGAACTTTCGCTGTGCTTTTTAAAGTTCTACTGGGTGAGCAACAACCAACATGCTAATTGATGTCTTTGCCGGCGCTCCTGAGCGATTTCACCTCATTAGCAGAGACATGTCGGAGGAGACGAGATGAAACAAGAGGAGAGAGAGATGTTCGGCGTGCTGTGCTCCACTGCTTGAGTGTGTCCACGGGGGTGTCTCTCGTTTCGTCCGTGCGTGAAGAGGGCTGGCATCTCAGGGCCGAGCGAATGGCAGGACATGTCAACACAGCTGTCCGGCTGACAGGTGTCTCAGCAGTACTCCCTCCACCGTGGACACGCCACGGGTTGCCGAGGTGTTAATGACGGTAGGAAGGAAAGGCTTTAATGTGGACTGCAGACAATTAGGGTCTTTCGCAATAGAAGTTACTTTGTCACAAGAACTGCACTTGTGAAAGCGTTTAATTATTTGCCTCGTGACATCTCTGTGAGAAGCTTTAAGGCAGGGCTGACTTCTTTCAGGAGTTGGTTCTCCTGGCTCTATTACCTCCTTAAAGCCGAGGCCCAGTAAGCAGCCAATGATAAGCTGAGGTAAACAAAGACTTAACCGTGATTCGATCAAAGCTCCCTCAGTGCATTAACCAGACCTCTGCAGATGTTCTACAGCACCACTGTGGTTCGCTCATACACTGTAACAAGAACCGACTAGGAAATCAAGTGGCCCTTATTTTGCATGCATGAGATGGCCTATACAGCTTCTTTCATCTCTACCCCACGTTGTCAGACTGACATGAAAGGAGAGAAGCCACTTCTCATCCGACAGTGGCTTCTATTCCAACTCTTTGCCAGACATCTTTTACAAATAATCAAGCCCTTTCATGGTTTGAGCAACATCATTTGGTCAACTGTTAATAACTTTTTGGGCAGAGGTGGTCAGACGGAGATGTTCTTTGTGAGGGAGACTGCTGAGTGTAGTGTGATGTGTTGTGTTGTGTTGAGAAGGGGAGGGGTGCTGTAGTGTTATAAGAGGCCGTGTCTGGTGCGCCAGGTTTTTGTTTACACTTTCATTATATCTCCACTACATTATCTGATGCCTCCATCCCATTTTCAATCTCGGCTCAGGGGTTTTAATCTGGCAACGCGCTCTGAGCTCTCGGCCCTGCCACGTGGGGGGGGGGGGGGGTGAGAGAGAGGTTATATTACAGCACATGAATCAACGCAAAATGAAATGCACTCTAGTCGCTTTCAAATGGTTTTAATTTATGATCGGACGGACTGCAGATAGAGAAAAATGCATTTGATGTAATCTGATCACTTGATGCAATGCCAGATTTATGAGCCATCTGATATGGAGCTGCACCTTTTTTTTAGAAGCCATAATAATAATACTAATAATAATAATAATAACAGTAATAATTATAATAACAACAACAACAACGAAAGATACTCATTCATGGTTGGTGGAGTCCATTGACCTGGGTATCCCACAGCCCCATCAGCGGTCCAAGCTCTATTGACATCCCAATTATAAATTTCTCTCTCCTTGTCGTTCATTGGAGAATAAATCAATCCTTGGACACTACATATCGGTTGTTTTGCTTATCCATTATCATCAGTCTATCCTCTGTTGGGTTTTCGGTTAGCACCATTAAGAGGTCCACAGGCGTCTTACTAGGAAATAAAAGCCAGTGTCAAGTGAAACTGTTTGAGGTTATGTGACTTGGGCGCAAAAGGCTTCTTACGTCATGCCGTTTTTAAACTTTATGCAGGATTGGTCGAAAGAGCACGTACTGAATATAATCTTACACCAGGTATACATTGATATTATTGAGACATAAGTGAAATTCGATCAGTCATTGCCACTGAAAATGACACACTATGAATAAGATGATCAGCAATATATGAAACATTGTGTAATAAATGGTGGAAATAGAGTATTATAGCCAAACATAAAAACAGCAAATATCCTAAATTGTTTTTTTCTGAGAATAAAAACATATACAAACATTTGAAACTTTCTTTCCATCTCTAAAACAGCTTATAGTAGTGTTCTTACAAAAGTGTTTTTGAGCCCATTTAACAAGAAAGTGGTGACAGCAAGTTTTCCCCATGTGACAACTGCTTATCTTAGATGACTAAAAGTTGCACACTGTGTCCTAATTAGTTCATTCAACAAAGTAAAACTGTGTGGAAGACAAACCAAGACACTGTGTAATTCAAATGTAACATGGTTTAGTAAATTTGACAACCCATGCTGTTTTTATCCCGTTTCTGCTTTGATGCCCTTGTAGGAAATCTGAGGGAAATATTTTTCACATGGACTTCAACATGCCCTCGGCTACGCCACACTGGGCAAGAAAGAGAGCAAGTTGCCTCACCCAGTGACCATTAGTCCCCTCTGTTGTGAACTCTGATTCACTGGAAGATAAAACCATTTTAAAGTCGATGACAGTTGTTTGACTCAAAAAATGTAACATGTATTCAAAATTCACGCCTTGTTTTTTTTTAAGTGACAGGCAGCAAACAGTAAGCACTACATCGAAATTTCCCTTCTCTGTTGTTGCTTTTTAAGTGCCATTTACTCGGCCCTGGCCAGTCTGGATCCCCACTTTTGATTCTCTTGTAATTCAACTCGAATGGGTTTCAGCAGTTCTGTGTAAGAGCCATACTAATCACAATTAACATCCGAAAGGAATAAATACAGTAAATGCTTTTACCCTTTTACGAGCATAAGAGGAGTTAATGTGTATGAGAGTGCGCACAAAGAAATTTATTGTTTGCTGCCTGTTTATTGTTAATCCATGAATCAAGCTCACAGACCATTGCTTTCATTAAAATAATTGAACCCATGACGACAGTGTTTCTCGCTACATTGTGCACTACTTCGCTAAGTGATGATAAACCCACAGCCAAGCCCTCTTGTGTATATTTTTTAATGCCAACACATAGTAAAACTCTCCAAAATGGGATCCCGTAAAGGCTTTGATGACGGTAAGATGAAGTCTACAGTCTGCAGTACAAAAGCCACTCTTTCATAATACATTTGGCTAGGAGGGGTTTTGTTCCTCTTCTTGCTTTCCATTTTGGAGGAGGGCTGATGCTCGGAGGTGTAAGAGGGGGGACAGTGTTGCGACACTCTTTAGGAACGACATCAGAGGATGGGTGACCAGGCCCTCTCCCCTTTGCCCCTTAACAACCTCACGCTTTTTTTTCCCTCCTCTTTTTTGCTCCGGCACGCATGCCAGATATATGCCGGGGCTCATAATGCGCCTTTGTACCTTTCCTATTATCTGTCCCTGCCAAGCCCTCCAGCAATTGAGAAAAAGAGAGATAGAGAGGCAAGAAATGCACCCCCCCGCCCCACTACCACCACCCACCCATCCAGACAAAGCACCCCCCCCCCCCCCCCCCCCTTTTTTCCCTTCTTCTCGTCGGGCAAGTGGAAAGAGGTTCAAATGAAGGCAGAGCGCCTTAAATTATTGAAAGCGGACAGTAGCCCGGAGGGCCAAGTAAATTACCCCTAGTCACTGTACATATGCACAGGCTAACGCTATGTGGCTGCATTAAGTAGGGCCTCTGCCACTACCGCCACCACCACCACCCCACCCCCAGTGCCAGCATGATGATCAGTGAGACAACAATGAGATGACATCTAAGACTGGGTGCCTTTTTGTGGGTGTAGCGCACATGGCCTGACAGGAGGGCATGAAGAGACGCTTTACCAGGCCAAAATCAAAGACACGGGCCTATCACACAGGCCAGTTCAGTGCCAGCTAAGAACTTCTTTTCCCCCCATTGCTTTTTTTCCTCTTTTTCTGTTTTTCTGAAAAACACGGCCCTGCTCTGAAAAAGGACTGATGCAATGTTTTGTAGTTTGGTGCGTTTGTGAATGTTTTTGTATGCTCACCGCTTTATTTTCCCCCTCTCTTTTGCCCATCCGCATCTCCAGAAGTACCATTTAAAATGATCACACTCTTCGCAGAAGTTTCATGTGTTGCCCATATGGAAAAAAAACATTTACAGCCTCCCTTTCCCCCACCCCACTTTTCCCCCTTCTCCTTCTTACATTTCCAGACAGACAACACCTTGAGGTGTTCCATCTGCAGGAGGCACCACACGATAGCCATGTTTAGGCTGCAAACTATCCCTGATATCCCATCCTCCGGCCTTGCGGCCCCATGCATCTTCACTTCCTGCTTTTACCTGGAGGAGATCTATTCCTGTCTGGGGCTCCTTTGCGCCCCTTTAAAAGCCAGGTTTTAGTGTCTCACCATAGGTGATTATTGATCTGTTGGAGAGGGCTGCGGGAGTCAGCCTTCAAGCAGACCAGGGCTACACGGTGTTTGTTGCACCTGCTGTGATGGGGCAGACAAGAGAGGAGATCGCTTTCACTGGGCAGCCGCAGAGAGAGGGCAGCTCACCCTTGACGGCGTGTCGGGGTAAAGTGCGGAGGGGGTGTTGGTGGTGGTGGTGGGGGAGGGAGGGGGGTTGTTGTGCATCAGCCATGAGGGAGAACATAGAGGTGGGGAGGAGAGGGTGGCGATCAATTAGCTGCTCATACTGAAAGGTCCACACCACATTTGAAGTATTATTATTTGTGGGTCAGTTTTCACCAAACAATGGATTTTTTTGTTGTTGTTGTTTAGCTTAGGGAGCACAATGCAGACTCCATTTCTTTGATTCTGTGAAGTCTGCTTTTTTAGTCACCAGACGTGTCAGTATCAGATGGTTTTCCAATGGATGTCTGCATTTATGTTTGGTTGAAAACATTTTTGTGCAACACATTTTTCTAGTTAAAATGAAATTGACTTTTCCCCCCTATTATTTCCCACTGTTTACTTTTTGTCCCACTTGAACAATGCTTGTGCAAGGATTTGGCAGCTGCATTGCAACACCTTTTTATACTTCTACAATCTATAAAGGGATTAGGTTTCGGTTATCTACCTATAATGTTGGCCTATCTAACATTTGTGACACATTATGCATCTCATAATAGCATTAAAAACACAAACACATGCACACACACACACACACACACACACACACACACACACACACGTTGTCTCTCACATTGAAACTCCAGTGTGTATACAGGTCACTCTGTGAAATAGTGAGACACTGTCTGTGCAGTGTGTGGTCATCACATCTGCAAACAGAGCCTCCCCATTGCCAAGGCCTTGCATCAGAACCACTGGTCTACAGCCGTGCACACAGCGCACAACACTTATCGATGAATTCTCTTTCATGACTCACAATTAAACCAAAAATAAAACAAAATACTGAGTAGATGAAGCATGCAAGAGAAAAAATGCACAAGCGTACAATAACAGAAAAAATATGGAGATGGAGGTGTAATCATTCATGTGGTGCATATACTGTATATCACCCTGTAATACTGGATATTTTACCCTAAAATACATTTTAGTAAAATCAGAATAACTGATACTAAAACATGTATTTTGGGTTTTAAACAGAATTTAGGACATGCCATTTGAGAAGTATGAAATATCTTTGTAGCAATAATGCTCTGTTTTTAGGCCACAGCTACTATACGCACATTGTTTATGACAGATAAAAGCCTTAAATGTTTTTCACTTCAGTGCAAATCTCATCCAGCATCAGACAGCGCTGTGATCTATCTCAGTCCACAACTCATCTTCTCAACCCATTAACTGGATAACAAAAATAATTGTTAGTTAATGGTTTGTCACAGTACATATGAAAACTTAATAAACGCTAAAAAAAAGGCTTTGGAAGGAAGTGTACAAACACTTCAGTTACAAAGCTTATTTTAAATCATGATCAAGTGTCTAGGGTCTTTTAAAAAATATAACTTTAACCATTTGTAGTCATGCAGACAGGCTAACTAAGTACAATATAACAACATGTAATTACAACACTTATTACATTGTATTAATACATTTTCATTAATTTTTGTCCTCAACATCTCCAACATATCCAAACTGGATTTTCATCACTAAAAATTGTAACTAAAAATGACACAGGTAAAAACAATGCATGAAAGGAATAATGCTAGTCTTAATATCTGTTAAGGCCAGTATTTACTTATCTCTTAATGATAAAAAATACTAATATACATCCCCCTACCCCATACTCCTCATAGCCCACTAACAGTGGTTCCATTAGTGTGGGTGCTTACGCTCTTCCTCACTGGCATCCCAACGCAGGGCAGGGATGAACCTGCAGACCTTGAAATGCAGATCAGAGAGGAGCTCAGAAGCGATGACAGCTGTCATGCTGGCATGATAAACTGCTGCAGAAGAAAGATGAGAGGAAGAGGGGAGCAGGACGAAGCAGTAGAAGAAGAAAAAGAAAAAGAGAGAGGAGAAAAAAATAAGCAACAGCAACTTTTTAATGCTTAAGTATTGAAGAGGACGCAGATTGCCCAGGAACTGTATCACTCTGCCTGCTCAGCTTTAAACAAAGAGCGTAGAGATGGATGGATCGAGAGGGGCGAGTGACCACTTGTAAGGCTGCTGCTGTGCTCCAGGGCAGACTAGCTAGCGCCTTTTGTTTACATGCTAATGCACTGCTGTGGTGGCAGAAGCTCTGATCAGGTCCTGTTTGCCTTTTGATGCATATTACTCTCCAGCATCTTTTTTAACTTCAGGAGCTGACGTGGAGCGTGGTTGCGAGGCCCGGCGCCCAGAGAGAATAAAGCCATGCTTTCCATAAAGCCTCACCTCCAGGCATGTGTTTGTACAATGGCCTTAGCATGTGCCGTATGTAAAAATGTACATGTGTCAGCCTTTGAGGAATAGCAGCTATTGTTATTCCAAAAAGGTAATGAGAATAACAGAAACATAGCGTAACCGTGTCCTCGTTTCGAAAAGGAAACACATTGTGTTACTGGCTTGGTGTAAAGCAACGTAAGGTTTTCTTGCTTTTTTAAACCAAACACTTTTTTTTCGAAAACACATGTTAATCAGATACCAAGTTGCAAGTTCTTTACAACACATGTCATTAACATTTCCAAAAAATGGTCCATGTCTACTTAACATTAACACATTTCAAAATGGTAAGGTCATCCGCTGTCAGAATACTGGAACTCTCGGGTGGTTGTGCTACTTTGTTGGAGAGCCCTATGACTTCAAGCTATAAAAACATATTGAGCGACTCTTTTGGATAGTGAGGTCTATAGAGGCGATCCATTAAGAGGGGTGTGCTATCCTCTGACGTCAAGTAGCGATCATGCTCATTTCCTTGCAGCTCACAGGTCAAAGCCAAAGAGCGCTCCCCTAAAACACACACACACACACACACACACACACACACACACACACACACACACACACACAGAGCATCTCGCCCACTATCCATCCATATGCCTAATGTGAGTTTGGGAGGGTGGGGGAATGTGGTTGAGGGCTGGGAGAGGGTCACTGTTTCAGCAGGGGTACGGGTAGCACAGGAAATGAGCAGGAGTGGATGCCATGAGAAGGGATGGGGGGTGGTGGGTTGAAAAAAAAAAACCCTTCTCTCTCTCTCCCCTCAGAAAAACACAAAGGCTAGAGCGGCGAGACGCACTCTCGGGTTTCATTTTAATAGCGCAAGGCTGATTTTTCTCCCCTCGCACCCGACATCGCGACAGGCCATTAAGGCCCCTCTGCAGAATGTGTAAACCCCCGCTATTAAAACCACAATTTGCACTGTCAGCTCCTATGAGCCAAATCTATGGCGGACCCAGTACCAACGCGCACGCACACACACACACACACACACACACACACACACACACACACTCTCTTTAAGCCCCCCACATGTCCTCCTCCAGCTCCCTCTTTTCTTCCCCTCCTTTTGGAGCAACTTTGAGGCCACAATAAGCATCATCAGTTAGAGGCGGCAGATCCATTACACTTCCGCTGCCTCGGCAGCCCTGCATTAAGCTAATATTATCTATTCCCCGAGTGCCCTGGCCCCTCGCACACCCCATCAATTATTAATATCACAGCTCGCAGCTAATGTTTGGCTTGAATTATTTAAACGCATCTTCGTTTATCAATAAACATAAATGTTAAACAAAGAATGGTGATGAAGAGCATTTATAATATTGTACAACTTCATGTGATCGTCGGGAGTGTTGTTTCGCGGCATGATTGTCGTTTCGTGGCAGGGTAGGGTGTTTTTTTCTTTTTTTGCAATCCTTTGTTTTTTTTAAAATGAAAAATAAATAAATAATGGCCCAGCAAGGCAATATTCCAGCATGGACCTGCAAGGTCTGGAAATCTGACCACTTTACATCCTCATAAACATTACGCCTTTCGCTCCAGGTTTTTAAAACGGTTCACATTTCGCCCCCAAAATGGTAGGAAAAGAGAAATGTGCATTCGACAAAACTATTTGAATTATTTCTTCTGCATAGTAGATCTATGAAAACAATAACTTTGCATTATTCCGTTACACCCAGGGACTTGGCGTTCTCTGGGGTGCCATTACCGGTCAATACACCCATAGTGAGAGGAAAATGAAACCATGTCTCTGAGATGTCCAACCTGTTGAGAGAAGTAATGAACAGAGCCCAGACGACGGGCGGCTGAAAGGGAGACGTATCCCACCAAGGCCCTTTGACAAATGGGAGCAAACACGCTAACGTCATGGCTGTCCCTTGTACAAACACATTTTAGACATTATGGATGACCTATGCGTGCAGGAATAATACCAGCCCTGGAGGTCCTTATGAATCTCAGCTGGGCACTGACGGTTTGCCGGCTTTGCGTGTGTGTGTGTGGACTCCACGCTATTTCCCGCCACGGCACGCAGGGAATTCCTTGATCCCAGCGTCACTGAAGGCTACCTGAAAGACACGGGGAAAAATGATCCCACCCGGAGGATTCTTGTAGAGTTTTGGCAGACAGGGAGGGCCAGGAGGAATGCAAAAAGGGGAGGATGTGGTTCTACCTTTATGGCTATTTCTGTGTGTTCTGTGTGTTCTAACTGCCCCCTCTGGAGACTGAGAGGAAAATACTTTGTGTGTGTGTGCGTGCGTACATGCGTGCGTGTGCCGTCGAAATGAAATTCTTCCAGGGTGATCATCCCCAGTCTCTCCACACGTACCGTGCTATTCAAACCACTCAGCTGGCAGAGTGTTTTTTTTTTTTGTTTTTCTTTTTTTTTCATTTTTCCCTCAGTTCCTCCGTGGGTGTCACGCACAGGTGTGTTTCTCCAGGTGGCAGAATCCTTCAGCACTGGCGCCCGTGACCACCCTCGCACCACCACCACCTCCTCCGCCTCCACCTCCACCGAGGTGTTTGGTAAACAAGGTGGGAGAACCCTGGGGTGGACAGACCGACTGGACGGGGCGAGAGCGTGGCTAAGCAGCCGGGGGCGTTGGGCGTGGGGGGTGGGGGGTTGGATGGTGGATGGGGGAGTTGGTGGGTTTTCTCTGCTGCGGCCCATGGTGCCTCATGACAAGAGCTGAGCGCTGAAGGAATGATTTCAGGTTTCGAGTGCGCCGCTTTCACAGCTAATTACCTCGCTGATGGCTGAACACGCCAGGGTGGGGAAGGAAGAGTTTGACAGGCGTGGGGCAAAACATGCCCAACAATGCCATCATCCCGAGCACAGCCCGTAGACATGAGTGAACAGGAGATCAGGGGCGCATCCGACACCCACGTGAGTACCCCTTCGAAGTGCTGCTGCCGTGGATGAGGGGGAAGTGCACAGGTCCATCTTCTTTCTCTCTCTCTCTCTCTCTCTCTCTTCCTTAATGCCATCTCTCTCTCTTTCTCCTTTGCTTCATCTCTTTCTCATTCTTTCCCACCTCAGTCTATCTCTCTACCTCTCTCTCTCTCCCACTCTCTCTCACTCCATCTCTCTCCTTCAGTTGTTATTCTTTAACCACATCAACACATAGCCACTTTTACCCATGCGTGGGTTGCATTGCAAAAACAAATAGCAGGCGAAAAGTACACATGGACCAACGGACGACCACATCAGGGCTGATGAGTCAATCTCCTGTTGAAGCGCGTCACACTCACCATCACCAGGAGGGAAGAGTTGTGGTTAGTCAGTCAGTGCTTCCAGGGAAGATAAAAAAAAACACATAACGAAAAAGAATCCGGTTTGAACATGCTGAGGTTGAAACAGTCAGATCAACTCTTACACTCATTCATGTTTTTTTTTCAGTGAACGCGAGAACTGCCATTGTTAAAGTAATAATTATGGGGGCCTGTTGAGCAACATGCCCAGGGACATGATGGTTCTATCCCCACCACCACCTCCTCCACCACCAAAAAAAAGAAAGAAATCCAAAGCACTCCTGGGCTCAAGCTAAGCCATGAAATTTCTCAGGAAGCTGGCTGTGAAGCAGTGTTTAAATATGAGCTAATCATGCCCGTCGTAAATTTCCCAGACTCTTGGAGCTCCTGCTGGGAGGTTAGGGACCGGTGGGGATGGTGGTGGTGGTGGGGGGGGGTGGCAGCAGTTTGGGGGGGATTGATGTGGCTGATTCACACTAAAACCCAGAACGATCACAGCACGCTTACAAAGCATGCCATTAACAGCCATCAATGGCCTCTTTTCCCCCTGCGTTCTTACAGAAACCCGATCTCCGCCCCGGTGAAAGCCGAGGGCTCCACTTGTTAGACTACGGGTCAGTCTTTATGTTTTTGTTCCCCCTCCTTGCCTTTGGTTTGCCACCCACACCAGGGGTGCATGCCTTGCTAATGATTGTTTTGATGGCCGGGCTTTAGATGGTTGTTGTGTGTGCAGGGCTCCCAGATGTAGACCAATGCCAGCGCAGTCACTGGAATAAGATGTCATTCCATAGGCATGACACAGAATAACAGGGGGAGAAAAAACTGTCATCAGTTGGCCCTGGAGCCATTGGGCAATTACTTGAGCTGAATCTACACAGCGAAGATGTTTATGTGTTTGATTTGTAATTAGTTGTCTCCAACATCCACTAGAATTTTGTTTCCTTTCTTTTTCCTTGGCTTGCTAAGAGTTAACGTGCCTGAGCCACATTGAATAAATTCTTTGCTAATTCCCATCCACCTGGAGGCTATGCCGCTCAATAAATTCCACAGAGGGGGAA
Source organism: Setipinna tenuifilis (assembly GCA_030347295.1). Taxonomy (NCBI): domain Eukaryota; kingdom Metazoa; phylum Chordata; class Actinopteri; order Clupeiformes; family Engraulidae; genus Setipinna; species Setipinna tenuifilis. Next base: position 14,128,201 of record CM059278.1, read on the forward strand.
ACCATTTTGTGGGACCAAATAAGAACACCCTTTTCGTAATTGACTCTCAACATTTTTAATCATTAATGTCAGAGTGCTGAAATTGTCTGATCTATGTGCAATGTTAGCGCCAGTAGCTAAGGATGCCTTCGCTTAATTAGCTCCTCTCGCCTTGCTGTCATGGTTACACAGACATATGCAAAGTTGGTCATTTGAGGAGATAAGGGCCGTTTTTTTGATGATTTATTGCTTTTCTAAAATGACAATATTTACATGATAACAACATATAAAGGCAGCTGCACAGACATGAAAAAGGTAATTGTAAAATAATTAGTAATGAAATAGCATGCCTGGGGCATTTTAACATCCATTTCAGGCCCATTTGCTCAGGTTCAATCCAGTCACTTATAATCTCAGCCCTGAAGAACAATAGGATGCTTTGAACAATTTGATGCTCTCTATACAGTACTACCATACTAAATAAAAGCTTTCTGTCTGGCTCCACAGTACTATAGGAATTCCCTTACATTGTATTGCCAGCATTTGAGACTGACTTTATGTCCTCACTGAAAGAAAATTATGTCTATAGATCAGGTGAATTTAAAATATTCCCAATTGTTGTGACACGGTTTAGTAAAAAAGACATGAAGCTGACACCGAGCTGTTGTTGTGGAGGAGAGTCTACAGGAGGCATGAATCACTACCTGCAGCGGACCACACTGATCTATGTGACTCAATGATGCAGGCATCTCCCAGTGCCCTCAATTCACTGAAGACATGCACAGGGAAAACAATGGCCAGCATAATACGACGAAAGATAAATCTACCTCATTAATCCTTTATTCTCAGCGGTCGGGAGGCTCATCCACGGGAGCAAGCCTGCACTCTTGTCGTCATGGATAATGCACACACACACACACACACACACACACATACGCGTGCACACACGCACACACTGACACACACACACACACACACACACACACACACACACACACACACACACACACACACACACACACACACTCATGGGGCAAAAAGGAAGATAGTGGGCGGTGTGTGTGTGTGTGTGTGTGTGTAGGGTGGGGGGGTTAGCTTGCAGATCAGTGTCAATGTGTGCATCATTAGACAGCGCCAAAACTACGACAGGAAGAGAAGGATTAGGATGATGATGCCTTCACTAGCGGATGATCAATGATGTCTTTGTGTTGGGGAGAGGCGCCCTCTTTTCTTTCTCTCTTTGAAGGGCTTTTCTGGGGCTCCCCATATGGGGTGCTGCTGAAACTGAAGATGTTGGCGTGTGCACAAGCTATGACCGTGACACGTAGCACCAGCCATATGTACCGTTTCTATAAAATTATATTTCCGCTTGCATTAGTTCACCACTGCAAGCTCAAGGTGTCATACAATAGCACCCTCAGAGGTACACTTTTTTATATATTTTACTGTCTTCTTTAGCATTACTAGTGTCCTCCAGTGCTATAGTTCTATCCAAAATAAAATTCATTTAATCCAAAATTAATTTTAAACAGACTACTGACTAACCCTATGAGAAGAACAAATATTTTTTGTGTAAATATTTTCTGCTAGTTACACTGATATTTAAAACACTAAAAATGTATCACTCTAAAAGCTTTTTCCAAAGGTTTGTTCATGCTTCTACCTCTCTCTGTCCTTCAAAATAGAGTTTGCACATAGGTTTGTCAGTTTACTCTCAGTGAGAAGCACGATTATTCATGTGGGTGATGTTTAAAGAGTGTCTCCTGTCAACAATTTGTTTGTTGATTTTGTGACATTGCTGACAGTGGAAACATTGAAAGAATTGCATCATCGAGCAAGTCAGTCATTTACATCTATTACTGCTGCTGAGGAAACTGAATCTGTTTTTTTTTTCACGAAGGAAGTCTTGAGAGAACAAAGTACAAGGGCCTCTAAATATCCGAGTAGCAGGTGAAGCAGTCATGAGCAGGGACATTATGAACAAACCAAATGAGACGAGACAGGCCCGAGCAACCTTGTTGATTACAAATTCAATTACAGCATCCCTGAATTTGCTCGAGGGGTGGGTGGACACACGATACAACCACAACCTCAGAGATCTTTCCGTTGGATAAGAGGGACACAATTTAATTGGTCAGCATTCGCATGCAGAAAAAGAGAAGCCCGGTTTAGTTTTTCCAGAATGTACGAGCATCGGGAAATGAAGTCAGACAGCAAAAACATAGGTCTTTCCAAATAAACCCTAAACAGGTTGAAATACATTTTCCCTTATGTTGTGTTCACCTTGGTGAATATTGTATTGTGTTCTCTTTGAAAAGGGCTGGCATTCTCAAGTCTTGTTCATTTCACTTTATATTCACCTTCACATTTACTTCATTCACAGGGAATGATCACTTCTTTGTGTCACGAACATCTTTTTGTAATTTGTTCATGCTATTATAAAATGGCGCTCTCTAAGAGTGAAATTATGCGATCTACTGAAGCAGCTTGGAAAAGAAAGAGCTCTTTGTCTTGGCTTCTCTACTTGGCTCTCCTGTTGAAAGGGTCTGTGTCACTTAGAGGTGGATTGGAGTGGTTTTTAAGCAGACGGGGTCCAAAAATGTATCAAGAGCAAAACAAAGAGGAGGAAGACAGTGGGAATGCCAGGGGTTGACAGGTAAAGCACTATTACTAATTTATTTCTCTGCCTCGTTCTCTTTGCTAAGAGAAGCAGGAAAGCAGGAAAGGAGGAGGAGGCCGCGTCTCCGAGTGCACGCTGTCAACCCTTCATCTCACCTGTCAGTGTGGTGACGGACGTACAAGCGCTTGTTTGCCCTTCCTGTGGTCTTCGCCAGCGTGTCATGACAGGCTGTGGGGAGAGGCAGTGGTCCAAGCTTGGGGTGGATGGTGTGGGGGTGATGGAGGTTAGAGGCGGTGAGGGTGGTGGTGGTAGGGGGGGGCAGCAGGGAGGCTCTTTTCAAGGTCTCGCCTTTAGGTCCCTACCGGATACCTCAGCCAAGAAACCCGCAGCCCCTCCGGAGACGTCATTTACTTCTATAAAACCAAACCAAACATCGTAGAGAGAGAGGCAGAGAGAAGTATGTAGACAAAAGCTGAAGCTGGACCGTGATGATTGATTTGTGAGTGCTGAATGATGGGAAGGTATAGGGAAGACAGCAAGGGGGCTGCTCCCATTTGATGCCATGACGGTGTTTGAGAGGTGCAGAGCATGTTGTCATGACTGACATGCATCAGGTAGAAAACTTTTGGTGCCATAAAGTTTTCATAAGGAATCGGCACATGGGTTGCAGATATGATGTGATTTTGATGTTGTGTTTTTTGTTTGGTTGTTTGTTTGGTTGATTGATTGATTGATTGATTGTGTGTTTGATTTCGAGAATACCTAAAAATAGGATTTTTTAGCTGTTTTTGTTCTAAAACATTCATAAAGCAGGACTTCCTGAGAAGATATATCAGCACTCCATGTTCTCCTTCTCACACCTTATGTTTTATGAGTTAAATGGCCTACTCCGTACAATGCTTGACATTGCGGATGTGTATTATGGGTGTATCCAATTACTTACACCATTGAAATATTTGCCCTAACAGTCACCTCAACCTACTTCATTCTTTCTCAATTAAAACGGTCACGTTGGAGTTGGGGAGCGCTTGCCAGATTCATGCACACAGAACCAGAGTGGGGTGGGGGGGTGAAATCTGGGTTTCCTGAGATCCCTTAATTACATGCATTTCACTTCAGAGTTAAAGGCTCCACATTGAAACACTACAGGCCCTCCGCTCACATCCTTTGATAATCATAAAACCCACAACTGCAGATTCTGTCTGCACACCAGTTTGAGGGCTTGTAATGTAACATACATACAGTATATATGATTACGACCAGTGCCAAACGCTTTGCATGATCATCCACAGAGCTATTTTTAACTGTAATAGAGCATAGAGCCGGATTGGTTTGGTGATGTGGTTTCCAGTGTCTGACGGTGTGATTGAGTGCTGGCTCAGGCTACGATGGAGGGGGGGGAGGAGGTTCCAGGGTCCTCTGAAGGATATCTCATCACAAGGAAGCCTTTGTTTTGGCAGGGGTTTCTTTCCTTTGGCATCCCCGACATCCTTTGATCACGGCACGGCCCCTGTGCACCACGTCTGACTGACGACAGCACCCCACCTACCCGTGGAATCCAGGTGACAGCAGGTGAGAAAACACCTCCCCACCACTGCCCCCACCCCCTCCCCACACACACACCCCATCACCACAATACGCTTGCTGAGATGCTGAGAGGGAGCCTTCCCACAATGCACCAGCATGCTCTGCCATGCGGGTTCGTGATGCTCAGCTGATAGTCTGGACAGGGATCACCTCAGATGCCATATTACTGAAAAAAAGATGTCAAAACATGTCAGTCCTTTTTTCACTAGTTTTCTCCACAAAAAATGACCTAGAATGCACAGGGCCCCTTGAAAAAATGTGTCATTGATTCAGTTGAGTTGAAGGTGGTAGCAATGACCTTTTCAGAGTGAAGGGGCCTCGACCAATAGCAGGCTTCAATTAATAAGTAATGCTAGTAGGTGGAGCCTGACAATCTCAAATGAGAGGCGGGAATCACCTGGGAGCAGCAGGGGATGTAATTGCCTATATACCTACCTGCAGAGGAACTCAATGCTCTAATTTGATTTAGGCCCAACCTTTAATTGTGTTTGAAAACCTTTATTACGCCTCCCCCCCAACTCTCTCTCTCTCTATCAAGACCTCTTATTTAACCTCTAGGGTTTTTTTCTTTGCATTTTCTGATATTGATCCTTTGCTTTCATCATCGCTCTCCCCTTCCTCCTCCTCATCTTCAACTATTCCTAGACATGCCTCCTCATCCCCGAGACAAGTGTGTGTGCGCCTGCAAAAAGTGTCCCTCTCAGTCCGGTGCCGCCGGCCAACCTTAAACGCCCCCCAAACTCCTTTGTCGATAATATTGATGTAATGCGCGGGCATTTTTGAGTGATCTGGCTGTCAGCACAGCTAATGACAGGGAGCTGCAGGCTGATTGGCCCAGGCCGACGCCAGCCGCACGGCATTCGGCCAGCAAACAGGGGGGGAGCCATTGATAAAGTGTCAGAGACTTCAGCGGTTTGATTAGCCCTTCGACTAATGCCATGCTAAGCAGAAACATTACTCTGCCCCCGCTAGCGATGCAAACAGGAGGAGGAAAGAGAGAGAGAGGGAGAGAGAGAAAGTGAGCGAGAGAGAGGGGCTAGAAAAAAAAATATTCTACAGGGAAATTAACCAATGCAGATGAAATGGTGTACCAAGGAAATTCTTGGATAAATTAACAACGCAATTACATTACATGACACGCCGCAAGATGGATGAGGAAAACTTGGCCGGTATTATGTTCTGTTTTCCAAATTGCAATTTATTTGAGGGCTTTAATGGATGCCGTATTAAAACATCTTGGGCCCTGGTCAGGTTTCATTGTGTGTCACCCAGCCATGATTGATGACCCCCTCTTGCCCGCCTCTCTCTCTCTCTCTCTCTCCCTTTCTCTCGCTCTCTCTCTCTCTCCTCCTCCTCCTCTCCTCGCTCTCCCCCATCTCTCTCCTTCTCCCCCTTTCTCTTTCCTCTCTGCATTCTCTGCAGATTTGCGGGGGAATTTTAAACATTAGCTACATTTATATGGATGCAGGAGCAAGCAATTGATTTTCTTATCACTTAATTTCCCTACTTGCTTCTGCAGCGAGCTGATAAATTTTGCACTCCTCCGTTCTGGAGACCCTCGCGCTTTGCTCATAGTAAATTTCTATCAATAATGCCATTTGTCTTGAACCTCAGCTGGGGTGTTGTTTTTTCCCTCTCTACTTCATTCTCTCTCCTCAACTCCTCTCAGATCACAAACATCTTTTCATATGCTTTTGTTCCACTTCAACTGATAAAACCGCCTTTTTTATTTTTTATTCTATCTTCTTTTTTTCTCCTCCCCTTGTCTGTAGTTCTTCTTTAATGAAAATATAATCGAAAGTATTTTTATTGCTGTAACAAATCCATTAGTGAGTTAGGCACATCTGGAAGTCATCCTCTGCAGAGCAGCAGAGAGTTATGGCAATATCTCAGCGATTGTATTTTACCATTCGTAATTATTCACAGGACAGTCGAAACCACACAGTTCCTGCTTTGAACTGGGAGAGAGACTAGTTTTGGACAGCAGAAGCCCATCAAAACAGTACAACTCCATCCTAATACTGCTTTTTACTTGGCACATTTACCCCTCCTCCTTCTCTCTGTTGCTATTTGAAATACAGTGCCCTCTCTCCCTTCAAAAGACGAAAAATATTAATGCCATTCACAACAAATGATTGTCCATACTATTCACACAGTTACATCATCTGCTCCAAATCCATAGCATTGTCTTATTTTCATCTGTGTTTGTGATGTGTGTAAAAAGATAAAAAATGAATGAGTCTCCTCTGACATGACACGTATTTCACTTAACGCGAAACGACTCAGCAGTCACACTAGATTGCATTCCTGATAATGGAGCTCAGAGAAAAAGACCTGGGAGGACATGTTGGGTTGAATTCAAAAGCAAAGCTGCATGCAGGTACGCCTCCACTGCTCTCCACTGCATGCCAGCCAGGCTGCATGTCTGGAAATACTACTGTGACCTATACAAGATTCCTACAGTGGAGACGTAAAGGTAAAATGTATATTACAGTCTATCACAGCAAGCATTTAGAGGAAATGTTTAAATGGGAGTCAGCTATTCCATCAGCACTAAGGAAATACTCTGCAGATGAGGGCAATCACCGATATTTGGAAATCGATTTCATTGCCATTCCATCTCCCATATGTGCCCCCTGTGCAAGGTAATGGATGAAAAGGACTACTTCAGAGGTTAGACTAGAACAAAACTATTTTCTGACCGCAAGTGACTCCGCGAGTGCATTCCCAGAGTAAGAGAACCTTTAAGAGATTATTTATTCTTTTTTGGGGAAAAGGACGCAGACTACTCTGACTACTTCGTATGCAGACCCATGAAGTTCCTCTGCACGGCCCCCAGAGTTTTTGGTATGCAAAAACGCGCGTGCATGACTTTATTCCAATTCACTATTTATTTACAGTGCATACTTCTGCCAGGCAGACTACTAGCGTTCACATGACTGCCATTGTGGAAGACAGGACCCCCTTTTTTCCCAGGTTTTTAAAGGTTCGCAAAGAAAAGAGGCGGCAGGTTTTTTTTGGCACCCGGATGGCTTTTAGAGGGTTTGTCTAAACAAAGTTTGGGGTTTGTAAATAGCAGAGGTTATCTGGCCATCGCGGCCTCCAGATGGCTGGTGAGGCAGACCACCTGCTATGGGAATGTCGTGGATGTGAACAAGAAGGGAAATGCTTAGCTCTCACTCTCTCTCTCTCTCTCTCTCTTACTCTCTCTTTCTCTCTCTCTTTCGCTCTCTCTCACAACCACTCTCTCTCAGCGACTCTCTCTCTCAGCCACTCTCTCTCTCTCTCTCTCTCTCTGTCTTTCTCTGTCTATAAAGTTAAAAAGAAGATGCAAGATAAGAGGAATCATCCTCTTTCCTCTAAAACATATGTAGCCTGTGCAAAAAAATGACTGTCTATACCCCTGTCCTGCTGTTACCTTGTGTACCATACTCAGTTCTAACCACACACACACACACACACACACACACACACACACACACACACACACAAAACTACCCCTCTGGTAAAAACAGCTGGACAAGCAGCAGCTTTGCTGCAGGACTGACTTACATGGACAGAAAAAAAGACATCTTTTGAAGGGCAAAGGGGTGTGAGGTGGGGTGGGGTGGGGAGAGGGGGAGAGTGGAGCATAAAAAAGGCAAAAAAGCAAAGGTGTATTAAAAATGCTGGTTGCCAGTGGCAGGGTGAAGCAGGGGGGCAATGGCACCACCAAAGAAACTGCTTACAACACAACCCCCCACGAAACAGCCTGCAGCCTGTAGTCTGAAAGGTAACCCCAGCCCCTTGAAGATGCTGAACTCCGAGCAAACGCGTGGTTATTTTTTTTTCCACTGCCGCCTCGCATGCTATTTGACATGAAAGTCCGAGCAAGAAAAAAGTTGCTTTTGTGCGCGCCTCTTGCCAAAGGTTTGCTTGCTTCGTCTGATTTTTCTTTTTTGTCATCTAATTTGGCGTGAATCCAAAACTTGTTTTGGCCTTTGTGCGAATTGAGTGAAAAAGTTATGCACGTCTCCGAAAGTGCGCAGTGGGTTTCTGGGTGGAAATAGAATCTGGCATGCACGTCAAAATCACCACTCTCATGTGGGGATGAGAAGTTGAGGGAGGGACAGTGGAGGTAAGGCTGGAGGTCGTAGAGGAGGGGGGGGGGGGGGGTGGAGTGGGGTGTTCTGTCCTGACCCCGTAGCTTCAGGCATGCCCGAATGATTATTCAAACGACGATATTATGATCCCTCACAAGCCAATAGTTGGTTTTGACGCGACGCTTTGATCAATAGCGCCTCTGGATTGCGGTCGACCCGACACCCGCTCCCCAGAACCATTTAAGAGGTCACTCTGCAATCCCCACCCCCACCCCCCACCCCCTTCGTGAATCATATCACACGACGCACGGCCACACCTCATCTTACATGACACATGTTGGACAACATTGACCACAACAATGGGCATCCGTCTTTGATGCGCCGAGGTCCCACAGTGTTTATTTACATCGGCCAATGCTCTCACGGCTGTCTGTCATTTGGGGAGCACATTTTCCCTCCTTTGAAGCCCAGCACGGGGAGCGATTGCAGCATGTTAGCCCGGCCTGGAGGGGGAGAGGGGAGCTAGGAGGGAGGCTGCTGAGCAGAGCAGCCATGTTTGCAGAGTTTGCAGGGGGGGGGGGGGTAGAGGGGGGAGGCATTGCTCGCTACACAGTAAAATACGTATCGGCTTTGATCAGCCGGTGATCTGAGGATGCATCCAGAGGCTTCCATCTTGACACAGTAAAAAAAAGAATAAAAACATTTCGACAAAAAAGGAGAACATTTTTTAAAAAGGGGAAAACGGGCATTATGTGTGTTCCTTCAATCCTGCAGCACAGCCGATGGCCTGAATAATTAGCTTGCCTCTTTTTTTTCTGTCCTCATTTCTTTTTTCTTTTTTTTTTCTTGTGGATAGAATAATTTCCCAGTGCAGGAGTAATTGTGAGCTGGGTTTTGGGGTGTGGTGGTGAGCGTGTGTGGGTATAGTGGTGGCAGGGTTTTGGGGTGGGGGGGGTAAGAAAATGGCCGCCCTCATCAGCTGAGCGGTGCTTGGTGACAGGCCCCAGCGCCGACTGCCTCCCCTGCTGGACCGCAGACAGCGGCTGCCGCCCTCCCCCCCCCCTTCCCTTCCCCAACCCTCGTCCCACAGCGTTAATTAAACCTGAAAGGTTACAAAAGGTAGGACCAAATAACAAGGCCACATATTACATTTAAGTCGCCTCTTCTCCTTTCACTTGCTTAATAATTCATGCTATCAGAGCGCCTACAAGGAAGTGGGGACTCTCTCGCTCCCCCCCGCACACCGTTCCACACACCCCCCCCCCCCCCCCCCCTTCTCCCCCCCGCATCCCACCTCAGCCTCAGCCACAGACGGGATCGTCTGTCCCCCACATTCTGCTCCAGCAAGGAAGTGTGCACAGCGATGCCTTTCGCAAGGAGCCTGTGAAATAAATATGATTATAGTTAATGGGGTTTAAGGTTACCCATCCTCTATCCCCCAGACTCCTCCCAGGGACACACAGGCCCTGACATATAAGAGCACAGAGACACAGTGGCCCCAGGGACGGGGAAGGAGGCTGCTGGCACCAGCAGTCCTGAGCTATAACACGACCCTGTGGCACACTTCTTCATCAGAACCTTCAGAAGCATCATCTTCACCATCATCACTATCATCATCATGTTGAGCTAGAAGAGTGTAAATGTTTTTCGTTTTGCATGATCCATTGCATGATCCTATTAAACTGTTGTTCATTCTGTGAGTTGATAGTTTCAATATATCAAACTGTAGCTCATTTTTGTTGTGAGTTGATAGTTTTAAAATATCAAACTAGAGTTGATTTTTGTTGTGATTTATCAACTCAGTCAGATGCAGGCAAATCGCAAGGAAACTGATCTACTGTGATCTACAATGCAAAAATGGAAGAATGGCTGTGCAACAGTCCAAATGTGTCCAATTGCTGCCAGACACTACCATTACCATGATGACTGTCATCATCATCATCATCACCATCGTCATCATCGGCAACATCATCATCATCATCATCATCATCATCATAGTCATCATAGTCTTTTTCTCTAAATTGTCCCTCTCCTCACAGATGGACATCTGATTTCTTTTAACATCCTCCAGAGCATTTTGATCATTTTTAAAAGAGATTATTTAAACAATTTTATTTGCATATTCTCACACCTGCAGCAGTAGACATTTCAGACATATTTTGCTCTCTGCTCAACCGTGTCTTCACACGGATTATCCTCAGAAAAGGTAGTGCGGAGAAAAAAAAACCTCCGTCTTGCCATAATTCATTGCTGTTTGCTGAAAAAAGTATGCTGCTATTTTAACCAGAAGAGATGGTCAGCTGGCGAGAGTCCACTCATGTGTAAACCATCTACAGAGATTGTTTATCCGTGCTGTGCTAAACAAGATAAATTCTGACCACATCTGGTGGTGGTGAAGTGTCCTCTGTGTTTTTCTCTCATCTTTGGGCCCTTGGCCCTCTGTGAAGCAGATTTCCTGCATCCAACGTTAAAAGCAATCCCAATTGTTCACATTTTTAAACAAAGTGATTTATGCCTGGAAAAGTACATCATATATTCACTTTCCTCCAAAACACACACACACTCTCTAAGAGGTGTTGCAGGCTTTTATGGTAGTACTTTGTACTATATGACAGTCAACACATTTGTGTTTGTTAGCGTGTCATTGCATACGTATATGTGTGTGTGCATACGTATATAAATAAATAAACTGATAAACAGTGTGTATGTGTTTAGCGTATGTCTTGTCTGTGCGTTCATCTGCGTGGCTGTGAGCATATGCCTGCGCCAGTGTTATCTCTGCAGCCTGAGAAAAATCCTGAGCTCGACTGCTCGATTGCATGCCTGCATCTCCCCCTCCAGGACAACTCGCATATGGCCTCCCAGACCAGCACAAGACAGGCAGGGGAGTGGAGACAAAGGAGAAGGAGGAGGAGGAGAAGAAGAAAGAGAAGAAGACAAAAAAGAAGAAGAAGAAGAAAAAGGAGGAGGAGAGGAAGAGAAGGAAGACGCAATCTGAGAGCAGGCATTCCACAGCCCGGGCTGATAACAAGGCTGCTACCTCTCCCCCGTGATGGATGGAGCCTCTCCATCAGTCTGTCAGGCACGGGTGACGGGCCATATGGAACTGGCATATGGACCTCATGTATATGATGGCACGAACAGAGGGGAGTGACAGAGATATACATTAAAGACACGCGCTGCTCTTCAAAATGCAAGGTTCATCAGTTTGTCGTAGGATATTGCCTGAGAAGTCGTCTGCGCCGCACCAAGCAGGCAAACAAAAAGCAGATGCATGTTCTTGAGCCGTCTGTTGCAACATTGGGAGTTTTTTTTTTTTTACTCACAACGTTTCATCACTCTCGTGGTTCATCCAAATGAATAGAGCAAGCTGGTCATGTGGCGCCTGAGTTGGGTGGGTCCGGAAATCTGCAGAAAGAATTTCATTTTTTTAGTGGGGGGGGATAAGAGATGTGTTTAGATCTAAGTAGCACTTTACTGTAAGGATGGCAAAATGTGAGCCTTACACAGTTTCACAATGCAAATTCCGCTTGTGGTCCTATTTTTTTTTTTTTTCTTTCCTGTCTCTCTCTCTCTCACCGTCTTTGTATATATGCGTGGGTGTATATATATTCATATGAAGAGCGAGACAATTGATTATTCTGTCCTCTGCACAGAACAGTGCCATCCACTCCAAGTAATGACAACTGAAAGACAATAATTTGATTCACTCATGTAGGTCCATCCCAATAACTGGTCAGAGCAAAAAGAAATAAAGGAAAGCTTTTCTTGTAGATGCCGAATTTCTAATGAGCTTTCTCTTTTCTCGCCCTTTTGTCTCCTGGCCTGTGGACTGACTGCTGGGCACGTGCGGTGGACGGGGGGGGTTCGATCTTTTAAAGGCCCTTTTTAATTGGTGCTTTGTCTATGGGTGCCTAAATGAGCCGGGGACACCCACGGAGGGGGTCCCCGCAGAGGGCGAGGGCCGCTTGACAGCCCCCACGGTGGGGCCTGTCCCAGAAACCCCTCAAACCGCCAGCCGTGTGACAGCAGCTCCCCCCGCACACCCGCCCACCCGCTCCCCCCACCCTCTCTCTCTCCACGCGTCTCTGCTGCCTCCACCACACCCCCCCCTTCTTTCTCTCCCTCTCTCTCTGTCTCTCTTTCTCTTTCTCTCTCTGTCTCTGTCTCTGTCTCTTTCTCTCTCTCTCTCTCTCTGCTCCACACCCGTCTCCCCAATTAAAACTCAGCTGTCAGAAAGAAATATTATATCACACAGCATGTGTGTGTCATGCACGTGTGTGCGTGAATGTGTGTGTGTGTGTGTGTGTGTGTGTGTGTGTGTGTGTGTGTGTATCTGTCTGTCTGTCTGTGCCCACCCGCACATACTTTTTTTTTTGTCTGCGTGCACGTCTGGCTTGTGTGCTCGTGTGACTGTGCATGCACAAATATTCTCTTTATTTTTTTATCGTGCCCACAGTATATCAATGTGTCGCCACATTATCGGTCGCACAAAGTGTCCTTTGATTTGGCGCTTTTCGCATGTTACTCCCACGCCTGCCTTCACTTTGTGTTTTGGTGTGGCGCGTGTGTGTGTGTGTGTGTGTGTGTGTGTGTGTGTGTGTGTGTGTGTGTGTGTGTGTGTGTGGAAGTTTTTCGCCGGAGCTCGTGGGTGTTCCGCCGTCGGCCGGCGTGTTGATATGCGTGCGGACGGCCGAAGAGAGAGAGAGGGGTTGGGGTTGTGTGTGTGTGTATGTGTGTGTGTGTGGGGAGGGGGTGTATGGGGGCGGCCTGTGTGGCAGGAGCTTGGCAGTACGGCAGACGTGCGAGTCGGGGGTGCCAGCGAGACTGGCTGGATTAGGTTACGCGCCGAGTGATTTGTAATTCTGAGTAATCACTTAGGACAAGCCCCTACACCATTTTATCTGTTCATGACTGTAGGCCAAAGTCAATACTCATAGTATAATAATGAGCGGAGACTAACGGAGGCCTTTTATTAAACCTCAGAGGAACAAATCTGATGCCGGCCCGCTTCCCTTTGAAAGGATCTGCTTCTCTCGCCCTGGAAATGGCACGCAGCTCAGCTCCGAATGGCCAGCAGCAGTTCCACACACACATACACACACACACACACAGACACACATGCACGCGCACACACACACATGCACACGTACAAACACACACCTCACCTTTGTTTCCACACAAACAAATACAAACAGGAAAAGTTAAGACACAGTGGTCTGTGTGTGTGTGTGTGTGTGTGTGTGTGTGTGTGTGTGTGTGTGTCTGTGTGTCTGTGTGTCTGTGTGTCTGTGTGTCTGTGTGTCTGTGTGTCGAGGGTGAGATGGGGGTGGGGGATGAAAAGCCGAGGTTGACTGCGTGTTTTTGTGTAGGTTTGCATGTGCGTATGTCTCTGTGCATATGTGGGTAGGGGTAAGCATGAATGGAGGAGGGGTGTGTGTGTGTGTGTGTGTGTGTGTGTGTGTGTGTGTGTGTGTGTGTGTGTGTGTGTGTGTGTGTTAAAAAAGTGGAGATATGTTTTCATTCGCTATCAAAGGAGACCATCTGGACTAAAGGGAACTTGCTTTGCAAATCTCACTCTTAGCAGAGAATCTCATTTCTTGGATTTCCTCAGAGCCTCCGAGGTGAAATCAGACGCCGTGACACGTTCTTACATGTGTGCTTGTCCTCGGAGGATGAAATATTAGCTTTCCCCATAATATTGCTCTTGTTACTTTATGCCTTTGGGTGTGTATGTGTGTGCTTGTGTCTAGGTGTGTGTGTGCCTCTGTGTGTGTGAGTGTGTGTTACGTCCTTAGAGAGATTCAACTGCCAATGAATCTTAGGTCGACGTTCGACAAACACTGGTCAGGTGTGGCTGAGAGGTGCGGTACAGCTGTCCATAATATTTATGTGAAAGCTGTATTACACAGTCAATTTGGCATCCCACAAGAGGATTACACTTAAACACCCCAGGGGAGAAATGAGGGAACCTGTGGCCAAATCCAGGTTTGTTATCTTAGATTAAAAGGCCAGTCAACATCGCAGTCTAATCCTCGCCACTGGCAAGGCAGCTATTGTGAGTGTCTCACCTCTGCTCCTAACAATACACACTGTGCTTCCTCACAGAGGACTGTTGTTAGGAGGAAATTCTTTTCACAAGTGAGAAAAAGGTCTCTGGCAGGAGAAAAATAAACCAGGTGTTTTTGTGGTTTACTTTATAATTAATGTGCATGAACACATTTCTGAGGGGTTTTTTTTTTTCATGAATATGAAGCTTTCCTGTGGTTTTGGGGTTTGACATTTGTTAACTAGCTGCACTTTCTATTTATGGATATCATAATGATATGAAACAAAGCCAAAAAAGAGGGCATTGTTTTATAAAATTATATAAATCTTAAAATCCAGTTCATCATTTAATCACACAATACATTTCACATGATTAGACTTAGGAAAGTTCATATCAGATCTGATTCCCAAAACATCTTTACTTCATTTGCACTTGAAAGCTGACTTGAAAGCTGAGGGATGGTGAAGCATTTCCTAGCCGGCCTCCACAGCTCTGCTTGACTGAGAGCATCTTCTCCAGCTGAAGGTGATAAAAGCTCTGCAGGAAGAGCCCACACAGAGGGCCAGTCCAAAGGGCAGCATGGGGTTGGTCAGTGCATCCCCATATTCAAAGGCTCACCGTTTCGTATCGCACACTGTGGCAGAGAGGGAAACATAAGTCATTCTGTGACATTTCTACACATGTGGCACTGCAAGTACAGTGCATGTTGGTAAATGCATACAGTGATAAAAGAGGGAATGATGGTGATATATTTAACTGTGTTTGATATCATTACAGTCATTAATCCCCATTATCATTTACTCAAACCTTAACTGACACACACCACAATGGAATTTGAACACACAGAGAGGGATATACCTCACCTGAACATACATACTTTAGATCATCTGTACATAGACATGTGTGTGGACGTATACTCATATGATGTATAGTTGCTCTCGCAGCACAGAAAAAAAAAAACAAGTGGGTTTCTCCCCCGGCATACTGGAGTGCATCTGGAAGCGAGTCCATGAAAAGTGGCTTCTTCCTGATAGCTGGAAACATTTTCAGTCGAGTGGAAAGCTTCTTCTGGGATTTGGCGTGGCTCCAGGAACACTTGGGCTTTACAGCTGTCTTACAGTGTTTAAAAGCAGCATATGGTACCCAACTACCATTGTCTCGCAACTAAATGTCCTCCTTTTTCATCAGAAGAGAGTAGCTTTTTAATGTCAATTTCACAGAAATCGAGAGATTTCAGACGGGGAGAGCTGGAAGTTTTGGGGATTGTGTGTGTTTCTGTTTGTGTGTGCGTGTGTCTTGTTGTTGGTGGGGATGGGGGTGGGGGTGGTTACCCCCCCGTAATCCGTGGCTAATGTTGGCAGTGATGACATTTCGATTCTCAGCCCGTGAGTTTGTGAAACAGCACCATCTGTGTGCTTTGGCTTAATTAGTGTAATGGCCACAAATATTAAGGCAACTGTTTCACATGACAAGCTGTTTCTGCGCAAATGTGACAAACCTCACTCTGTGTGCATAAATCCTATTACGCTACATTTGTTTCATGAACAGGACTAAATCTAACAGTACAGACATATTCGGAGCAATACACAGTAACTTATGATATCCGCATACCAAATGTAATTGGTCTGTATACATGGGTGTGTAAAACCCAGTTAGTCTAGTTTGACCTGAACAGGCCATGAAATCCACTTTAACTGCGAGCAAGGACCTTAACAGTAGGCAGGATCAGCTGTAATCATGGGGAATTGACAACCTGACCTATGACCCAGGGTCACATTGAACTGCACATTGGTGTCAAGGATAAAAATATGTTGCTGGTGTCATGAAAGACCATAGCATAGTGGAGGTGGTGGTCATTTCGAAGCCACTGGGTGTTCTCAAGGCTGTTATACAGTAGCATTGCGTATGAATTTAGGAACTGTTCTTAATACTGTATGTGTTACATTCGGATGGCGGTTATGTCTAAGTTCAATTTACACTTCACTGTCAGTCAGGTGTTTTTGCCAGAATTGTGTTTATGACACCTTTACGTTTCAAATCGCTCACGTTAGCAGACCAGAAAATCACGCAGAAGGAAATCATGTTAAAAGCGCTTATGTGTACCTAAATGAAATGAAAACTGATTAGAAGCCCCCCTGGGCATGGAGGCAGGTGCCAGATCTGACAGATTAAAACAAAGTGCTGCTGAGACGCAGACTTCCTGTTTGTCATCTTCCCCCCCAAATCAAAATTGGTGTACCACACCTACAGTACTTGGCACAGCTGATCAATAATTCTTTAGCTGCATTAATGGTGTCTGACACGTCCTTGGGTAACATGAAGTTAATGAAACCACTCACGGTAAAGCCCTACGTGTCCAAATCTAGCCCACCCGTTGGCACTACAGAGGTTGATGGAAATAGTTTCCAAAACTGATAAAAAAACATGTTTCAGTTGCCTCCTTGTCAGGGTCACTAAACCTAATAAACACACCTCAAATGATTCTTTCAGCTGCCCTTGCCTATCATAAGAAGAATAGGAAAATGAATAAAAAGAAGTAGTGAGGGACTTCTTTGGTTTTTGGTCCCATGTAATTGGAATTAGTTTTTTTTTTAATAATAATGACAGACACAGCATGTTGCAATATATGTCTGTACTATAATCCCCTTTTAAATTATTTTTGTCACATTCCAAATGTCTGCTAACCCACCCACTGTGAGCCACTCCATGTAATTTCAACACCCAATTGCTTCCTTCAAAGCCTGGCAAATAAATGCAAACCCTGCAAAAGCACATTATTTGTGCTAATCTCACCAATCGCTTTCTCCTCATTGCGGGGGGAACAAAAAAAAATTAAATGACATTAACAAATGAAAGTTAATACAGTTCCCTCAGAACACATTACAATCAGTCTAAAGGTTAATGTTTCTGCTAATTTAGAAATGCTAGATTGCTGTCATCCCGAGGAGGAAATGGTTTTGAAAGCCCTGACATTGTAAATTAAAGCTGTCAGCTCTCCTTGCCGTGAATTGGGATCAGAGGAGGCAGTCACCTATGATGTCAGACAGGGAGGCAAGCAGCCATAGGGGCCATCCTCATTTAACCACACTACCAAACACCCCCACCCCCCACCTTCCAAAAGAAAAAAAGGTTCAGTGGCCTTAGCTGCCCTGGAAGGTAACAGTCTCACCTTTGGGGCAATATGGTCAAGTGTGACTACAAAGTGAGACTTTTTTTTGTCCACCATGTCTTTCTGCTTAATGTGTGGCTGCCAGAGGTGAGGCTGATGGGAAGGGGACAGCCTGCCACACGGCATTCTGGGATGCGCTGTCAGAATGAAACACGCTTATTTGGTCACTCTTGAGCACTCCTTTCAGTATTAGTTTGCCTGCTCCACTCAACCCTATTCATATTTTACAGCGTATGTATTTCTTGGCAACTACAGAAGGGTCAGGATGTTAACACTTTGAAATGTTTGAAACACTGTGGAAACAAATGGGTGTGTATTAAAATGTTATAACACATTAATTATGCATCAAATGTATGATGTAGAATTTTTTGGATCGTTCATGTGTTATGCATTCTTTCTGAAAGTAAAAGCTC
The DNA here is from genome assembly GCA_030347295.1 of Setipinna tenuifilis. Taxonomy (NCBI): domain Eukaryota; kingdom Metazoa; phylum Chordata; class Actinopteri; order Clupeiformes; family Engraulidae; genus Setipinna; species Setipinna tenuifilis. The sequence goes on from CM059278.1 coordinate 14,146,100, forward strand.
CACATCGCTTCATGTTACAATATCATAACTAATAAAAAATATAGCGTATATGAAAGCAGTGATATACATACAGACTGAATTCTGTTTAAGGATTTTTAAACCATAGTTCATGCTGTGTTACTTTGGTCATTATTTGTTTAGAATATTCTTTTCAACCCCAGGGCCTTGCTTTAGAAGAATCTGAGCTCAGCCGATCTCACTGAATAAATAAAGAATGGATGAAAAAAATGTTACAACTGTGATATTCTAACTTGTTAAATAATTATTTTATCATTTGCCAAGTTTTTTTTTTCTTTTAATCAAATGACTATTTATTGTGGTTTCCTGTGTTATTAAATGTTGCCGCATGGAAAGAATTACACTGTGTGTCCATAGGAACAGAAGTAATCCATTCAGTAACACTGAAGCCAAGCAAAGTTCTAACAACTCCCGGCTTTGTCAAGCATCAGAGATTGTTGGGCTTCAGCACAAGATAAAGATCACTCCATATCCCATAAAGATCATGCTTGTGGCAAACTCTTGTACATGATCCCAAATAATTTCACGATGAGGGGAAATTGCAACAGACAGATCAGTCATCTTCAGCTGCAATCTTAAGAAACCTCTGAGATGTACTGTGGCAACGAGCCAAATGCACACAGAAGCAGGGCAATCTGCCTCAAGTCCTGCTTTAGAAGAAAAACAAGAAGAATAAGCACAAAGAAATCTGTATGTGATTTTGTTCTATTGGCTTTTGAAGCCCCCCTCCTCTCTCTCTCTGTCTCTCTCTCTCTTTCTCCTCTCTCATGCTTTTCTTGTTGCTGCTGTTGTTATTGTTCTGAAAGATGCTCTGTTTGGTTCCATCATTTGCTCTCTGGGTGGATTTTGACAGAGTTGGGGGTGAGTGGGATGGCAAGATCCATCTCCCCCACATAAAAGGTCAGGCACAGCTCTGCTTTATCAGAGATAGAAAGAAAGAGAGAGGGAGCGGAGAGAGAGAGAGAGAGAGAGAGAGAGGGAATGGGAGAGAACCCTGAAGCCCCCATGCTAAACACTCAAGCTTCTATCACTGGTCATTATGGCTGGCTGTCAAGAGCTCCTTCTAATGGTGTCTCACCTGACAGACTCTGAGATGTGCACCACAGCAGAGGCACAGGGGCAAGGCAGTGTAGAAAATGAGGCGGTTTTCTGGGAGGGAGAAAAAAATGCAATCGATACCTAACTCGGCCTCACTGCTTTTCAATGATGTGACAAAGTGCCCTATTTATTAGCAAATCGCTGGTTTAAGGGAGAAATATATTGAATAAAGGAGAACTCTCTCACCCTCATCCCACCACCATGCCAACAGTGCAAATATGTCCATTTTTTTCTTTTTCAATGGCTGGTGCAAGATTATGCAGTCGTTGCACTCTCATAAAAAAAATTGCAATTATGGCACAAAGGCCGCACAGATCTGACACCTGGAGTGAAGTGATTTGTTCTTCACATTCAGAGGTGCCGACAGCATCAATCCCTTCTGGATCCCCTTCAGAAGCCAAAGGGATCCATTGGGACACAAGCCTGATTGTATTACTGCTCTAAGACGTGAATAATGTTTCGTTTCAGTCAGCCTCAATCAGTTGTGAGTATTGGTTGCCTGCATGCAAGGTTTTTTTTTTTGAGGGGGTGGGGGGTTGGTCACACTTTAATGGAGGATGACGAGCAGGTGCTTCACACACTGGCCTGTCTCTTAAGCTTTGAGATGATGAGGTGGAATCATGTTCTTCCCCTTTGTCGTGTATCTGCATGCAACAGGACGAAGCTAGAAGAGCCTATTATCCTTTATTTCACTCAATGCAACACTGTCATCTGATCAATGATGCTTTAAGGCCAGCCAATACAAATGGCTATCAGCAAATGTCTGACTCTGCAAAACAAATGTGAGACAATGTGATGGTTTTATGTGTCATGTATAAACCATTTTACATGATGCCTCTGTCTGTGGCCGGATAAGATCATTAACATTCCAGGTCATGCCTTTAAACCCCTTTGCGACATCTCTCAGTTGTTCAAGTCATTTTAGCCAGATTTGGCTATTAATAGAGAGCTGCTAATACTTTGTCTTTCAGCTGACATTGCGCTTCCCCCAATGTCCATGGGCTGCGTTGACCTCATGCTGGGGCTCCGAGGTCTGTGAAAGGGGCCTGTGGTGCTTTACGAGGGTGACTTATTGCTGGTGCGATGAGGCACATACACGAGCAGGAGGGCCAGTGGGGGTAGTACTGGTGGTGTGTGTGTGTGTGTGTGTGTGTGTCTGAGGTTGGGGGGGGTGGGGGGGTGGAATGGTGTGGGGGAAAAGGAGGGGTTTGGTGCTACACACCTTCACTGGTAACAACCACCAGGGTCTGGAGAATATTGGAGGACAATGAGAATTGGACCACAGAACTGTAGGTCAGCTTTATCACAATAACGGGACATTAAAGGCATGTCAGCGAAGGAATGTTGCAACAAGGGAAAGAAAAAAGGGCACGCCAAGCTCTTGTATCAGTGGAATGCGCTCACCTCAAATGGGCCACCTTTTCCGCTGACACATTGGCCCACACCTATTGCTTCTTTGTGCGGGCCGAAGTGCGGATGCCGAAGCTCGACCGGCGTGAGGATTTAATACGTGACCCTGGGCCAGCTGCTGTACCTCCTCCCGCTTCGGTTCAACCAGCTGTAAAATGAGGTGCAGGCAGGACCCTGGTGGTAATGAGAAGTGGCATCTCGTTCAGCCTAACCTCGGGAAAAATCGCTTCTATAAATACCTTCTATAAATAAAGTGTACCTTGGCTGGGCCCACGCGAGGCGTTTTTGAAAAGGTCATCTCTCACCCATCACCAAGCCACACCACCCCCCCCCCCCCACCCTCCACCCCCAATCAACCCCACCAACACCACCCTCATTCCTTTTCTTTTTCTTCCTATTTTCTTTTCTTCCATTTTGTCTCTTTACTCACTCCAACTACTTTTTTTTGACTCTCTCTCATGTTTATTTACAGCACATATTCTTCTCCTTTGCTCTTCCATGCCTGATGGGGTGGCAAGACCTTGTCTGTTTACTTGCACATGGTTTGACTCAGGAGCCCGTGCTTGACCCAGGCCATCCTGTCATGGGGGGTTGGAGGAGGCCGGGTAGATGGGCGGGCGGGTGGGGGCATGGACCCCCATGGAGAGACCACGTCAGCAGCAGCAGCAGCAGTGGAGGCCATGGGGTTCAGGGAGGAAGGCGGTGAGGGGTGGTGGAGGTGGTGGTGTTGGTGGAGGGTGGAAGCATTGAGGCTGAGGGAGATCTGCCTGCTGTTAATTACCTCCCTAAAGGGTTAACACGTGCGTCCACCTCATAGCCATGTCTCATTATGTCAACACCCATGTTGCTTGTCATGGTTGGTTCGGAGCTCAGCACTGAGGAGGCAGTGGACATAGGCACAGGAGAATTCAGAAACCTGCATTGCAAGAGCATGCAGCGCCAAGTGGGTTCTCAAACACCTCCTGCATAATGTTACTCATATATATTGTATATGTGGCATTGTATATATCCTGTAGAGACTGTAAATGCCTCATACAATTGAAGACATTTCTCTTTAAACACTCTAACTGTAACATTTATATACAACTATATGTTTTTAAATAGTCTGAAGTAAACAACATTCAACTGAAGAAAAGAAAAAATCAGTATTTAATATATATATATCAGTGTATTGTACCCTTTATATTCTTTATTATATAAGTTTCCCAGGGCCAGGTGTACAAAGATATTAGCACCCATTTCTAACATTATTCTCTCACAAGGAGCACCTAAAAATGTTGTGGCAGGTACAAACAGGACATACATTGTTAAAACTCAAAATACTGTGCAGTATAAGCAGAGAAGCGCTTTGCTGTAGCATACATATGTAAACCTGGAGGTATCCATGGAAATGTGTAGCCTGGTACACCAGCCCCTCATCCTACACTTCATTTTATACAGAGGGTCTGGCTGTGCTGTATTGAGAAATGTTTTCTTCCTGGAGGTGTATACTCTGCTGAAGGTTAAAACGACTAGACCTGCCTTTACCTAATCGCTAATGTCTGGTTGTGACATATGCGATTAGCCTTTCTATAAGTCTGCCTATGTAGAGTTGCTCTGTTCGCTGATTGGTTAGGCAAGATTCTGCCTGAGACAACTATATCAGTGGAACCTCATCCAGACCCTCTGTACAAAATAAAATCAAGTACGAGGGGCTGGTTTAGCAGACTAGGGAATGTGGGCATTAGGCCTACGTGAAATTTATGGGAAGAGAGGCATAAAGACTGGCTAATTATTTATTCCCCTGTAAATGTAAATCTGCCGGTCAAAGCACATGTCTAATTTGTGGTGAGAATTGTCCACCTCATGAGAGCAGGTATAAACCTTGCTTTATTAAATGTCTGAAAACATAACATGAAAACATATCTGCTGCACATTGTCTGTAACTGTAGAAAGTGCCCTTGCTTGAACACTTTGCCCATTTAAAACATTTTCATCAATTTCATCCACGTTCATTCTCCAGCTGGCTGTTAGCAGACGGCTGAGATGATGCAGGGAGCAAAGACAATGCAGTGGGGGCTGAGACAATTCTGTTGTTGTTGCCTCAAACAACATAGATACGATGAGCCTAAATCTGATGATGTACTTGCTTAAAAAACAAACTGGAAAAAATGAAATGTTCAAACTTGTACACCAAAATACACCCCAACAGCGTCTGCAACAAATCTGTCAAAGATAAGTCCAAGTGAAAAAATCAAAAAATGGCTTACATGTTCAGTTTTAAAATGGCATACTTTAAGGTTACATTTGCCATCAGGTATTTTGATGGTTGTTGTCACATTTACCCTCAGGAAGACCCAGTTTTACACTATAGCATCAAGCTCATCCCAGTTTATAAAATGATTAAACAAGTCATTAAAGGCCTGTGACTGCCAATGACAAATTTGATGACAAAGCAGCAATAAATAAGAGCATTTTTTTTGTTGGTAATGGAGGCCCAAATACATTGTTTTTGTGTGGGGGTTGAATTTGCCCCTGTGTTATATTTAAATTTAGGCCTGTCAAATGACTTTTAATCACGATTGATCTCAGGATTTCATATAGTTAATCGTGATTAATCACAATCACAAATGTATTTAATTTTTTTAATTTCTGTAAATGTTATAGAAAATAAGGATTTTAAAGTACATTACTACACTATTAGTAAATGATGAACACATTATGTTTAATCTGAAATGTACTTATGTTAAAAAAAACTAGAAGGAAACTGTAAGGGAGTTTTATTCACTCATATTAGACAGCACAGTATTGAACATACAAAACACAAGAATGTAGATTGAGGGACTGTAGTCTTAAATAAAAGACATGTAGTCACATACCACTCACTCATTAACCTTTTCCCGACCACCTTTCAATTCTTTCTCAGCCTCCATCTTTTGCGTCACCAGTGGAGGAACACATTCCCCCCAAGTCCCCCGTCCCATTACATGTAGCAAACAGTGTGGAGAAAACAGTAATTTCAGTGAAAGCATCTTGAAATGGCTACATTCAATGTTGATAAGTTCTGAGTGTAGATGTCATTTTTTTTCGAATAGTTTTAAGAGTCCTTATGACCATGGATAGTGTGCATCTTTTTGCAGATCATATGTCCGTCCCTCCTGAACTTTAGCGCATGGAGCAGTTTAGTGCAGTACAACTGGCTTACAGATGACTCGTAGCTCTGCGGTAATGACACTCATATTTTTAGTCACATTAAAATGAGACCGGTTAATGCATATTATGGTGTGAACTTTGACAGCCTAATTAAAATGTAAGGTGACTTCATGTACAAGGAGCTCGACTTCTGCATCACTGAAGTTTTGCTTCCTTTTTTCGTTCCATGATGACCATGCAAACAGCCACTCAATTGCGCCTTTTTAACCCCTGCTAATAATGCTAGAAGGTGGAGTAAAGCTCTGATTACACGATGAGCTTCAGGTATGATGCATACTATGCAAAATCAATGCAAACACTGTGCAGCTTTTGCAAACTGAAAAGCGGAACAAAATACATTGCGTTGTGAAACCATACCTACCCTCAGTAAGAGCTCGGTGGGAGGACTGGGTTTTTGTGCCTGACCTGAAACACTAACCAGGCCTTTGTTGTGAGCGCTGCTCCGTCTCCATGCATTCCCCCTGGGCCTGGTGGTCAAGTGCCTCTGGGGCCTGGCCTCCCTAACAGGCCTCCCAACCAGGCAGCCCAGGGGGGCCTCTGTGGGTCAGCCCGGGCGACGCCTCTGTGCCTCTGCTAGCGGCGTCTGCATAGCATAACTTGATTAGCCTCATAACCACACGGATCTCAGGGCTCAAACCGACGCATCCGAGAACACTTATTGATCATTATTTCCATTGATCACGCAGGCCGTGTCAGCCCAGCTGGGATAGCTGCTATTGATTCAGCTGAATTAGCACACACAAAAGGTTGGCAAATTAGTTTAGACGCTCCGCATGAAAAGGAATATGACAGCACATTTCAGGGGATCTCTTTCAAGGATTATTTCCAACGGGTGTCTGGTGACGGCCTGATACACCCAATACAACCAATTGATTTGGCCTTTATTAAGTAACAAGGTATACCGTTGCAGTAATAGGTGGCCTCAGTGGCTTCTAAGAGGAGCCAAATTACATTAGATCAAATGAAAATGAGAAATGGGATGCCTGCGTGTGGGTTCACTATTCACCGGTGGTTCGAGAATGTGAGTTACAAACCTTTAACGGCCGGCTGTCTACCCTGGCCAGCACAAAAGAGAGAAAGCGAATGTTTGATCTCAGCCCTGATGCTGACCCATTGACCCAGAGAAAGTCTCCTGAGTCCCCCGCCAACACCCCCCACCCCATCCTTCACACCGAGCAGAGGCATATAGCCAGAGTCTGTCTGTGTTGGCCCGTCAGTCCACAGGAAGGCACATTACATCACATAACATCAGCAGCAGCAGGGCTTCAGCAGGCAGGCACACTCCTCTCTTTCTCTCTCTCTCTCTCTCTCTCTCTCTCTCTCCAACCGACACTGCAGGCCCTCATTACAGCCTGGGAATACCAGGGGCTTTCTTGGCCATACAATATTGATGCCCTGAGCGAGACAAATGAGTAAATAAGTCATGAAAAACGAAGACAACACACAACGGGGAGTGAGCGGAGAAGAAGGGTGGACTTTTGCACTTCTGAATGTTTTAAGCTCACCAGAGGGATCTGGAGTAGGGGGGCTTGGGTGCGGTGGGTGCGGTGTATAGCTGAGAAATGAAAAGAAATGAAAAGAAAGACCCCCCCAACAATCACAAACATATATATATATATATACTCACAAAGAAACCAGACTGTTGTGCTTTAGTAAAACTGGGAAGTTACTTGCATATTTAGCCAAGAGCTATAATGTAAAAAATTTGGATTACCCTTGCTCGTAAAATATGTAGAATAGGTACACCTTCAGCTACTGGCGACATTGTGGATGTCGTCATTCAAGAAAAAAGACTTCTCTTAAATGTCTGAATTTGCATGGCTCGATGAACAATTTCATCCAAGCCGACAGGCAACACCATTCTGATCTTTGTGAAGCACCAAGGCTAAAATAGCCATTGAAAGAATCGTGGCTCTTATTCTGATAGGAACAGGCCAAAAAAAAAAGGAAGGGAAATAGGCACTTCCCCTTAAATATCCCAGGGGGTCTCATTTTGCGGACATTATTTTTTTGGGTCAGCGAGTTAATGCTAAAAATATGTCCTGCCAAAGCCCCTCCATTTATCTGGGTGGGTATTCTGTGTCAGGCTCAGCGTGGGCTATTCTCAGTGGGACTCCCCACCACTGAGCGAGACGAGGCTGACTGGCAAAGTTAGACATTATCTCCACTGTGATAACCCCCACTGCCTCTCCATCTTGGTCTACGTGTGGTGGTGCGCCACACCACGCCAACCTCCAGTAGTAATTAGACGAGGCGAAGTGACATACCCCTTACTTATGGCACTCGGGGCTTAGCTTTCCATAGCATCAGACGTTTTTTTTTTATCCGCCTTTCTTGTTCGCTTTCTACAGCGGACACTTCTAATGACATTTTAGAGCGAGTGACCTGAGCTTAGTGCAGCACTTGCTTATATTTAGTGTTCGTTTTCAGAAAAAGATGACAGATGCTTTTTTTGTGCCACCCGACAGCGGCAGCTTTGTTCCCAACAAAAGGGGCCAAAGGGGCTTTATCGCACATAGTGTGATGCTCTTTTTGTTGGAATCACTTTTCGTTTTATTTATTTCTTTTCTTGAATGGCACAACTTTGGGTCTCCTGTGTGTGTCAAGGTACATTTTTTTTTAACCAATCTGAACCACTCTCACCCCCGAAAAAACTTCATGTGAATTTTGGCCCCTGGTGGGTGAGTGGGTCAGGCTTGGGCATTTATGGTGGATGGCGGCTGCACAAAGGAGGGCTATCGAGGAGGCTGTCAGGAGGCTTTGTGCTGCTAAAAGGGTTGCGTGATGGGTGCTGACACTGGAGGTCGTGGTGCTCTTAAGAGCCGAATGTCGGTGCTCTCCATCACAGGTCGATCAGAGGGGGCTGGATCGCTCCTGTCACCCACTGAAAAAAGCCTGCACTTACAGTCCTCATCCCTGGCACACCATAAATGGCTGTTAAATGAAATGTGAGTTTTTTTGCCACTCTCTGCCCAAGTCACAAAAGCAAAAAATACTTTGGTAGGGAACATTTGATTGCTTTTTTTTTATTATTTTACTTTTTCGATTTAGTACTCAAATACTCAGATACTCAGATACAAAGCGCTCTCCATCTCCACGAGACATAATTGTCCTCAGCATCAAAAACACATAGTCGTACAGTCACACATATCACATGAGTCAGGCCAGCCACCCAGCCATGTTAGCAACGCTTCTGTGGTTCTGTCAAGGTTATTCCCTCTCGGTAATCCGTCTCTCCCGAGGCCCCTGTGAGCTGAGCCTGTAAGCCCCATCAGCTCCAGCCACGTTAGCTGTTTAAACAGGGTGTCCCTCTGACCAGCCAACCCATTAAAATCTCCGGAGTGGAGCTGCTCCCCTTGCCTTCCACCATGCCTTTCGGGAAGGTCCCGCCACAGAAATGGACAGAACATGGAGAGAGAAAGAGAGAAAGAGGCAGAGGTAGAGAACGAGATAGGTGGATAGATAGAGACTGAAGTGGAGGAGAGGGAGAGAAAGACGAAGGGGAGAACAGAGAGGGACAACTCCCCCCCTGCCGTGACCAGCCTCCCTCTTCGACACACACACACACACACACACACACACACACACACACACACACACACACACAGACACACTAACCCTTCTGTCCACCCCCATCCCTACCACCTTTATCTCCTGGCCTATTAACAACTGTTACTGGGGCTTTAATTATGCCCCTGTGATGGTGCCGAGTGGCCCCGCCGCGTGTCATCTCCCTCCCGGGGGACGCCGCGTAATTACCGGCATCCATCGCCGGCTGCCCCGCTCCACCGTCACCACGGCGATAATCACGCCGTCGCCAGCAACATCTGTTCGCTGAGCGATGGGTCCAAAAGGGCCCGGGCCTGTCAGAAGTGCAGCGTTTTCCTGGGTGCTGCCTCACCTTTGACCTTTCCAAAGACTTCCGCGGGCTAATTTGTTTACTCTTCCGAGGAAGAGGACTTTGGGATAAACAAACGAGAAATGATAAAAAATAATAATAAAAAGGGAATGCCACCGGGGTCGTGGTGAAGTGGTGTAAAAATAAAAAGGGTGTGTATCTATCATCTTCTGTTTTGCTCTAATTTCCATTGCCTCCTGCAGACTTGGTTCTCATTATTGCAGTATGCAGGAAAAATACACAGGCTCAACACACACACAACACACACACACACACACACACACACACACACACACACACACACGCACACACGTTCTTGCATACTCAAAACACACAGACATACACACACACACACACACACACACACACACACAAAAACACACACACACACACGTGTGTACCTGAAGCTTTCCAAAAGCCACACAAGCTCTCAAAAACAAAGCCACTTAACCAGATCTTTCCTTATCTGCCACATTTTAATAGGCTTTTATCACTTAAAATTTGAGTTTGAGGGAATTCAAAGCTTTATCACTCGTCTCTTTATCTATTTCCCTACCAGTCGTAATGAAATTATGATGAAAGGAATGCTCACCTGCCCACCTATCATCTCAGGGAAAAATTTAAGATCTCAAAAACACATTATGCATTACTGTTAGTTAAATTCATGTGCCTGTCTCCTTTAGAGGTGCTTTATAAATTGCAAACTTTTTGACAATTTGCCACCAAGATTTTGATCAGAGAATACCAAAGATTTTTCTTGAAGCAAATAGAAAACTATTTATTTCTACCTAATTATATCCTGTAAGGCAAGCATCCTGTTTTTCCAGAGTCGAAACAACTCTTCATATAACCTGCATTATTCACTATGAGCTGTATATGTGGTGGTTTAGCTTCCTCACAGCATCAATCATAGTCTCAGAGTGAGGTGATCACTTCTTTGATTTATTCATGTCATTCAGGTCTTCTGTCCCACGACCAGCTGATGCCTTCCTGACTGACAGCTTCCTCTATGAAATGATATCGATTGCTGTAAAAAAAAGTGTGTGATTCAAAAGTTGTTTTTTTCCTTTCCCTTAACAGTAAAAATATGTGGAATATATGAAATCTGACTACGAATCAAAAGGGGAATATGGGGCATTATAAAGAATGCATAAGGTGTTCGAGTGAGTTTTGCCTCACAAAACTTTTTTTTTTTGAATTAGGGAGCGATCAAGGACTCAAAAAAAAAAACGGAGAGCCGTCATTAGAGTAAAGCGTGATTGTCATTTTTTTTTTCTAACACTGAGAGGAAACATAGTCTTCCATCTGCATCTGTCAAGCTGGAAAGAGACATAAATCACCTGAGGCTACCTTTTATTGGCAGGCCTTTTTTCAAAAAAAGGAAAAAGAAAACGCATACGGCGTATTATTTGTGTGGTCGGCGCGGATGGGAAGTGAAGGCTTGGTGCACCATCTGTAGCCCTGGCTGGCACACCGGAGAGGAAGCTACGGGTCAAGACCCTTTCAGATGGAGATGCCCACACAGAACCCTCTGACTTGCTGAGTAAGGCCTTTCTGTCGTTCAGGAAGACTACCAGTCATAAGTTCCTCATATGAACAAGTTTGTTTATTGATTTATCCTCCGCCTTTTATTTGAAGGTGTTTACACAAGAATGACATGAGCACGTTATAAACATATCATGAACATTAATGACACTTCATTTATGTTTTTGACTGTTGTCATTAAGTGTCATTCAGGTTTTTGCGATGTCTGCATCCCAAAAATATCAATTTAACATTACAAAAACCAAATGACATTTAATTGCAAGGCATAAATATGAATTAAGTAACATTCATAATATGTGTCATATTATAGAGGGCTGATGTTAGCCTCATGTAATAAAGTGTTACAGATTTATGTATCTACCAATGTATTTATTTTCATTTTGTATTCATTCTTTCTTCATTTACACATATGTTTATATACAAATATAAAGCATAAAGCCAACTACCTGCTAACCTTGCTTGTTTTTATTAGGTTGGTACTTCTGGGATGTGCTCATTTGTGCTTCGAACGTACAGTTCATCTGCTGAGCATATCGCGACCGTTGCAGTGCAATAAGGTTGTCCATTGTGTGCTCTCTAGCATTTACACATCTGAAGTGTATCAGAGCGAAGTGTATGAATGGAGGCCTATTGCCAACATCATAATGGATGCTAATCTTCAGACTGATTGAGACTTCTGCTTGCACTTTATTGATTAGCTCCCTACATATTGTATGTTTTGTATTTTTTCTTAGTTGGGATATAGCAGGGGAAGTGGAGGGTGAGCCTGGCCCAGTTCCGTGTGTGACTCACGTTCTCGGTCGGAGATGTTCCCGTGAAAAAGCAACTTGTCTCAACTCATCCATGTCTCGACTAAGCTCCCCCCCACCCACCCACCCCCCCCCCCCGTTTTTTTTTTTTTTACTTTCATTTTTTTTCACTTCTTAATTTTTTTCATGGGGAGCTGTGAGTCACTATTCCGGGCCAAGTTTTTCATGGGAAGCGAGGGAAGCCGTGGCCACGGGAGAAGCAGAATCAGGGAGTAATCAGCGCGCAAATCTGTGGAGACCATAAAGTCATTTCCCCCCTTTTTTGGCTGATGAGATGCAGCAGCACTCCTTGCGCATTCCCAGAGTTTTCCCATAATAGCCATTTTTTGAAACCACATTTTGTGCATTGGAGCACTTTAGAAATAGGCGATGGCCTCTATGTGTGTGTATGTGTGTGTGAAAGAGAGAGAGAGGGAGAGGAAAGAGAGAAAAAGAGAGAAAGAAAGAGGAAGGGAGTGAGGATGTAAATAAAGATATGTCCTGCATTTAAGTGTGTGTGTGTGCATGTGTGTGTGTGTGACAGAGAAAGACAGAGAGAGTGTGTGTACTGTATGTGTGCTTGCGCATGTGCATTTTAAGGTGGTAGGAAAAAAGTGGAAGCAGCTTAAATAAAAGGACTACTTTTGATCAAAGGCATGGAAATATCTATGCATTTAAGCAGGTCAGAATCTTTAAAAGCTGTTTTATTTATTCCGTCTTTTAAGGGATGTCATAGACTGCAAATATTTGGCAGCTGTGACATTAACGAGCAACGTATTAGAGCAGGGAAAAAAAGTCATAAATATGCATTGAGATATTAGGGTGGTGTTAGCTGTAAGCACCTGTCTACTTAACACTGACAGGAAATCATTGAGTGACTTCATGAAGACCCCCCCTCCCTTGCCCCCCCCCTTTCTGAAGCCACATGTGTCCTTCCTTATTTAATGTCGCCTTACCTCCTCGGTGACAGGCCTGCTGACAATCCACACTTCAAGAAAAAAATGTTTTTTTTTTTCTTCCTAAGATGTCAACTTTCGCTGCTGATGTCTCAAGGTTAAGGCAGGTTGTTTGCCTGTCCGCTGCACCCTCTCTCTCACTCTCTCTCTGTCTCTGTCTCTCTCTCTCTCTTCTCTTGCTCTCTCTCCTTCTCTCTTTCTCTCTCTCTCTCTTGTTCTCTCTCTCTCTGTCTCTTTCTTTCTGCTATGCATATTGTCCATCAAGGCAACTGTATTGTGAAATTAATAATGCATTTTTCTTTATTTTTCCCAAGGAGATAGGGACCACACTGATACATCTGTCATGTCAACTTTCAAATCCTCCAAAAAAGCACGCTCTAATGTCAGAGGGTGTGCATGCATTTAAATTTTTGTCAGTGTGAGCTGTCTCTGGGTATTAACATGGAGTGAGAAATATTTCAGTGTGTCCTCTGTGCGAATTATTTTCAAAGAAGTTTTAGAAGGGAGGGTTAATCTTGGATTTTGGCCCTCTCTGAATGGGGTAATCTCTTCTCAGCATAGCTGTGTTGAGGAGAAAAAAAAATCTGATTTTTTTTTAGACATAACGCAGGCTTTCTGGACAGGAATGAAGTCCGAGCTCTGGACTTAAATTCTGTTTTCAGCTGAGAATCTGCATTCAAAATTCAGGTTTATGCGCAAGTAAGCCTAATCCATTTCAACTGAGCCATCCCATTCTGTTTAATGATTTCTTCAGTTCCATCCCATACTTTGATTTGTACAATAAATCCAAAGGAGTGCGGTGACTTCAGGTTTATCGCAAATATTTCTATCGCTATTACTATTTTTAGTTTGTTTAGTTGTTTGTCCAGGTTGCCAATTTCCCCTTTATCTTGTGTTCAGCCTTTGTTCCATCGGGAAATTTATGGATATTATGTGACCTTAGACTGCAGAGGTTGTCATTTTTAATGGTTCAGTGCTTTACCGTATCCATGCTATTACCTCTGACCTGGAACACTGTGTTCTCAGAGACTGTGAAAAACAGTTTGAAGGTAAACGCAGGTCTGCTTCTTTATTTTAATACATGCATATGGGGTGGAGGGTGGGGTGGGATGGGGTGAGTGTAGTTGGGAAGCTGTCCTTCCACCGGTGAGGGAGGGCAAGCCAGACGGCTCAACCTCACCTGTTTGGAAATGTGGCTACTTTACAAGTGTCTGCCTGTCACACCCCAGGACTCCGGGCCTAGACAGCCACCAGACCAAAGGTGCCGTTGTTTACCGTTGTGTTCTCTCTTTCCCCCTCTCCTCCCCCTTCTGTCTTCCTCTCTTTCTGTCTTTTTCTCTTTCTCTCTCTTTGTATCGCTTCCACTCCCTCTCTGTTTCACCCTCACATGAAGCCAGCCAGATCCCCTCACACTCCCCCAGTCGTGCCGTAGACGTGCCGGAGGTGGAGAGGTGGGGGACAGGCGCTAGGGGGATGGAGAGCAGGGGATGAAGGAGGTGGGCTGCGACGGGCAGAGGTTGGCGCGGATCAGAGCCCAACAAGCTGTGCAGGGAGCCGCTCCCACGGAGTCCGAGCAGGAGGCGCTGTCGACCCAGGTGGTGCCTGCCGCAACACTCACCACCACCCCCACCACCCCACCACCACCACCACCGCCGCCCAAATCCTCCACCCCCTCTGCAACGCCTCCTGCAGATGCACTGTTTGAGATGTGATGCAGGTGAGGGAGGAGTGGGAGTGAGAGAGGGGTGGGGGAGGGGGGGAGTGGGTGACACAGGGAGAAGAAAAAAAAAACAAACTAAGCGTCAGCTATGCCTTTAAAATGCCTTTGAAGACTTATGACTTGGTCCGGCGGGCTTTCTCGTAAACACCTCGGCAGGTAGCCGGGGGATGGGGGCCGGGGGTGGAATGTGCCACTCACTGCGGCACGGCACAGCCCAGCCCAGGACATTCAACATGGCTCCTCTCTCACCCAGTCTGCTTCACTTTCGCCAGATTTTTCAAGGATCGCAAACAAGAGGTCTGTTTGTCATGAGCTATTCTGTTTGAATAAAGATGTTCATACTAGCTTTCTTTGCCTCACAGCAAAACAGAACAGACCAGTTTTGTTAAAAGATTTTTATGTTCTGAATCGACCCTGTTGTTTCTTGTTTGTCTGAGATTTGTTCTGTTTCTTCTTTGTTTCCCGTAATGGTAGACTTTCACAAGCCAGATCTTTAGTTCACATAGGACATAACTTATAGGCACTAGTACACTATTTTTCATAGGTACCATTTCTAAGTGGTCATCCAAATAACAATGCTAAATTGGGCTTTTGTTGTGTTTGATTTGTTTCTTTGTTTTTTGCAACAAACCAAAATTCAATTCTGAAAGTGCAACCCTTATGTTATACAGTTGACAGGCAAGTATGGGTCCTTTTGACATTGATGACATCACTCTCCTTAAAGATTTAGTCTGAGCATTGTCAAAAGCTTCTAATGCATTTTTTGTGGCCAAAAATGGCAAAATTCAGTTTGCTTACATCACATTCTCCTGATGCTGACAATATGTACATGATTTATGTCATGTTATAGAGTCAGTGCATCAATAATTGTCTTGGTCACGTGTAGGCTAAAACTCTCTGTATGATTTATATTAGAAAATTAGATTTTACAATAAACTAGCTTGCAGCTTGTGGTTATTTTTACGAATCCATATGGATAAGAATGTATTCTCAAAACACATGAAAATT
>CM059278.1:14166732-14209232 GCA_030347295.1 Setipinna tenuifilis
TAGAGCAGAGCCATATGCTGCCAATTGCGGCAAATTACCCCGGATGGAGATTATCGATATTAAAAAAAGGAGGGAGCATTTGAAGCACCATTAATTCTCCCAGTGTTTTCTTTTCCTTTTTTTCTCTCTCCCCCTCTCTTCTCTTCTCTTCGCTTTTTTTTTTCTTCTTCTTGTTTCATGATGAGATTGCTTGGCACACCAGGCCCGGCTCTTATCGTGGTTTCAGACACCGCAATCAAGCGCCATAATCAGGGTTTGCGAGGCGGAATGAGGCTGGGGCCGCGGCCAGCCCGCACTAATGTGGGCCTCTGTGGGCCGCCAGCCGGCCGACACCCAGGGCTCCCACCAGATGGGAGGCCGCAATTAAACACGGACAAGCGGCACACACACACACACACACACACACACACACGTACGCACACACACACAAACAGACGTACGCACATACACACGCTGGAAGCAGGAACACACACTTGGTGTAATGCCACCAGTTACACACTTATTACACATAAACACACCTGCCCGTGCTATGCTATGGAACACATTCACATACACACACACACACACACACACACACACACATGCAAATGTGTATGAACACAGAGTTGGTGCAATGCCACCAGTTACACACCTACTACTGTATACATAAGCACACCTGCACCTGTGGTACAAAGAGGCCTATATACTGTTATGCACATAAAAAGGCAGCTTGACCAGAACACTAATTTATTCATTAAGGGTAATATTTTAATGCAAGTATGCAAACAACATTCACATATTGTGAAGACACAGATATACCAAAGATGCATGTGCTGTCCTTGATTTTTACACTGATTGTAAGGAATGTTGTAATTTTTTGCTAATATATCTGCAAACCCATTCTCTGTTGAATTTGCCATTTTGTAACAGTACACATTTCTGCTTACTGAGTTAGATGTTTGTCAAAAATGTAATCGCTTTGTAATGCAGATTGCTTTGAGCTGGAATTGTGCTTATCGGAAAAATTATTAAGTAGACAGTAATGTGGACCAAATGAACAACAAGAGCATTATCCAACTCTGTCAAAAGTAAATCAGTATACTTCATTCTCTTAATGAAATGCAGATATTTGTTATTGTACTGATTAAAACACATGCTGTACAGTCATATCTGTCTGTCTTGTTCTCTGTCTGCCTGTCTGTCGGTCTGGCTGTAACTTGGGGTATTACACTCACTCACAACCCCACCACCCACTGGCACATCCATAGATCTTAGCCGCTGCTCTCTGAACATTTCCTCTCTGATTTCCTGGCCTGAGGGACACCAGAGGGGCACCGGAAGGCGACACAAAGGCGGCTCTCTCACCACCACGTGTGACTTTCGTTCCTGGCCATCTTGTCCCGACCATTTCCCAGACAGACAATTTTACTTTTGTCTCATTCCCTTTATCGTACAGTTGCTTTGCTCACGGTTATCACCCACATCAGTAAACACACAAAACAGTGTCTGCCATTTGCTTTTGAATGTCATAAAACTAATAATAAAAAAGACTTGTTTGATGTCGCAACAGGGCTTCAACAAGATTTTTAAGCAGAGAGCACCTGCTCAAACCAAGCCATGACAGCAGAGCCTGGGCGACTTAAATCAGATGCTCCATTTAACAAATAGCTCGTCTGACGCAATCATAAATCCATCCACGGTATTCCGCGCTCCTGGCTTTTTTATGGTATTTTCCTTTGTCTAATTGTCCACTGTCTCTGCACTGTAAATCTCTCAGGGCAGGGCCATTAAACTAAAACGTCCGGCTGTGACTTTGGTCTGAGGCGCTGGCCCCGGCGAAGCAGAGGAAAGAGGCTTTTTGTGTAGCAACGCTTTGGCCGGCCAAAGAGCAATCAGCGCCGGACTGGCGACAGGCCACCAGGTCAAAGGTACGTGTCCCACACATCTGAAACAGCTTTAGTGTAACATTAAAGTGGTCATGAGCAGCACTGTGTACCATGGTCATATTGAAGTAACTTTTTTGCCTCATCTTTTTGATCACTGCTAAAAATTATTTGTTGTTATTTTGCAGAGCCGGATTTATGGAAGACTACCGGGTCAGGGGTACATGTCCAGGTCAGGATTATGGCTTCAAGGGCCCCCTGGGCACAAAGCCTTCTTGCTCTCCCTGCCATCAAAAATTTAGGCAGCTAGAGGCATGGTTTTCACACAATATTTGGGAGCATTATATCATATTTTAGGAATGTCTACTTTGAAATTGCATGTTTGCATAAATGGTACAGTCCCTCCAGAACATTTGATCCACTAAGCTAATTACCTACAGTATACATGGTTTTACTTATAGGCCCCTGCCCTGGCCCCAGTGCACTGGTTGGCCTGTTCTCTTATTCAGCCCCGTACATGCCCTACACTTTTGAAACAGATCCAGAGTACAACTGTAAAACTAAAGTAATCGTAACCAGTATTGTGATCAAAATCGATATTGTGGTGATATCGAAGTATTTTGCAGGCCAATACCAAAGAGTGCTCTGGTTGCCTAGAGCCCAGAATATGATGGCGCACAGCAATTGTGTAGCAGACATAATGGGCCCGAAGGCAAATCTGTGTCACCACAACTCCCTAATGGTGAACAGCTCTCCGTTTCCTACCAGTGTTGAGTTGTTTGTGTCAACTTGCAAGTCTGTAAGTGGCTGTGATGGCTAGCGCCATTAATCCCATGTGGAATAGACTTTGCGGAGAAGCTCCCAAATTGAATATCCTAGCCTAAGTGTTTTGTTTGAAAATGTGTCTGGCTGCATGTCTCTGAGGCAGCCACTCTCAAAAAATGTTGATTTCATTTAACATAAAAAGAGACCCCAATCGCTTAATTAAAACATTGAGATGGGGGAAAAAAAGTTCTATGGGTCTATGATGTCTGTAAAGATGAATGGCTTGAAATGTAGTTTAAGAAGCCAGAGTAAAGTTCATTCTACTATATGTGCTTTCTCAGAAGTGGAATTTACAAGTATACTGTTCGTCACAACTTCCCGTAATTATAGTTCAGACAAATGTTTCGCAGGCATAGAGCCTTAGTAGTATAAGTAGAGTCACATTTCTCTGTGGGTTACATACAGTACAATGCAGAGCCCACTACATATTCATTGCACTGCCCTGTTTTGCAACATTACAATACTTCACACATTTCCCTTTCTGAAGTTTCTGATGTTGGCAAATAACACAAACATAATCATGTGGTTTAGCTCACATATACCGTTCAGATGAACTAATGTTTAGGCTGCACCATTGTCCAGGCAGGCACAGACATGTGTGAAGCTCTCTGGCAAATTGCTGGGCTGTGTTTAAATGGCTTCACCTATATGCCACCATTCAAGCAGGGCATTTCAGCTTTGATTTGTTTCGCTGAGTCATTAAAAGAAGGACTATCACACCGCAATATTTTCAATGAACTCCCACACGCGTTACCCTCTTATTTATGGCAGAGCTTCACCTAGAATCTCTGTCTGATCCCATATCATCTCATCCTCGCCGCTCATTCCTCATCAAACGTCTCAAATCCACCATGAAACTGCAGAATAATAACATCATTAAAATGATAATCATCATGTAAAGAGCTTCTTTGCACACACTTTTAAATGGTAATAGAAGTGCAGCATAAATTTATGACTAATCTATATAAAAGCAGCCGTAACGTACCTTATTATTGCCATGTATCATCTTCATGCCGGAACCAAAGGTGCAAATGACCTTAGCTGTTTAATTAAATGTAATTGAATTTAATTTATTTTAAAGTCATCATTTCTGCGTCTGCTTTATGGGGAGGAGACAGTGACCATGCTGGTTTCGCACAGTGTTTTACGCATACAGTGTACAGTATTAGTGAGTTAATGGGACGGATAATTGACAGTGAGCCATAGGAGGTTAATAATAGACATTTAATTGACTTATATCAATTTGTTACCCCTGCAGCATCCCAGCCTGTCCCCATTCATAAACGCACCAGTCTCCTGGCCCAGAGACGATCCACGGCTTCCCAGCCAGAAGTGCTGTTGCAGCCGCAGCAGCTGACTATGTAAGTGGCCTGCTGATTCTACACAGAATGTGATACAATGATACGATACAAGGTTTTTTTTTCTGTCTTTCACTAGGTTTCTGTCAGATTTTTTCCTGACTCTGACCAGATTTCTATCTTTTTTTATTTTAAAATGATATAAATCAGGTAAAAGAGAATTGTTTCATCCCCACATTATTTATATTTCTCTCTCTCTTTCCTGCCATGGGGTGTACATGACTTTCTCCTTCCCTGGTCACTCACACGTGTGACCTGTTGGCTGCATCTCCACCTTCAAAAGGAAAAGACCATGACTTCAATTTTGAGCGAAAATGAGTTATTGCCATTTTTGGAACAATAAACATCAGTGTTATTATGTGGCCAAATATATTGGGTCAATGTTTTTGTTTTTTGGGGGGAGTGAATAAGATGTTGTTTTTGCCTCTATTTCTGAAAACATTCCGCTTTGTATCGCTGCATTTTTCTCAGTTTTACAATCTGGTAAGTTAAGGTCTAGGACAGCATACAGTAGTACTGACTATGGTGAGCTATCTGCTGGACGTCATGGAGCAAAGAGGACACAAAGAGGCAGCGGCTGACTTCCCAGTCTCAGCATAGTTATTTATGTTTTCCATGTCACCTCATCTGAGTCAGAACAACCACACAGCAGGAAGGTTCATATCCCAGCCCAGAGAACTGCCATGTGAGACCCTGAGACCGACTCTAGAAACATAAGATTCTCCAAAAGCACAAGGAAGAACAGGTCATGAAGAAGATGGTGTCGTTACTCAACAGTTTTTTTTATTGTGCATGTGTGCACAGCTTACATTATACTCTGTACAAAATAGAATTGTAGGCAAACATTTCATTTCCGCAGAAGCAAAAAACTTCTGTAGAAAGTAAAGGTTCATCCCACTGTGATTTACCAGCATTTACATTTCTATATAATATGGCTTTATTAAAAGGGGGAGGAAAATAGAGATTTTTGGCCCATCGGAATTTACAATGTATGCCAACTCAACACGGACATACATACACAATACCGAACGTGCAAAGAAGGCCCAGGAGAGGGTTGCTGCTGCACAATGATAGATGCATTGAGACGAGTGGGTAATGAGAGGTAATGCAATCTAGTGAGTGCACCGAGCAGAATTAAACTTGGGGCACTCTGACCTGCGCCGAGTGCTGATGGTGGAAGAGAGCCCACTCTGATGGAATTTACACTCCACGGCCTCCAATTTCATTTATCCACCGATGGCACCATAATTAAAAGCCTGTGATTAAAAGCCATTACAGATTTAAGCCGTATGACAATGGCTGCGCTCTGTTCTCACTGTGGGGATTTCTGTTACCCCCCCCCCCCCCCCCTTCTTTTTTAAAGCTGCATGTTTGGCTGGGGGAAGAAAAAAGAAAAAAGTCACGTAATAACTAGAAAGGCTGTGGATTGTGTTACAGGTTGGGAGTTTTTTAAGGGTGTGAACTAATGATGGCGTTTGACGAAGCAGTTAGACATACGTTACATCATGTTTTGGGCTGCCAACGACTTGGTGTGGCTTGCTTTGAAGTCTGAGTCGAAAATAAAACAAAACAAAAAGTTGGACTGTGATGTACTAGGCTGTGCCGCTCGTTAACCTCAGCGAGACAAACAGGCGTACTCACGTTCAAACAAGCACACATGCAAAACCATCTCCTCTATTATTTAGCAGGCGTGTACGCTTGTGCATTATTTACCTGGAAATACCTTTCAAATGCTATGATTGTAACAGCACTCATCTGAACCTTCCCTGGCTCTAATTCATGTTAATTTTATGCACAAGAAGTCTGCTTGCATTTTCATTTATTAGAATGTAAACAGTGCAGATTGGAACACGGGGATAGCAGAGAACCATACATCATTGAGACTGCTTTAGCTGAGAGACAGAGAGAGAGAGAGAGACAAAGAGAGAGGGACAGGGAGGTAGAGAGCGAAGGAGGTAGAGAGAGAGAGAGACTGAGGTGGCTGATAGATGAAGTTTCTGCGGACGGTGGCTGGACGTGAAAAGGTGTTGGAAGGTTGAAGATATTTCTCATAGCAATTATTGAAAGTGTTTTCCGCTGACATCATAGTGCTGGCTCATATATCAAGCCCCTGAAAGCTGCATATGAAATAGTACACAGGCTTGAGTGGGGAAAATGAGCAGTAAAAATTAGCAGGTTATTTAGGGTGACAAATGAGAACATCATAGAGTTAAACAGCAGGCATTTGTCCCAGCAATGCCACTTCAAATGGAGGCAAGCTTTTTAAATTTAATCTGATGTAATATGCTTCCGCTTCATTTTGGTATTTGCCTTTGTTTTTACAATAATTGCATGAAATGTGTTGCCTCAGAGGTGCATAATGCATTATCAGTCATAAAAAGGGTGTGTGTGTGTGTGTGTGTGTGTGTGTGTGCGTGTGTGTGCGTGTGTGTGCGTGTGTGTGCGTGTGGGTGTGCGTGTGTGAACGCAGGCCACACGTGTATATGTGTGTGTGTGTGTGTGTGTGTGTGTGTGTGTGTGTGTGTGTGTGTATACATGCAGGCCACACGTGTATATGTGTGTGTATGTGTGTGCACGCAAGCACACATGTTTGTGGGTGTGTGTGTGTGTGTGTGTGTGTGTGTGTGTGTGTGTGTGTGTATGTCTGTGACTGTGTGGTGTCAGTTCCCGTGCATGCTCTTTGTCCTGCCACAGGAAGTCCTGGATGCCGAGCTCTTGAATCAGCCATCTCCGGGCCAGCCAGCCCTTCCTCACGCATGGGGCAGCAAGCGAGGGGGGGAATCACCTGGTGCTGCTGCTGATGGGTGCTTTTCTATGGGCACTGGCCAAAGAGCTTGTTCTCATAGTTCTCTGAAAGTTCTCTGGAAAGCTCTCCAGCCATTAGCTAAACAGGCCCCCCTCCATTCCTGTTATGGCTGTGAGCACAAGAAGGCCCCGAGCGATGACCTTCCTTAGACTGGATAAGAGGAACACTTCAACCCAGTCTCCTCCTGCTTCTCCTCCTCTAACTCCTTCGCCTCCTCCTCCTACTACTCCTCTCCCACTCTACCCTCTCATTCCCCTTGTTTTGCTGTCCAGCTGGCCGCTCTCACGGCCTGCCCTTTGACTGGGGACGTCAGGAACAACAGAGTGTTCAGACATGGGACATCTGCATCCATGTCTGCCACGATTCCTTCCCTTCCTGCCTGTTGTGCTCCAACCCCCCCCCCCCCCCCCTTCTCTTTGCTGTAAGGAATCACATAAACAAACCCTGGGATCCTCCCACTTGGAAGCTCTTAAGAACATCAGAGCGCCTGAGTTCGCAGACACTCGTTCCTGCGCACTTCTTCGATGGGCAGCCGTTCACATGGCCTGACCGTGAACCCTGACAGGGAAAGGTGAGCCAAGGGCTAATGGTTCTCTGGTAGGATGGGTGTGGTGGCGCAGGGCGAGAGCGTACGAGTGGCGGGTGGAGGCGGGTGGAGGCGGCTGTGGCGGTGGCGGTGGGGGGGTGGAGGCAATAAACACAAAGCATAGGAAGGCCCGCCAGGATGCATCTTTTATAGCCGAGCGCCGCACTTGAGGTATCAAAAGCCCTTTCGGCCCAACAGATGAATCCTGCACCACAGGAAATGATGCCGCTGAGGGGTCGCTGCGGGGTCAACCCACAAGGCATGGCCTTCCGTGACTTTTCTGGTTCAGAGCGCCACCTCTTTCCCAGCACAGGGGCCACCGAACCCACCAGGGTCCAACCTACAACAGACAGACAGACAGACAGACCACGGCCTTCCCATCCCTTTCCCCCGCCACATCTTTCAGTCATTCGTGTGTCTCTGTCTTTCTCACCCTTCCCCCCCCCCACACAACCCCTGTCTCCTCCGACCCCCACCACCCCCCCCCCCCTTCCCGACCCCCTCGTCCTCCTTCTCAACGCTGTTGGGTTTCCTGTTTCATTTTCATTACACTCCTCCTGCTGAGGGCTGAACTTGTTGCCCCGCCTGAACCGGGGTGACAGCTCCGTAAATCACGCGGCTTTAGTGGCGCTCCTTCTCTTTTTATACACTTTAATCACAGAACTCCAGCCGCACACAAGATTGGCCCAGCACATGGAATTCACCTATATATATATATCGCACACAAAAAAAAAAAAACTGAGAGGGGTACAAAGACACTGGAGCGCTTCTTGCCGTGGAAACGCTGAGAGAACTCATTTTGGTTCTTGCTGAGGCAGTAGCTGGGGTTGGGGGTGTGGGGGGTGTGGGGGGGTAAGGGGTGTGGTGGGGGGCAGGGGCCTCGGCAGGCTCTGCTATACACAGACGACCATCAATCGCTCAGCATCAACAGGTTCAGGCCATAAACTTGAGGTCATATCCAGACACTTATACAGTTTCTCATCTGGAGTGCGGGGTTGTAATGTGTCTGGGAGGATGGCACACGAGGCCTTGGCTTTTGTTTTCTTATTTACGGTTAGTCACAAGGTTCAGAATTGTCTTAAATGATTGGAAGCCATCTTTCACAAAACAGCCTCCGTAAGCCTGGCGCGCCCTTAACCCTTTCAGCACTAACCCAACTGGTAGCCCGCCTCAGATCTTGATATTCCCGACACTCAAAATCTGCAGCACACATGCAATTTGTCATATACATCAGATCTATGATCTAAGTATGGATGTTTTTAAAAAAAAACAGTGGAAGCAAATCTGGTTCATATAAGATGATTCAGATTTGTTTTGTCTGTGCTTGAGACACTGCATTGGCAAGAGTTGAAAAAAAGAAAGATGTTTGAAAAGTGGAGTGGGTAGGCCTATCACAGAAATACACTGCACACTGTTATACCGACACTGCTTTACATTAACACTGTATCACATTCCATCGCAGAAGAAAGAGAAGCGGGAAAAAAAGGCATTTTGGACATACATGAAAGTGGAAGCACTGAAGAAGAGACAAGGGTTACAGACATCATAACAATAGCCCTGTGGATATAAATGTCTATTTTAGTCTACACACACACACACCATGGGAAGGAGCAGCCAACTGCACCGAAAAAGTCATCCCCCAGAAACATCTGAACGTGGTTAGGCCTTCAAGGACAGGCCTTTGGAGCAAAAACCCAAATTGGACAGTGGGATAAAACCCTCCTTTGGTTTCCGATGTATAAAACTTTACACGCAGACAGACACTCACCGAGTTAAATATTTTAGGTGCTATTACGCATAGTTCTGCGGATGGGCGGACGGGGGCCAGTTCCCTTCAAAGCCCCCGACGGTTGTGACTCAGACGGATAATAACTCTGATTGGAGGAAATAATGTTTCCCATGTGGTTGCCATGGCATTTCAGTTCACTTTTCACACACACGCACACACACAGACACAGACACACACACACACACACACACACACACACACACACACACACACACATGCACACACCTTCACACTCTTCCCCCACTGAGGATGCAAGCAAGTGTTCCATCACCACTACTGTCTTTGCAGCTCATCAGCTCTCCCTCTCTTACGGTCACTTTCACACAAGGAACGTCGCATCCCCCGCCAGCCTCCACCACCACCACCCCCACCCCCAGCCTACCCAATGCCTGGCCCCTAATGTGCTGCATGGTGCCAGATATTTACAGAGTCGCTGTTGACACTGGATGGCATGGGGAGAAATGGCAGGGGATCGGAACCACAAGACAAATGGCACCACTGCTTCCTTCTGGCCTATGCTGAGAGGGAGCCTGGCCAGATGAGGGCATGTGACGTTTCACTGCTGTCTCCAGAGCACTGTGTGTGTGTGTGTGTGTGTGTGTGTGTGTGTGTGTGTGTGTGTGTGTGTGTGTGTGTGTGTGTGTGTGTGTGTGTGTGTGTGTGTGTGTGTGTGTGTGTGTGTATGTGTGTGTGTGTGTGTGTGTGTGTGTGTGTGTGAGTGTGTGAGTGTATGTGAGTGTGTGTGTCCATGGTGTAAGGGGGGGGTGGTGTGAGAAGAGGCCCAGCACATCTTTATTGAATGTGTCAGAGGAGCACAATGCTGGAGAGGTATTGAGTGTCCACTGACAGCCATTTTGGGCCTTTTCATCAGCTCCCTGTGTTTATTTTGGGTGTGGTATGAAGAGGGGCTGAAAGATCTGCAATACCCACCCCCTCCCCATTCCATCATTCCTTTCACTCACATTTGGGTGTTTTTTTCATCTCCTCTCTCTCCCCCCTCCTCCCTTTTTCTTCTCATCCTTCCATCCTCTTTTCCCTAAGGGCCTGGGCAGGAGAGAGAGAGGGGAAGAGAGAGAAAAGAGAGGGGGGAGTGGATTAAGCCCTCTTTAGAGCGGTAACAATTTTTCAATCGTGCGCACATGCTGGCGTTCAGGAGCGCGGTGAGGTAAGCACGGTGCAGCGGCACTGATTGAAGTCCTCGAGTACTGGGAGCCCCAGCGGGAGATGGAGATGCTGAGGAGGAGGAGTGGAGAGGAGGCAGGCAAGGCAGGTTCGAGAGAGAGAGAGCGAGAGAGAGAGAGAGAGAGAGAGAGACTGGGGAGGGGTTGCATGGAGTTGAGATGCGGAGGAGGGAAAAGGCGGGCAGGCGGGTAGCGTAGGGAGGGTTACTGGCATTAACTCCAGCATCCACGTGTTGTTGACCCAACGCAGAGCAGGTGGTGGCTTTGATTAGGAGAGACCGATTACATCATAACAAGCAAGGGCTCTGTAACCACACACACACACACACACACACACACGCACAGGCACCCGCGGATAGACACGCACACAGGCGCACACATGTAAACACATTTGGTAAACCCAGGGCCCACTCCGACTGCAGACAAGCTGACTTGGCAGCGGGCACAGAGGGAGGGATCCAAGAAAAGCAGTGCTGGGCCATGGGGGAGGGGAGTGAGGGCTTTTTTTGTGTTTGCCGAGTGTCACACCTCATCACGGGAGAAAACCAAGAAGAGGCCCAGGAAGACTTTTGATGCTCGTAGGAGGGTGTGCCGAGGAATCGCCTCTGCACCTACCTCCAACGTCACATCCAATATTGGGATAGGGAGCCGTTTCCCGGATGGAGATTGTGTTTGTCGTGCGAGAGGGGAAACCGTCCGTGGAATGTGTATCGAGAGAGCAGACATCCCAATTACTGCCTTCTCCGTCACTTCATGGGCAGAAGACCAGATGAAAAAGACCCTTTCCTGGTCCATCATTATCAATAAAAAACTCAAATACTCTGGCTCTGAAAGGAGAGAGGCAATCCGTTATGATGAAAACATTAAGCGGGCCCTTGCAATAATGATTTTGACTTTAAGGGGAAGTACACCTAGGGAAATTTTAAAAAGAGCATAACACTTCCAGATACTGCCCATAATTGAACTAATCCTCATTTCCTTTGCTGATGGGACTTAAGGAGCACTAATCCATCTTCACACATTAAGAGAGCTTTATGCACAAGGGCAAAAAGCCCATAAAATATCTGCGGAGTATCTCTCTCTATTATGAGTGATTGGAGAGATGTTTGAAAGTGAAAAATCTGAAAAGCTTGTCTGGATTTTTCCAGACTCCCCTTGGATAATTAAGATAAGGCCCCGGATTAAAATGGTCAGCGTGATCCTGTGAAACGTTAGAGGTACTGTGTTTCTAATTGTGTTTGGCACCAGGGTCAGGTGCCGGCAGGGCCACGCAGGGTATAGTTTTCTCAGGCTGCTTTATAATGAAGGGGGAGTCATGTAGTCTAATGGACCACATCCCTTTGGCTGTGACTTCACAGCAAGCTGGAAAAAATGAGCAGGATCCTGAGTTGTTGAAAAGAAAACACGTTCGAATTGGGGAAATTTCATAATTTTCACCAGATATTTCTCATAACATTGTGAGGCATGAGTAGCAATGTGCTTTTTACACTACAGTAATAACTGTGATTTGATGTCATTCTCATGAAACATGTTGATGAAGTACTGGGTGTATTAATGTCTGCAACAATTTGGCGTGAGTCACACTATTTTGTTTGTGGTCACGTAAACTTTGACAAGACTAGGGCTAAACAAAACAAACCTTCAACCGGAGAAAAGTGTTTCTCTTTCAGGACGAGAACAAAAACGCATTCACTTTCATCAAATTAAATCAGGGCTTCTATTGCTTTCTCTCCATAAACAATCAGTGAATGAGAATGGAAGACTCTCAGTCATTATTTGCTGACTGAAGGCATTTACAGGATCGTGCTGTGATCAAACACAATTTGAATCAAATAATGCTGTTCAGGGCACGTCTCCTAACATTTCCAATCAAGGCCCCGTTGGCCTCAGACATTAATGGGAATGCTAATCCATTTAGGGGCCTCGTGATAGTTAATTGTCTGTAAAAATGGGCACAGTTCCCCGTGTAGGTTTGTTTACTAACTGCTTTGGATGTGGTTTGGCCCCAACGAGGCATCATTAGCGTGATGCTATCGCTAATGAGGCTCTGATGGAGGGAATCATATTATGGATCTGAATCAAGAATTTGGGGGACCTATTCTCCTAAGAACCTCAGCAAATCAGCGCTGTAATACCGTACCAGAATCAGATATGCAATGTTATGAATGTGCACTTTTAATCCTCTGTGTTTTTTTCTCCTCTACTGAATGTGTGTGTGTGTGTGTGTGTGTGTGTGTGTGTGTGCTTGTTATGTGTGTGTGTGTGTGTGTGTACACGTGTGCGTGCATGTGTGCGTATGTTAGTGTGTGTGTGAAGGCCAGCCTGTACTAATGTGTGTATGTGCATGGTTGCGCTTCTTTCTTGTGTGCCTTCAACAACACTTGTGTGCCATTCCTGAAGCACAATTACCCAGGTCTTGCCTTAAGCTTCATTTCCAGTAATTTGAAGTAAATGTTCAATCAGCGGCAGAAGCGCGCAAGCTCCCCTCACGGCCCCTTTCGTCAGTCATTAGAGCCAGAGTGGAAGCCTGTGTTTTGCGTGCATGGGCTGTTGAAGAGAATGTAAAGCTGAATCCATCACTGTCTCAAGCAGCCTATGTGCTGTGGAGGTCTGGCAGGCCTGGAGACAGAGACAGAGAAGGAATGAGAGAAAAAGAGTGAGACAGAGAGAGAGAGAGAGAGAGAGAGAGAGAGAGAGAGAGAAAGACAGACAGACAGAGAGACAGACAGAGACAGAGACAGAGAGATAAAGGAATGATACAAAAGAGAGAGACAACAAAAGGGAGAGAAGAAATGAGAGGGGAAGATAGACAAAAAGAAAGAGAGAGACCACAGAGAATGAGCAGAGGTCTAAGCGCAGCCAGGTGTCACCACTGGACAGAGCTGCCGATTATAAACCTCTCCAACTGGCTGCAAACACAGAGACGGCTCTGCACTTTGTTTTGTGGCTGCATGAAAAATTGCAGCCCAAATTGAATTCAATGCCAAGTCAGAACACAGAGCATGGGCCAGCTTTGAGCTCAAGCAGGTTTTCTTGTCGGTGGAAGGATACAAATGCATGGTAATGGGGAGGGGAAATGGTCGTTCAAAGTAAATGGCCTTTCAAGAACCAGTGTGCTGTTTGTTCAAGGAAATAGAGACAAGCCTTTAAAATATGAGGTCATATGTATGGTTGGTATGGAGAAAGAAAACATTGTTTTGAATAGCAAATATGGTTCATATGTACCTTTTGAACATCTATTTAAGTACATCAGTATGTATGCAGCTGTCATATCTGCATCTCTGCAGAATTCATCATTGATCATCCATCAATTGTAAAAGTAAACACAAAACTGGAAAAAGAATTTATTAATCTCAAACACTGCAAACATTAACCATATAAAACTAGTATGTGAATTTTCTATGGATCTCAGGAAAACAGCCCAATGTCACACTGCACAATTCATGAAATCCATACTGCATACCCCTTTAAAAGCAGAACGTAAACACAACAGCAGAGAAGTATGATTTTCTTACGGCTCTCTGTTCAACCTTGACTGGCTTGTCCCGGCACTCAATACATCAGCCAGTGATTTCAGGCCTTGCTTTCTCATTGCGTCTGAAGTTTTTGTGTCCTTGTGCAACAAAAATTAGTTTGTGTATCTGTGTAAATCAACTGTCGTATGCACATGCTCTTTTAAGGAAAAGGCCAAGGGTGCTCTTCCATTTCCTCTTGCCTTGCCTCCATATTTATGCTCCTCATACTCACTTCATTGCCTGTGCCTCAGTTGCGCTATCCATCAACACTTTTTATCCTCCATGTGGCCACTAAAAGGACATGAAGTGCTCTTTTAAACCATCAAACTACAGCCACAAATAAAAATGAACAACAAAGCTCTTTATTAATCTCCAGGGAAATGAAATATTTAATGAGCCAGTAAACTTAAGTGTGGTCATTTACATCAGTCAGGGCCAGGTCTGACAAGACAACATGTGAGCATCAACAGTGGCTTTGATATAATGTCACTGACCAAAACACCTAGCAGGCCTGGCAATGGCGGGAAGCACTGAGGTGCTGTGAGTGTGATGACACCAAAACACATACAGCATTATTCAGGTAAAATTTTACCATATTCATCAAACAGATCAAATAATATTTTCCTGCAGATTTACAGAATAACTAATATTGGTTATTGCTTGCTTATCAGCAGGGTATACTTCAAAGTTTAAGTTGTTTATTTAATCCAGAGGTAATCGTAACCCCAATAGAGGAAGAGCCTATTGCATTTGTTTAGCTAAGAGAATGAAGCCCGGGGCTCTTCCAGCAATAGATTTACATTACAACTACCTGTGGGTTAACTAAACCAGGTATATCACTTAACCACCGTTTGTGGTATAACCGCCACTGGTCACTGCTCTGCACTTTCTAGTCCCTTTTTAGTGTTTATCGACATTGTCTACAACTAAGGTAGCCTACTGCCAGGCAGATCTAAAAAGCCAGACAAAAAAAAAACTGGAAAAAAAAAAAACTGGAGAGGGGAACATTTGGAAAAGCTGAGGGCCGAGGAGATGTCTCTTTCAATTTTGTACATTCAGACAAAATCAGTTGCCTATGGCCTGCTTAGGGGCAGAAGGTGAGGGAAGCACACGAAGGCAATGCAATTATTCTGCTCTGGCACAACAACTGAGAGCAAAAGGAGCATCAAAGGCTTTCCTCTAAGCCACGGCACTGGCTCAGAGGGGGAGAACGCAACCTGTGTGAATAGCACAATATGGGCTTTTGTTGTTCGGCTTGGGCTGGATATATTGTTGGCTGACTGCGTTTAGCTGTGGTGCAACCACATACTTTGCACTGACTGCATAGCACACAGGTTGCAAGTGTTCTAAAGAGTCTAGTTGAAACGTGTCAAATTTGTTTGGGATATCTATCTGGATGTGTGTTAATCTACCTTTTCAATCTGATTTGGGAATTAACCTGACCCGCCAAAATAAGCGAATATATAATATGAAATGTCAAATCTATGCTGACAAGAGAATCAATTTCTCTGCCATCATTTAAATAGCTCTGCTCAAAGCATATTTCTACATAGGTTTTTCAAGGGCAGGCAGTTTTAAGGGGAAAAACAACCAAGTCTAGGCTGCCTAATATATTGCAAAAATACCTGTTTAAAAACAACAGCAAATGCTGTTTTTTCTGGAAAGATTTACTTATTTTTAAACTAAGTTTTGAAAAGATTGCTACTGTTGCCTACCTGAGATATTTCTCAATTTACACATTTTTGTTTTTCTTTAGGTTCTGAAAAAAAATATATTTACTGAGCGCATGAAAATTTATTTGTGTCAACGACTGGGAACATTGTTCAAACTGGAAGGGTAAATATAGCTGCATGCTGTATGTTGAACTTTACATGCCTCCAGACAATGCGGTTGCTTTTAGAAGCGCTCCTTACAGTGCTATTTTAAATCAGGCAGTAAATAAGGCAGCCGCCAGAAGAGGGCTTTCAACCCCGGAAGTTTCCAATGCACGTTGTGTGCTTTGCGGTGTGTTTACAATTCGGTTTGACAGCCGGCGTGTGCTGCTATCGTTGGATTATTGGAAGACGAGTTTTGACCATAGTGCTTTGTTATTTCAAATGATAATCTGTATTTTCAAAAAATGAAGGTTGTTGCGCTGATAAGGTAATAGCGGTTCACCGTGCCCTCTGTCTCTCAGCTTTAAGTCTGAGCTGTTCTGACAAAAACCTGCCCCTGTCTTTCTTATCCATTATGATGATGATGAAGTAGACACAGTATTGGATTCTGTCAGTTTCTTATATCTCAGTCTATTAAAGATAAAAACTAAACGCAATACACCAAGGAAGTTCCTTGCATGCACAGTCTGAAGAAATTGCATGCTACCATTCTGTCTTCTTATTTTCATGCTTAGAAAGTTGATAAATAAAAGCAAATGCGGTAGTGCCTTTTAGCACCATTATTTTTCCCTGTTTCGATGCAGTGGTGGCAAGGACAGCTGTTACAATATGATGCAGTCCGTTGCTGCAGGACATACTATAGTGGCTCTTGCAAATTTGCGTCCCGCTCAACACACAGGTGAGCAACATTGCATCAGTTACATAACATTATCAGAATTGTGGCGATTAAGCTACTTTAAGTTGTAGTTTGTAAGATGAATTAAGATGTTTGTGAATTAATGAAATACCTGATGTGTTAACAAATTCTGTCTTGCCAGATGAGTTGGACAGTTACATGTACCAGACAGTGGGTCATCAGGCCATTGACCTTTATGCAGAGGCCATGGGCTTGCCGCTCTACAGACGCACCATCGAGGGATCCAGTCTAGACACAGGGAAGGAGTATTGTCAACGAGAAGGAGATGAGGTGGAGGACCTCTATCAGCTCCTGAAGCTAATTAAGGTAAAAACATGCCAGCATAACAAATCAGTCAAACATAGTGTGTCTGCGTACTGTGTGTTCTGTAGCACTACCTGTCTGCTTTGATCACAGAAAATGTGTCATAGAATTTTGCATAAAAATCTGCGTCACTTATTAATTGCTCACTATGTGACTGCCACCTATTTTAACAGCTTGTGTGAAACATTGGGTTGTTAAACAGTGAGGAAAAAGTGATAGTATATCTGTAGTTTTGATAGTGTCTAAATAAGTTAACACATTTAAATACCTTTAATATTTTGTCTGAAAAGCTGAAAATGAACATAGCATTTTGAGGTGAAAATGGTGTTTGTACAGCAAAAAACAGCACTCAGAGTATGTGTTGGAATGGTGTCATCACCCCACCCTCTCAGGTATCCGTGTGACAGTGTTTGGTAACGCGTGTGTGCGTCAGCCTGGGAGAGAGAAAGATTGAAAGAGGGCGAGTGATGTGACGGCTGGCAGGCCTGCCTGCTCTCTGTCACAGCTCACCTCTCCACCCTTCAGCCCTCTGCTCCAACAGGGCTCACTGCTGCCAGCTTTACAGTAACTTAAAGTAGCTGTACACAAACGCTAACTTCAACCAGGCTGATGTGGATTCCATTCATCATGCAGTGTAGACTCAAAGCAATTGGACACAAATAGATACAGATGTCTCTCTGGTTAGAAATTACTTGAGCGATTTTGATTGCTGAATTCAAGAGGTGTCCAGCAGCATATTTTTTTATCAGTTTGTGTGTTTTTTTGAAGGCCATGGAACTAACCCTTGTGGACAATGTCAATGTCAAACCTAATGTAGATATTCTAAAAAGCATCATTTACACCAGCTTTAAATTTGTTCCAATAGCTCTCTGAGCCAGTTTTCTTTAACGAGAAACTATTTTCCTGAGTGGCAAAGTATTCGTTATTTTTACTTTTTGTTGGTTTAAGTACATTCTAGACAAATATGAATTGGTTTTTTTTTTTGTTTATATTTTATTGATGGTGTGTGTATCCCCGTTGGCCTAACGTGATGGTTGCATGAAGTGCTACACTGTTTGACTCTGGCAAATGTCAGAGCAAAAAGAATTTGTGAATACTGAAGCTGTATCATCAGATTTATGTTTTATATCCAGGTGGTGTCTAATATCAATTCTGCAGCCCAATAATTGATGGTTATCTAATGGTTAACTGTGGTGGCTACCTGACAGCTTTTTTGTTGTCTGAGTCTGTTTCATGTGTGTAGTGTGAGTAGAGCGTCAGTGTGTTTGTGTGTTTATGTTGAAGACTCCTGGCACCACTCACCTGACTTCAGTTGGAAAGCAGGAAGGAGGGCATAGGGAGCACCGGGCCCAGCTCTAGTACAAAGACCTCCTGACAGAGCCTGCCGTCACCACCCTATAGATTTGATGCAACGTAGCTCTTCTTTCCCCCTTATTTCTCACATGCAAGCTGCATGAAATTTTCAGGGACTGTTACTTTTAAGGTAGGGATGGCAGTTTTTTTTTTTTTTTTTTTTGCTGGAGGGGCGAGAGTCAAGGGGGGACTGTGATGGCCTGACACGGTGTAAACAGGAAGGGGAGAGAGTGGTCTCCCCGCAGGAGCACGCAGAGACATTTTCATTCAGCACCGGGGTCCTCCAAGCGCCCCCTCGTCCAGTGCAAGAGAGACGAAGCTTACAGGGAGGGCCTGCAAAGCTGCCCGAGGCATTCTCTGTCTCTCTCTCTCTCTCTCTCTCTCTCTCTCTCTTTCTCTCTTTCTCTCTCTCTCTCTCTCTCATTTCCTCTCTCTCCCTTTCTATCTCTTTCTCTGTCTTACCCCTCGCACTCCTCTGCCTTCTCCTCTCCTCTGTCTTTTTCTCTTCTCATCCTTCACTCCCCCCTCTCTCTCAGGTTCCACTGTTGCTTTTACACACATCCCACACATTCTAAAGTGCCCCCCTCCTCTCCTCTTCGTCTTTCCTCCCCTCTCCCAGCTCTTTAGACCCGGGTCAGTCTAAGTAGGGTCATGTGATGAGGTGTCCCTCATTTTCCACATCCATAACAGGATCCTATTGACACGCCAACCCCTACCCCCTCCCCCCCTCCACAATGTAGTTTGTGGTGGTGGTTGTGGTGGGTGGCTGGGGGGCACAGGATAGAACACAAGCCCCCACCCCCTTGACATTGGGAGTCCACACATTGTTTATAGGATTTTGTGAAGAGTTGTGGGCTCACGGCAGCGTGTGATAAACAGTCATATCCTCCCCATGTCAGTAACACGGAAATATTTCCTGTATGACTATTTAGGGGTGCCCTTCCCCCTGCACCTTTCTGACTTTTATTGCCGGCCGGCGATGAGTGGTCAGTGGCTTTTCTGGGGCGGATCGGTGACAGGGTCGCTATCAGGCACTTTTTTTCTGTGGCGTTTGATGTTTTTCCTCAGAGACAGGATTTTCCTAGAAATATAATAGTCTTTGCCGATAGAGATATTATACAGAGGAGTTGAGGTTAAGGTGGGACTTAGCCAGAATGTTACCAAAATGCTTTCCGTTTCTGTTTTTCCATTTCTTAGAAGTAGTTTATATAAAGTCCCATGATTTCTTCAACTCTGGACCAATTCTGAGTTTAATTTGTGGTAGATGGAAGAAAAAGAAAGAAATAAAAAAAATAAATCTCGAATGATAATTTGCTGTTAAATCAGCTTCAATGGAAAGAGCAGTTTTAGCATCAAAAATGTGTTCTGTTTGGGAAGTGTGATATTTTGAAAGATCCATCCTAGCAGTTTGAATTAATTAGATGTTATTAAAATCTATTTGGCAAATGACACATGAACGTAGATGAAAGAATTCTTGAGGTACTGCACTGAATCTAGTTTTCCCTCTCTCTTCTCTCTCTTTCACTTTTTTCGTTTCACCCTCCTTCCCTGTCTCTTTATTATTCTTAAAAACTCAACTCCTCACAGACTGTGAGGCAACAGTGCCACCTACGGCTTTTTTGAAAGCATAGTTTTTAAAACACAATGTAACTCTTCTCTATTTCTCCCCAGTGAGCAAAATGAACCACTTGGAAAATCAAAAGAGTACCATTTTCTTTTACCCTATTGTCAACTAAAAACAACAAAAAGAATATCCTATTAAATAAATGTATATATTTTTCTCTCATTCAGTGGTGATAATTACAACGTAACAGCGCATTCAATGCATTGGTCCACTTCCAGCGAATGGCGACAGAGTCGTCTCCCTGCCTTTGAAGTGTGTAAGCGGAGAGATACGCGCCATCACATACCCTTGGCCAGCCAGCAGATGAAGCTGATCTTTTGAACCAGGGTTTCTTTTTTTGGCGGGAGAAATAACGGCATTTTTGGTGACAGAGGAGGAGCATGGAGATCTTTAATTTCTCCACGATGGTGCCGATCGCAGGCGATGTGGCCTGAGATTGATGTGTCCTTTTCTTAAAGCACATGCCTCATCAATCAGGACCCCAGATTGAATGTCGGCTTTATCTTGCGATGCAAGAGATTTAAGCATTTTGCCAGACCCCCCCCCCAAAAAAAGAGGAATCAAAGAAAAAGAAAGGGGGGAAAAGGAAAACATCTGTCCGCAGGTTGCCGTCAAAAAGAGGGGGGGGTAAAAAAAAAGAAAAAGAAAAAGAAAATCAATGGCACAGTGCTTCTTTTGGCTTGTGGAGCTCAATGTTTATGATGACAGAGCAAATGAAATATCAACATTGTCAGGGAGAATTAGGTAGCGCTTGTTTTATTTTCATATCCGCATTCGCGGAGGGCCCAGGCTCTTGTCCTCCGGCTGTATCAATACTCTACCGTTACAACAGAGGCACGCTGCCAGTGATCAAGATCAACTGTGTCAGTCACCCTGGGGCTTGAGCACCAGCATCCCACCCCCACCCCTCCACACCCCCAACCATCAGCACCAGCCCTCCCAGGCTTCTGAAAAGGTTTCTATTAGCCATCTAAGGCTGCTCCAGTCCCCTCGCCTGTGCCCACTGTGCCTTGCCGACAGAGGAAGAGCCAGCCACGCAGGCGGTGTGCGTGCGTGTGTGCATTTGTGCGTGTGTGGGTTGGTGACTGTTCAAAGACGTAGTGCATGCATATCTGTGTGTGTGTGTGTGTGTGTGTGTGTGTGTGTGTGTGTATGTGGTGCATACATTTCTGAAGCTATGTGCATATTTATGCCTGTCAGTGGAACTGACTGTGTGTGTGTGTGTGTGTGAGAAAGACAGAGAACGACAGACAGACAGACAGACAATGACAGACAGAGACAGACAAAGAGAGAGACAGAGAGAGTGAGCGAGCTGTTTGGACATGCATGGGCTCGGCTCCGTGTTCTCAGAAGGTTGGGTCAGAGGCCCGCTGTTACACGATAACAAGTTAGCGTGTCCCTCCATCCTTCCTGCACCACGTGCACTTAAAAAATACGGGGGAGGGGGGGGGTTGTGGTGGAGAGGGACTTCGGCATGTTTCCCACATCCTCCCTGACAACCAGTCAGTCTCTGTCTTGGAGACCGCCCCAAACCCGCCAGAACTCAATTCTCTCTGTGTAGGCTTGCTTACGCCAAGACTATGTGACCCCACAGTTTAAGATGTTACACAGCTGTCTCGGTCCACATTTGTTACATGGCTCCTATCAAAACTGACTTTTTTTTCCAAAAGTGAGGCCCATTTTTCTCTTAACAGCATTGAAGTAGATGAGCAGTGTTTTGATTGCTGGGATTACATGTTTGTTTTGGCTTCATGGTGATAAAAGTGTTTTTTTTTTTGCTTAATCTCCACAGTATTTAAAGCAGCATAAGGATTCACTGGATAGCATTTCACTTACCTGTATTAGTGTGTTTTAATACACAAACAGTGCCTTTGTTATTTTTTCTTTTTTATATCATACCGTACCTTGGCATTCCAGCATAATCATCCTTGCATAAATTACCACATGCCTCTAGTTCACACAAAGATGAAATGTCTCTGTAACTTTAGAAGTTACTGCTGA
Source organism: Setipinna tenuifilis (assembly GCA_030347295.1). NCBI lineage: Eukaryota > Metazoa > Chordata > Actinopteri > Clupeiformes > Engraulidae > Setipinna > Setipinna tenuifilis. The sequence goes on from CM059278.1 coordinate 14,188,507, forward strand.
TGAAAAAACAATGGATAATGGCATGTGCGTTTCAACTGAAAATTCCAACTTGAAAAAGCTTCTCGATGACTTCTGTCTAAGTCTCATCAACGCTTCTGTGTGATTGTTCTCAAAGAAAAAATAGGGAAGGGGGGATGGGGGAGGGTGGAGGGGGGTCATTAATAGGTTTCCTGGGGCCAATATGTTCCCAATCTGTTTTTCTTTCTCTTTCTTTCCTCTTGTTTTTTTTTTCTTTTTTTTTTGTCTCTTACACTCCTCGGAGATGTCATGGAAATCCACCCAAGCAGGGCAGTGCGTGGCCTTTGTAGATCTTTTGCCAGCGTTTCCTTCCGCCGGTGTGTGTGTGTGTGTGTGTGTGTGTGTGTGTGTGCTAGAACACGTAGTCAGTGCAGAGATAATCCCTGATCTCAGCGCTCTCCCAGCTTTCCCTCGCCATCGGCCCCCCGCCCCATTATCGACATCAGCAGACAAGACCGGGGGGGAGATGGGGAAAAGGTGTGGGTGTGTGTGTGGGTGTGTGTGTGTATGTATGTACGCATGTGTATGTGCGCATGTGTGTGTATGAGTAAAAGCGTTTTTTTTTCTCTCTCTCTCTGTTCCTCATCCGGCCAGTCCAAACACTGGGCTTGTTTCCCTTCTCCGCCTCTCCTCACTGTTTGTATCTGCCTTTTATTGTTGCTGAAACTTTTATCGGGCGCCTGTGGAAGGAACCGCAGCGCTCTCGGCTGGGCCCCGGCCGCTCTCTCTCCCACTGTGATGGCATGAGCAGGGCTCAGGACGGAGCGAGATGACCAGCCATGGCGATCAATGCATCGCAGGTGTCAGCAACACAGCATATACTGTACAGTAGACCATTGTTCAGGAGAGAAGAGAGAGCGTAAGAAAGAGAGAGAGAGCGAATGATGGATAGAGAGAATGAGAGAGGGAGGGAGATGGAGAGAGTGTGAATAAGAGACAATGAGAGGGGGAAAAGAAGGAAAAAAGGAGAGAGAGGCAAAAAAATGTCAAACCCCTCCGATTACAGCTACATTATTGGGTGGCATGAAAAGAGTTCAATATCTTCAGACCTGCTTAATACATTAATCATGAACTTGGAGGTCACTTTTAGCAGGTAGCTGATCAATACGAAGGCTAATATGAGAAAAGTGCACCTGTTTTGGACATGGAGGCTTTGAGGTGGTGGGAGAGCATGTTAGTCGATGTGCCTGTGGGCACACAGTTGCTATTAGCCTGTCATAGTGCTTACCTTTTAGTGGAACATAAATGGCTTTGAAAAGTTTTAATTTGCCATTCTCTTTCCTCTCAAAAAAATACCCCACCTTCCTCCCTTTTTCCTTTCCTTTTCTTTTTTTTTTGCTGTGTGCTCAGCAGCTTGTTTTTCCCATTTGTGGAAAACAGTCTCCCTTTTGTTTTTCTTTTTTCTTTTCTTTTTTTTTTGTTTCACAGCATCATGGCTTTGTCACTTGTTTTGCCTTCGGAGGAAGGATAGCGTTAGGCTCCTGATAACGCCGGAGCTCGCATTGTTTTCTGCTGCTGTGGAAGTGGCAGGACAGGATCTATTACAAGCAGCCACATTTCCCTCGAATGCTAACAGCCTCACAAACACGAGATAAAGAAGCTTGCCCAAAGCCTGTGTAATTTGTTTGTATTTTTCTGCCTAATGTACTTTGCTCAATCTTGTTTAGTGATGATGGAATAAGATAGCCTTATCTTGGCTTGCCAAGGGCATGAACGGCTAATGCTGGGTTGAGCATTGTTCCACTAAAGGATTTTTTTTTTTTTTACCACAGAGCCTGAGCCACAAAGTTGATTTGTAGACATAGCTCAGAGATATTTGCATCAAATCTCTGTGAAGGAGGTTCAACCAATACATATATTTTTCTGTTTTTTTTGTTAATCTTTTCCCTCCCAGAGTTGGTAATGTTCTCACTTCTTTTACCGATAGCTGAGAAGTTGTGATTGACCCCCCTGGGATAAGAATGATAGCGTCTGTGCTTGAAGGGATTCTTATTATCAGTGCGAAGCACAAAAAAAAAACCTAAAGAAAACTGGAAGCCATGGGACAAAGAGACATGGATGCCTTCGGTGGCTCCGTTCAGGATTTTGCCTAAACTGGCCTCAGCAACAGAGGTGATCCAAGGACATCTGACTGAAATCACTGCCATAATGATCCTCTGTTCACGGATGCGTAAAATGGTCGTTAGTGTTCCGTGATTATCACAGGGTTTGGGGAGTCTGTGCAAACATAGAGTGAGCATGAGAGAGACAGGGAGAGAGCGAGAGAGATGGGGAGAGAGAGATGGAGAGAAAGACAGAGGAGTCTACAGTTTTAAACCACTTTTGAAGATGGAGCCCATCCAACAACAACAAGCCATTTTATGGAGTCCAGAGAAAGCCTGGAGCGAGTCTGTGCCGTCTCGGAGTGCTCGGTGTCCCTGCGGCGCGCTCCGCTCCGCCAAGAAGTCATTCACCTTTTTTATAGGGGCCTGTCATCAGGCCGGTCAGCCCTCAGACAGTCTGTGTGTTCAAGCCACCCCTGCTTCAGCAAGCGCAGCCTGTTCAGATGACAGGACCAAGGCCAAAAGGATAGCAGCGCTCTCAGTCCCCACCATTGCCACCAAGAGCACGGCCCCCGTACTCCTGCTCCTCCAAGCTCCTAAAGCGAAGATGAAGACAAGTTTTTATGTTTTGTTTTGGAAAAGTTCCGTGTGACAGAGGGAGTGAGAGGGAGAGAGAGTTGCAGCTCTGCTCTTGTTTCTCCCGCTGTTTCAGCCATAACCAAAATAAGGAAAACACTGTCTGGAGTCTGGACAATGTGTCAAACCAGTGTGTGCGTGGGTGTGTGTGTGTGTGTGTGTGTGTGTGTGTGTGTGTGTGGTGTGTGTTTCTCTCATCTAGAGGAAGAGGGGGACAGGGTGGAAAGACTGGAGAAGTCTTGGGCTGAGTTGCGGAGAAAAAGGGCTGTTGACGGTAAAGTCATGCTACTTTTTCAGTATTGAGATAGTCTTCTCAGTGTGATAAAGTTTTTTTTCTGTCTCTTTCTCTTTGTCGCTTTTTCACTCTCCCTTCTCTCTAACCTTCTTCGAGCCTGAAACAGGGCTTTTTGGACCATGCCTGGAATTGTTGTGGCAGTGGGTGAAAACTAAGCAAACCAGACTGTCTGAGAGTTTCTCTGCGTCTCCATTAACTAGCCTCACAGAAGGGCTGTATTTCTCTGCCGGCAGGGGGGTTGGCTGGGTAGTGGTGGTGGTGGTGGTGGTGGTGATGGTGGTTTACAAAGCCACATCAAGGCAAAAGTTGATCATATGTTGTCCCTTTTGAAGGGGGAGTTTGCGGACTGTCAAAACGAGACAGGTAGTTGACACGGGCGGTACTTTTTTACTTTTCTTTTTTTCTTCAAACGTCGCCACCGTCTCAAGACAAAGCTCAGTTGTGACCTCAGTACACGAGCCACCTCTTCTCCCCCAACTCAACTCACCCCACCCCACCCCACCCGTGCAATAAATTAAGTCATGCTGAGGTAATCTCTTAATGCAGAATTGTCAGTTCGATGGAAATGGATTAGTTCTGTGCGGCTTCCCGGCTAAAATTTCAGCTTTTACTTTTCCGCGCGTGTTGATATGGAAAACCGTATAGGGAAAGAAACTCCCCCCCTCCCTCCCTTTAAACACGCAGTGAAACCAGCGCTTTGTGCTTGCCTTGGCTCTGCTCAAGACTGCCGTAGCCTGCCTGACGTCTGGTGCTCTGTTTACGTAACTGTATATATTTAAGAGGAAACTCGTGAAACGTTAATCTCTGGCCCCCCCTCCTCTGTCCCGCCCTCCCCCCTCTACTTTTTAACCCTGATGAATTTCTACGTTTTCCAGCTGTGTGGCGTGGCATATTTATGCACGGGCCTATCTGCGAAAACAGCTCTGTCAGTGTAAATGAATCACAGCTTTGCCTGTGTGTGCACTGCAGGCCACAGAAAATGCACAGGAATGGTTTCATCACGGAGGAAAAGAGGGGGGAAAAAAGAGAAAACAGAAAGAAAGAAAGAAAGAAAGAGAAAAGTGGAGGAAAAAAGGGTCACCAGCTCAAGCGTTGGACAAGGTGAGGCAGCTAAAGTGTGCTCCGCTTTCCTCCACATCCAACCCCTTGAAACCAAACCCTTCACGCGACTGTGTCATCTTGTCTGTAACGAAACGCTGCTTTCGTGGCGTATCATAACCAAACGACACCCCTCTCTCTCTCTCTCTCTCTCTACACACACAGTGTGTGTCAGGCTACCATGGCTCCTCTGAAGTATGGTGTCTTGGCAGATTGCGCTATCCTCCGAGAGCGGCTTGTTATCTGCCGTTTTCTTTTTCTCCCCGTCAGAGAGTGATGTACGGGGGGGACTTTCAGAAATGAGACTATCCTTTCCACGAAAAAGGGATAGAAAGTCTGTCTTCGATCAGATCAGCTAGTTGCTCTGCAGTGCCGCCCCGTGCATCTGTTTTGCGATAGCCGCTATGTGGCAGTCGAACAGCCGTGTAGTATTCCACTCATTACGCTTCAGCCATCTCCCCTCTCACAATACCTCAGAGTGTGCCGAGTTACCCCGCACCCCTTTTACCTCACACCTCATTACTGCATTTATTAAAAAGTGTATTAAAGGGGAATTGTAGTAAAGACAGTTGGGTTGGAAATGAAGTACCAAAACTCTTTCCCCCCTCTGGAAAAGTCAGCCTCGTCTCCCAGCCCTTCTGCCTGTCAACAGCTACTAGGTGTGGTTGCCAAAGGGTCACCTTGGGAACCAAATGGTGTCCGCCTGAGCCAGAGAATAATAATGAAGGCGTTGTAAGGAAATAAATAAATTAAAAAACAAATATCAAAGAGGTGCGTTATTGGGGCGCTTCTCTGCTCTTGTCGCGCCGTGAGGCATACCGAGGTGTCTGCGCCCGGTGTGTGTGTGTGTGTGTGTGTGTGGCGTGGCCCCGTGGGTGTGTGGAGATTTTATTAAACACAAATTGCCCCCCACCCCCACCGCCACCCGCCTCGTGTGGAGCACGCCCTCACAACTGGAACCCCTGCTAGTGCCTCTGTAGTAGTGGGCCAAAGAACAATCCCATTACAACGGGCTTGGGGGGGGGCAGCGGGGGTGGGTGGAGGAAGGGGGAGTTGATATAATGGAGGGCCTATTAAAACCATGTCGTGTCCAGTCACTCACTTATGGATCCCGGAAAGTGGTGGTGGCGGTGGTGGTCGTGGTGGTGTGTGTGTGTATAAAGGAGAGAGATAGAGAGACAGTGTGTGTGTGTGTGTGTGTGACAGAGAAAGAGATAGAAAGAGTGTGTGTGTGAGACAGAGTGTGGTAGAAAGTATGTGAGCGTGTATATAAGTGTGTGTGTGGGGGGGGGGGATTTGGGAGAAGGGGGGGGGCAACGTGACAACGAGGACAAGCCGTGGCGCGTGATGGTCTTGTGTGCCCTTGAGCAAACTGTCATTCAAGGCACTTTAATTAATTTCTCCAGCGCTTTTCCTGCCTAGTCATGCTATGTGCAGGGGCCACCTCCATTAAAGACAGACACACACACACATACATACACACCCATACACACACACACACACACACACACGCGCACACCCACGTAGAGAGCACATACTATAGTGATGGACAGACTGAATGAAGGATGTACTTAACACATAAGCACCACAATTCCCATTAAGTGTTCAGGTGTCACAAAAGCCAAATACTCTTTTGACAGGTAAAAACAGGTAAGTGCTCTTAAATTACAGAAAAAAGTGTTTTTTAAAGTTAACTAAAAGCATATGGATATAAATGAGATTAATTAGTTTCAGCAGTGTCAAAAAACTTTGAATGTTCAGTGTTTCTAATCAGGGCCCTTCATCACAGAGTTGGGATGGGAAGACATTTTAATAAATCCTCAAAGCCTTGACATCCCCTTGTCATGTTTGAAATTGTCTTTTGTTTCCCTTTTTCCCCACACCAAACATTTATCAGCTTCTTATCTGTCACGGAAGTCCTGATAGTGCGTAGCTTCAAACATAGTTACGGAGAAAAAAGGTGCCTCAAAATTAAAATCAAATAATCATTTTCCGTTTTTTTCCCCTCATCTCTTTTTTTTTTCTTTTCTTTGGCGCCTGTCTCGCCAATTTAATCACCTCACCAGTTACAGCTTCATCACTCAGCCGAGTACATCCATTTTCATGAACGACATTGGGGAAGGGTGGAAGCAGGGGAGGGGGAAGGGTTGGGAAGGGTTGGGAAGGGTTGGGAAGGGTTGGGGAGGGTTGGGGGTGCGGAGGCGTGAGCTTTGATTTAATGTATTTCACAATTAGCCGGAGAAGTTAATGACTGCGAGAGGAGAGAGGGGAAGAGTGTGCGGCACGGCGCTCCGCTCCCTGACAGCCCTGTGGCTCTGAGAGAGGAGGCCTCTGCTCTGGGGCCCGTGCTTTTTCATTGATGTCTCCTGCGCTTAGCTTTACAGAAATTAGGCCAGAGTGGGAAGGGAGAAAGAGAGATACAGAAAGAGAGAGAAAGAAAGAAAAAAAAAGAGGGAGAGAGAGAGGAAGAGAGAGAAAGGAAGGAAATAGTATGCAGGTTTTGTTACTAGCCCCCCCCCCCCCAACCCCCACCCCTTTGACCCACACTCCACGCACACGCAGACACACACGCACTCCACGGGAGGTCTTGCCTGGAGCAGCTTCTGCTGGTGAGGTGCGCATTGGGGGGAAGCTAAAAGACATGATTCACCCATTAAGAGCAAATTTGATAACCTGCGCTTGTTTGTGGTAATTATTCCCGAGAAGAGATTTGTATTGACCGCCCAAGGTATTAGCTGCGTGTTTTGGCAAGAGCAGCCCCCTCTCCGCACAAAGGTTGCGGCTCTGAAGTGTAAGGCACCCCCCACCCCCCCACTCCCTTTACCTCCCAGGTTTTCTTTGATAACAGGGCCTTTGACTTAATGTTGGAATTAGGAGTGAAACGAATTGTTTATAAGATGATGGATAAATCGGGTGGTTCTAGTTTTTTGCGCCATTAAGTTTACTTGTGTCCTTATTTTCTTGCCACACAAATCAGCTGCCGCACTCTCGAATACGTTTCCTGTCCAAAGTGCTGGCTGGCTGGCTGGCTCGCTACACTGTGGTGTTAACGGTCAGCCGAGTCGCTTCTTTTAGCCATTACCCCAGCAATAAAAAATGTGGATAAATATCTGGAGCAGCATGAAATCAAAGTTTATGTTTTCATAGTGTCATGAATACATGGAACACCCTCGCAATATCCATTTCTCCTGATTTATGCATTTAGTGCTCCCCCCAAACCCCCAACCCCAGCCCCCACCATTCCAGCCCTTTTCACCCCCCCCCCCCCCCCCCCCAACTCCAACAATTACTCTCCTGCCTTTTCCCACAAAGGATGAGAAACTATGTCTAGTATTTGTGAAATCCAAGCGGCTCCTGCCCCTCGTACGTACCAAAAAAACAAAACAAAACGGGGCCCATAAGAAAGTAATGTCAGACTCCCTTCATTCCGATCGGTCTCTTGATGATGACAATAATGGGGACGAAAAACAAAGGCACATCCAAAAATAACCTCTATACGAGGGGTTTCGAAGGTTTATGCTGCTCGTGTTTATAAATGGTCTAGGAGTTACAAAGTTGTTCGGGAAAAGGGAGAAAGTGAGTGAGGGCGAGAGAGAGAGAGAGACGGAGAGAGACAGGGAGAGAAAGGGAGAGAGGAAAAAATGCGGGTGTGAGAATGTTTCTCCTATCCCATACTGTGTTATGAGTGGGCGGCAAGCCGCTGTTATTGCAGTGTAACCGTATCTTGTGTAATTATTTCTCTGGTTACCCCTGGACCCGGAGAAGCCTGCACTCGCTCGCTCGCTCACTCACTCGCCTCATTGTTGCTGGATGATGCCGTGTCTGTCTGTTCCCAGTCCAACTCTCTGTCTCTGACACACACACACACACAGACACGCACGCGCACACACACACACACACACACACACACACACACACACACACACACACACATTAACAGAAAGATGTTGCTTTATAATGTTGCATTTCATGACATGATTTCATGACTTGATAACTTATGTAGATGGACTGCCACCCCCCGGCCCATTGCGTACCTTCACCACAGACCTCTCATTTGCCATCGAATATTAAGGCCAGATACACACACACACACACACACACACACACACACACACACACACACACACACACACACACACACACACAGAGCCCAGCTGCCATATCTGTTACAGTGACCACAGACTGATATTGTATTGGTAAAGCGCAGTGGTTTACTGAGTTTACAGCGGTTACGCTTACTGACTGCAGCATGTGATGGGATGCATATTCAAGGCAGAGGCTGGTCAGCAATGATTGTACCTTGCCCTGAAGACATTGATTTTTGTGTGTGTGTGTGTGAGTCTGTGACTGTGACTGTGTGCGTGTGTTGTGTGTGTCTTGTGTGTGCGCGCGCATGTGTGTGTGTGTGTGCACTTACAGACCACTGAAGCTATATCTTTGCTTTACCCACTGCTGTATATTTGGCCTAATAATAGCTTTCCTCGTATCGCAGCAACATAGCCTGTGTCCCTTTTTTTATGGAGAGATATTCCGTGTAATACATGCAGTAAAACGACCCTGTTCTGGATGAACAAACGTGTGTGTGTGTGTGTGTGTGTGTGTGTGTGTGTGTGTGTGTGTGTGTGTGTGTGTGTGTGTGTGTGTGTGTGTGCGCGTGCGCTTGTGTGTACGTGTGTGTGTGTGTGTGTACATGTGTCTTTGTGTGTGTATGTTTGCCTGTATGTGTATGTGTGCTTGTGTGTGTGTGTGTGTGTGTGTGCATGTGTACATGTGTCGTTGTGTATGTGTATGTGTGTCTCTGGCTTGTTGTCGCCTGGGGGCTCCATCGGCTGTTGCCTCTGCCTGCTGCCTGTGCCGCTGCTGCTGCTGCTGTGTCTGGGCATCCCTGATCCGCGCATCCCCTTCCCCTTCCCTTCCATACATATATATTCTTTATCTGATTAGCTGACACGCCAGCGCGGCCAGGCGGGGCGGGCGGTGTCTGTGGCCCCCAGGGCGGGCGCATGGATTTCATTTAAAAAAGTATCAAAGGTTTTTACACGGAGCGCTCCCCGTTTTAATCAGCATGTTTATCAGGCAGAGAAAAATTGCAGGAAGGGCACCACAGGGAGAAGAGGAGGAGGAGGAGAAAGGAGGTGGGGGGAGGGGGTGCTGGGGAAAGACGGGGAGTGTTGGTAGTGGGGGAGGAGGAGGTTATCTTAAGGACCAGTAGCCTGGGAAATTGATAATGGCTACAAGGTAATTTACTGGCAACTTCGGCATCCCTGCGCTGCGCCCGTTTGGCCCCTCACTCTAATTACAACCCATGTAATGTCCTAATGAAGCTGCGGGGTGTGTGTGTGTGTGTGTGTGTGTGTGTGTGTGTGTGTGTGTGTGTGTGTGTGTGTGTGTGTGTGTGTGTGTGTGTGTGTGTGTGTGTGTGTGTGTGTGTTGGAGTAGGATGGTGTATATGTCCATAGTGCAGCTGATGTTAGAGACGGTAAATTTCTGTGTGTGTATGTGTGCAAGTTCCACATAGGTGGGCCATAAGAAAGGGTTTCTTTAAGGTAAAATACAGCACAACAAACTGGTTGTGAGATAAATGAACGGCATGGACCTGTGTGTGTGTGTGTGTGTGTCTGAGTGTCTGTGTGTGTCTCGGTGAGAGTATAAAGCCTGCAGAGAGTTTACTGGAGTGAGCATTCTTCTCTTCTCTTCGTCATTTGTGTGAATTGTGTGTCAGGACACATTCGCAGGCTCCATAAACCCAGCGCCACAGATCAGCACCACTGATAGCTTTGTTCTGCACGAGTGCAAACTCTTTGGGCCTTTCTGATGCTTGAATCTTGGCCGGGTGACAGTGATCCAGTGTGTTGGCTGGCTTCATTGTCACCGCTATTTACCACAGGGCATTAGTGGTGCGGAGAAAAACCCTTGCAATTTCAATGGAAGGGTTTCTTTTTTTTTCATTTGCTTTCGACCACCGTTGGTTTGTCTGAAACAATGCGTCCGTGCTGGGCTGTGTGTAGAGGGACACTGAGGCAGAGAGACTTTCCTGGCAAGGCCCCAGATTGGTGGGGACACTTTTTTTCCGCTGCGCAGACTTGTTGGTGGGGTTGGAGGTTCACACAAGGCGCTCTGATGATAAGGATGAGGCCCGGTGTGTGTGTGTGTGTGTGTGTGTGTGTGTGTGTGTGTGTGGCTGAGGAGGTGGTAGTGGTGATAGAGGAGGGTGTGGAGGTGTTGGACGTTCTATCCTGCAAGTGTGTGTGTGTGTGTGTGTGTGTGTGTGTGTGTGTGTGTGTGTGTGTGTGTGTGTGGCCAGTAGGGCCTTGATATTACCATCATGTAAACATCCCCCACAGCCTATCTGATGAAGGAAAAGCATGGAGTCTGTTTTCTCAGACTGCATGTGTGTTTACATGTGTGAGCTGGTGTGTGTGACCCTGTGTGTGCCTGAGTGTGTACATATACACATGCATGTGTTTAGGCCCACACACCCCTGTTAAGAGAACAAAAAACCTTCTAAACCCTTATTTAGTGGAAGTGGAGGGCACTTAACGCTATAGATAGAGCCGTGTCCAGTGGCCTCCTGGAGAGAGAGAGAGAGACAGAGAGAGCAGAGGCAGCGCGAGCGATTGTGAAACCCAGCGCGCCGCTCACCGAGTCTCCTTTCCGCTCCCTTCCCCTCACAGGAAAAGGAGAGCGTGGAAGCAGTGTCTGTTGGGGCCATTCTGTCTGACTACCAGCGGGTCCGAGTGGAAAATGTGTAAGTAGATCTCAACTGTCTCTCACGACGACACACACGCGCTCCTCTCTCTCTCTCTCTCTCTCTTTCTGTCTTTCACACACACACATACACTCTAACACACACACACACACACACACACACACACACACACACACACACACACTCACACACACTCAACTGATACCTCTGCCGGCACACCTCAGTTTCCACTGCCCAGGCATTGAATTGCACTTTAATTTTGGGGCTCTGGCCAAAACGCTGCTGAAGGTCTTCCTTGTATGTGTTATGTACGGATGGCCGTGAACCCTCTTGTTTAGTATTGTTTAACATCTCAAATGGCGTGGGAAGAGAGGAGGGGAAAAAGACATCTGGGCCGAAATTTTAGCAGGTACCAACATATTCCCCGTCTGTATTCTGGAATGTTTTGTACTGCCAAAGACATGTCTTCAAAAAAAAAAAAAGAAAGAAAAAAAAGACTACTGTCTTTGTTTACATCCACCATATTGGATTTTCTGCCACTTATTCAAACCTGTTTCGATGTTTTGACCGTACTGCCACTGCACTGCCCCTGAAGGAATCCCTGTCTTGAGAATACTTTGAAGTTTAAAACAGAAATGGTTAGTCTTCTTTCATTGCTGCGGGACTGCATTGTACTGTACTCTCATTTGATGCTCTACCTCAAAGTAAGCCATATCATCCGCCCTTAAAAAGCCCATGCATTTGATACCCTTGTAGCATAAGTGGCCTGTGATGGACTGTTGGTAACAGGCCACTTAGCCACTGGAGCGCCGTAAAAAGCTCCTTGGCACGCGGGGAATCCGCGGCACACCCAGAGCAGGCCCAAAAAGCCCAGAGTCTTAGCGAAAGGCGACGAGCCTCTTCGCCGTGACAGCCGTCCCCTCCGGCCCCCGTATTGTCAGGCCCCCTTTCGACAGTCAAGGGGGCTTCGGCCTCATCTTCTGGCACATTCCAGCGGAGACACCAACCCCACCGCTGCCACCAACACCACCACCCCTCCTGACAGTGCCGCGCGGCTCCTTGCCTGTCAACAAATACCTCCCGCCAGCCGCCCATTGTCTCAGAGGGGGGCCCCTTGCACCTTGGGGCGTCTGCTTGGAGCTCAGGTTACCCGAGCTGTCTCTCTCCGTGACAGCCTTTGACGGATGGAGGAGGGAATCGGTGGGTGGGTATGTGTTGGAGTGGAGTTGGTGTGCAGCGAGAGGGATTTAGCTGTGATTTCATAATTACACTTTTAATTTCCACTCCCGCTGAGGATTCGGCTCCGGCAGGGCTTTTTTGAGCGGGGCCTGTTCGCCGGTGCCATACGAGCCCTGGTCGTGGCACTCTGCCCGGGGAGGGAAAGTGCCAATTGTCTTTGAAGTTGCTGGGCTGGTGGCGGCCCAGTGTGATGTGAGCTCTATCTCTGCCTGCCTCTCTTTGTCGCACATTCTTATACTCTCTCTTTCTCTCTCTCTCTCTTTTTTTCTGTTTTTTGTCCCCCTTTTCTCTCCCGCTCTCTCTTGATTCATCTGTCTCCCCTCATGGGATTTGTATTCTCTCTATCCTTTTTTTGTTTTTTTTTTCTTTCTCTCTTTTGTCCATTATCCTCTCTCCCTTCACCCTCTCCATCTCTCCGTCTGTCTCTCTGTTGTCTCTCTCTTTCTTCCTCTCTCTCACTCTTTATCTACCTCTTTGCCTGTCTGTATGTTTGTTTTTCTCTCTCTCCCCATCCCCACTTTCTCTCTCTCTGTCTCTCTCTCTCTCTGTGTTCTCTCTCCATTCTCTATCTTTCTTGTTTTGTCTTTCTGTCCTTTCTCTGTCTGTCTCTTTGTTGTCTCTCTTTTTCTTCCTCTCTCCCTCTCTTTATCTACCTATTTGTCTGTCTCTTTGTCTTTCTCTCTCTCTCTTGATCCCCTCTCTCTCTCTGTCCTCTCTCTCTCTATTCTCTCTCCTTCTCATTTTCTCTCTCTTTCTGTCCTTTTCTCTCTCTGTCTGTCTCTCTCAGGTGTTCTCGGCTCCAGCTCCAGCCTCTGGCCTACCTGTGGCGCCGGGACCAGGAGTCGCTGCTCAGCGAGATGATATCATGTGGCGTCCACGCCCTCCTCATCAAAGTGGCCGCCTTCGGTGGGTGAGAGGGCAGCGGCAGAGCAGTTACCTCGTCACACCCCCTTTTAATTGGCAGTACGCCAGTTACTCACAAACACACACACACACACACAAATTCCTGCTATAGCCTCTAAAGAGCTTGTGGTCAGTCAGTGGGGACAGAATGGGGTTATGGTCAGGAGGTTAAGAGGTTAGTTGACCAGCCGCCTTGGCGTAACCTGAGACAGACAGAGCACGAGAATAAAAAGATAGAGGAAAAACCCCCTAGACAAAATCGTCAAACTGGGGGGGGGTGGGGGTGGTAGCAGAGACGGTTAAGGCTTTGGCCGGAGGGTGAAAAATCAGTCGAGCGCAGAACAATATGCAAAGATAAGAGCCGAAGCTGGCAGCCGCAAAAAGATCCCGTCTGATTAGCGAGCCATGCTGGTGAAAAAGGCCCATCCGTAATTACCCAACCGCCGCCACTACCGCTACGCCAGGAGGGCCACGGTTTTGGTCGTCGGGGGTCCCTCAAATACCTGGGCATCTGCGGGCCGTGAAGCGCCGATTAAAATCTAGTATATCTCCTTTAAGCTCTTAAATAGCTGTGCGACAGTGGAAAGGTTAGTGTCTTGTCACCTGCCGGGTGCTGACGGCCGGCGCTTTGGCCTCAGGGAGGATGCAGATCGGGTTGCTGGGTGATAGACGAGAGAGAGAAAAGGAAAGAAGGGAGAGGAGAAAAAAGAGAACCTGTCTCTCCCCTTTGCGAGTTTTTTTTTTTCTTTCCATATGTGAATTGTTACTTGTGTCTACCTGACACTGACACTGGAAGTGATAAATGATCATTATGCTGCAAATGGTTCTTTTTATCCTCCAACTACTTGTGGCAATAAATCACTCCATTTAGCTGCTGTTTACGCACACTTAAGTACTTGCTGTCAGACTCCTGCGTAATCAGTTATTAAGGGTTTCAGGCCGACACTTGGTCTCCAACAATCAGAGGCATATCTGCTCGTGCGCGGCGTCATTATGCCCAATCTGAAATAGTACTAATGCATTTAAACTATTACTAATTGCTTGCTAGCCGATTAAACTTTATATTGTTCAATAAAGTGGATCCATGTTTTTTTAATAGCTCTTAAAGAGTATTTATTGAGATTTTATCTTGGAAATAATTTGTAAATGTTATAAAAAAAGAAGAAGAAAGAAAAATTGTAATATATATTTATACAACGAAAGGGTTATATATGAAATATATAAATAGAACGACCTGTAAACTCTGGTTGTGGAACGTGCAGTCAAACATGCTATTTGCATATTTGAGGAAGTGCTAAGAACACAGAACAGGAAAGGTAATTACCCTGGCGCATCTTTTGATGTTTTTATTACTACGTCTTAGGGTTTTTTTTTTGGTTTGCTAAGAAAACAAAAGACTCCTTTGTATGCTACCCAAGGAATGCCCCTTACCCGCCCCTTTCCAAGTCCAGAGGCAGTAGAGATGCTTTCCGAAACAACGCCCAGAGCCATTGCACTTGTCACCGAGACAGGCTCTCACCTCTCCGCCCCTAGGACCATACCGCAAAAACCTGCCGGCTGCTCTGTGGCCTCACCTTGCCACCCCACACAGCACCTACCCCCCCACCCCACCCCCCTACCCACACCAAAACACTCACGCCCTCTCCAAAAAGCACATTCTCCGCGTGTCACAGGCTTATAATTAGAAAGGAAAACTACCTGGGGCCTGTTGTGCTTTCAAACCTCTACCCCCCCACCCTCCCCACACCCCCCACCTCCTCCTCTTACCTGGCTACAGGTAGAACTCTCAGATCTTATCGCCACTGACTCCTCACCTGTCCCCGGGGCCGCTGTAATTAGACATGAGAGAGAGAGAAGGAGGGAAAGAGAGAGAGAGTGAGAGAGGGAGGAGAAAGAGAGAGAGAGGGCAATGAGGAGTGTGTGAGCGCCGCCGGCTGATTAGCCACCAGCAGAATAATTGCAGCTTTCATTAAAGCAGGTTTAAGCAGAGAAGTGTGTGTGTGTGGTGGGGTTACAGGTATTGGGTGACGCACAGGCGGGACAGGGGCATTGGGTTTGTGGATGGTGTTTGGGAGGTGAGAGGGCGGGGGTGGGAGGGTCGCCCAGGTAGACTTCAGATAGAGATGAAGACACATCATCCGCCAACCTTTTTTTTTTTTTCTTGACGTGCCTAAGCCTTGCTTGAACAGGTGGGTTTGTCTGCCTCGGGCTGGCTAAGGGCTGGTAGTTTTTCTTCTGTTGAGGAGGAGAGAGTTTATTGCCAGTTTATTCAATTTAGGGAGACAAAGAGAATGCCGGTACTGTAATCCTTCTCGAAAAAAATTACCTTGCCTCCCAAGACGTACACTCGGTTTCCTTTGCAGTCTTTGTCTGCTTTTTTTTTAGCGGTGTCCGAGTATGTCCTTGTTGTTTTCCAAAACAAGCTTTCTTCCCTGTTAATTGGCTGTTTAGATGGCCACACATTAAACATTTGCGCAATTAGTAAGCTGATTGATTTGCGTAGGTGAGAATGCCCGCCCTTGCTGCAGTCACCGCACGTTAATTGGTCTCCAGCTCCTAATTGCTGAGTGGAGGCTGAAAGGTTTCGCTGATGAAACTTGACCATTATGAGCCTTTGTGATTTTTGCAGAATACTGAAAAAATCTTCTGTACAATTAATTATTTGAAGGTGTTATAACCATAATTTAGTCTGCACCCACCCAATTTTCCTTTCAAGGCAATTTCAAGACGTATCAATTACATAAATGTCTGGCACACTTGTGAAAGCCATACTCTTCTAAAAGTTAAGTTGCCTAATTGTATATGAGCATAGTTAAGAATAGCAGATTGGTAATGTTTTTGTTAGCAGTAGAGCAGAAGATTTTCCCATGATACCTCAGTGGTAATAGAAGTGACCAGCTGCTCTAAAGAAAGTCGGCTTTCATTGCTTTTCCAATGGCTGCGGCCAAATTAGTCCTGGGAGCAGTATCGTAATTTGCTGTTGACATTTGTGGCACCACCTGCAGTAAAGCATTGTGATGGATACAGCCAGAGTAACTTTAGTCCTGTGCCCGCAAATGACAGCCTGTGCTCTTGGGCTGGTGAGGTTAACCTTGAACATATCCACAACAAAACAGCATAAAAGCCACAGATTGATCTAACAAGGAATATTTTTGGCATGTGTTGTTGTAGAAAATGCGGCACTGTATCTGTAATTTATTGTTTTGTTTACAGATACAGATATTTTGTCAGTGTAGTGAAGCATATATGCACTGCTCTGATGCAGCGAAATGATATTCATACATCAATGGATGAAATTTTATATAAGATAATTTAAGAAATGTCAATGTTGTCGTAATGACATGGTTGTATTAGATTTTTTTTTTGTGCCTATTTCGTGTAACCAGAAGGATAAAGGCTGTGTAAGACAGCCCGATAAGCATCAGACGAGCCAATAATTGCCCTCGTTTTTCCCTTTAATTTGTCGGATAAAAAGATTACCACCTTGATGTGTGAGAATTGCGTTTGCCTTACCCTATTATTCCATGCACAGACACAGAATTTCAGATAAGGGCTTGGACAAATTTCACACACAGCCTAATCTTATCATCTGTGTTTTTTTTTTCCTGACTCCCACTCTCCTTCTTTTTCTCTCTCTCTCTTTCTGTCTCTCTCAGATGGGAGAGATAGTGTGCAGTTACTGTTTTTCGTAAGGTCTTGGAGAACATTGTTCAAAAGGATGAACTAGCTCACGTCATTTCATGCATTTAGAAGCTAAAATGTTACACATCCTGAATCCAATTTTCTCTCCTCTTTCCTTCTGAAAGCATGGATTAAACAAGGCTGTCAGTCCTCACAGGGTGATCAGGAGACGATCTCAGGGTGGCTAGTAATTCCAGATGCCGGCGTTATCTACCATCTCATAGCTTTTTAATTTGCTTTTCCAGCCGGCATCAGAGAACCATAGAGTCTTAATTTCACTTAGGAAGCTAACAAACTCACTTGATGGTGGATAGCTTGTGGATGTTAGTTGTATTGGTGATTGTAAGGAGGCACCATGCTCTATTTGATTGCACAAACGTTAGTGCCTTTGAGTTTCTAGGGGCGCAAAGGTGTGAAGAGTCAAGCAGTGGCAGTGTTTTAGGTATAGTGATAGAGAAGTATTACTAGTTAGCCATTTAAGGTTATTAAATAGATGTTAGTAGTTAACATTATAAAGTAAATAAATGTATGTCATTAAGTAATGTAAAATGTTTTGGCACGGTTTCATTTTGTACGTAGTTTCATTCGTGCTTGTGGTTGTCAGATATTTGTTTTGTGACCTTCAGTTAGATTATCTCTCCAGGTATCGCAAACTTTTCCAGAAGAAAGTGCCTTTTTTCCCCTGTGCCCTCTAATTTGAGGCTCTTGAGCAAAGTAATGAAGTGAACAGGGAGGCCTTAAAATCCATTTCCCCTTGCTTTGCCTGATAGCCCGCTTTGAAAGTTCACTGCCTTTAATTGCTCTTTTATTGGATAATACTGGACAAAATCCTTTTAAAGGGGAGCCATTCCTCCTGCTTTGGCCAGAGCTCTGTCTCAGCAGAGTGCTCAGACGCTGTCTTCGGAGGCAGACAAACGGTGGCTTCTGGTGGGCTTATTTGGGTTAATGTGGCATAATGAGGTAGTTTAATGAGGGTAAGGTCAGGTACTAAAACAGGTGGAGGGGCCGCGAGAGATGTGTGAAGGACCCGTAAATGACTGTTGTGTGTCAGTAAAAGAGAGCCGAAGGTCTTTAAATGGCTCTCCCTGATGGACCAAACACATTGCCGCTGTTGCTCAGCTTATCGCAGCATCTGCGGTTATGCCATACATTATGACTCTGCTCCCGACAGAATTTTTCAGGTAAGTGGCTGGCTGTGCTGACTGTTCGAGGTCTGACGGGTTTTTCATGCTTGTTGTAAAGACATGTCCATTCCCAGGTACAGCTTGTTCAAGAGTGTAGTACCTTTGAATCCACCAGAGGCCAGTAATAAATTATACCTTTTAGAACAGCAGCAGCACTAACATTGCACATATTTATTCAATCTCCAAACTAGACATGCAACCACATGCACATGGCCTACTCATGTATTCAAAGGTGTCTGGTGTCAGTCATGTGAGCGCCTCAAATATGTTGGCGAGCGAGATCAAAGAAGGCAGATGTTGCACAGACCACAGTTTCTGTTTGGCCACCGTGCCCAGACTGTCTTTGTTCCAGTTACACCAGGTCTCCTGCAGTCACCGGCGACCGCAGCCACATAAAATATTTGTTTGTATTTGGCGTCTGTTGACTGGGGTGTGACTCCCACAGGTAAAGAGAAGTGCACAGAGGAGACAGGCTCAGGTTAACACGCTTTAATTAACCATTGCGATGGCGTCGCCGATCTCCTCTGTCCCCTTACTTTCCGTAAATACCAAGTCCTGTATCATATTTTATTAACGAGTGTGGAAAGTTAATGAACACGTTAAGAAAAAAAAAAGGAGGGGGGGGGGGTAGAAGGCGACATCCTCATAAGCAATTTGAAGCCAATCATTAAAATTTGTTAAAAGGCATGACTAATTAAAAAGGGATATTTAAATTGGATTGAATTTTAATGCTCTCCACCTCGGCTCCCACCTCTCTCTCTCTCTCTCTCTCTTTTTCCTCCCTCTCCCTCTTTCTTTCCCTCTTTCCCTCTTGCTCTTCCTTATTACCTTTTTTGTGCGTGGGGTTAAGATGAGAAGATGTCGAGATTAGATATTCTCACACTAATTAAGAGTGCCGTTCCCCTGGGTGGTAGACGGGGGCCCCTCCTCAGTCTCCACAACCCCCCCACCCCCCACCCCCCCTGCCCGCCCATCCGCTTGCCCTCGTTCCCCCCACCTTCACCCCCCCCCTACCCCACCATCCTGCAGGAGCTTGTGGCCTGGCTCCACTTGAAACGTGGGTTTTTTAAGCCCCGCTTCTTCCCCAGGGTCTGCGGTTAAGCCCTTGACCTTTGAGGTTTTCACAGGAGAAAGAGAAAGACTAAGGGAAGAAAAAAAAGACAAGCAGAGGCTCTATTACCATGTTCTCGATAACTTTGCGGTGGAGTTTGACAGTGTAGTGCCACTGTGGCAGCAACACTCTCAGAACTTTCTATCACCGAATCGGTCCCCTCTGCATTTTTGTCCTCGCGGTAAGGTTCAGCCGTGCGTGCCATATGAGAGAGAGTCCATGGAGAGCACCATGACTTTAATTTCATTTCCCCCCCTAAAACCTGGTTTTTAGCCTAGCCTGTGTTTATCGTGAGAAATTGCGTGACCTTGCTCGCAGCACATCGCTGAAGCATGCCTCACGTCACCTCGTCTGCCACGTCTTGCCGGGAAGTCCTGACTCTGGCTCCGTTGCGGTTTTGGGGGCCTGTAGGTAACGACATAAGTAGCCAGCGTCTCGTGTTTGTTTATCGGGGGGGGGGGACATGGGATTGTTTACCGGGAAATGTGTGGCCTGGTGCAGCACATGGATGGTGGCTGTAGTAGTGTGCGGATCAGAACCAGGTGGGAGTCTGGAGGGGGTGGGTCAGCGATGACCAGGCCGTCTGTCTCACAGAAGGAGGGGACTGGCAGCCTGGAAGGGAGGCGCAAAGCATTTTTTCTAGTGGGGGCTCCACCGGTACAGCTTTTGTTTTAGAGAGCCCTGCAGAGCTCGTGACTGGCCCTGAGAAAAGACCCACAGAGGTGGGCGCTGTTTGCCAGAGGTTGGGGGGAAAATAAGTCTGGAGAGATTACAGTCAAGGCCAGGGATAGCTGTGTTTGCAGCCCTTCTCCCTTTCCTCCTCTTCCCCTTTCTTTTTTTTTCTCCTCTTAAGTTGCTCTCCGTTATTCTCCCGCTATGCTACCTCTCTCTCTTCCAGGCTACATCTCCCTCTCTACCTTTCTTTGTTTCTGTATCTGCCTCTCTGTCTCTCTGCCTCTTCCCTGCTGTCTCTTTCCCTCCGTCTCCTGTGTGCAGAGCACATCTGTGGGGCCTGAGTCACTTCCCTGTGCCGTTTAAAAAGAGGGGGAGCGGGGGGGGGGGGGGGGACAAATAAACAGGATCTCTCCCAGTTTACGTTCACAAAGGAACCAGGCAGGGGCTCGCTTTTCAACGCGACTGAAAACTGTTAACCTTACCCGGAGAGATTTGTGTACACAATTTGCAAAGTCAAATAAATAAGGTCCGGGGCCAAGTTCTTTGTGTGTGCTTTGTGTGGTGCCGTCTCTGTGTGTGTGAGACACAGGCCTGCCTCTCGCTGTCATCATGAATCACTGCTCTGTGTCTCTGACGGGGCCCTTCTCCTCTGGTGTGTGTGTGTGTGTGTGTGTGTGTGTGTGTGTGTGTGTGTGTGTGTGTGTGTGTGGTAGGCCTGGACCCAGAGAAGCATTTAGGAAAGTCTTTGGCAGAGATGGAGCCTCATCTGAAACAGGTCAGAACATTTCTTTTTTTTTTTCAGCGCTCATCTCTCTTTCTCTTTATTTCTCCTATTTCTCTCTGTCTCACTCTACTCTGTCTCTCTCTTCTCTTCTCTGTCTCTCTCTCCCTTTCCCCCTCTCTCTTTCTCTCTCTTTCTGCCCCTGCCACTTTCTCGACTCACCCCACATGAACCCACTGTCGGGCTTCGGTCCAAACGCACACCAGCTCCCCCAGGCCTCTGGGCCCGAGACCGTAAAATTTATATGGGATCGGCCACATTAACAAGTGGCCCACGGTTTCATTCAGCGAGTTTTTTTGGGTCGACTCACTTTTCTTTAATGACGGAAAGGAAATGGACGAAAAGTGGAGTCCC
>CM059278.1:14221732-14239232 GCA_030347295.1 Setipinna tenuifilis
AAAGACTTTGTGTCAAGTTGAGTTATTCTAAGACACTATTGTTCCATTAACACAAAACCTACAGTTTTCTCACAACATTGCTTTGACTAGCATTGCTATGCCATCAGCAATGAGAGAAAGAAAGACTTCTGCGTTTTCATGGAGAAAAAAAATCAATCTCTTCTCATAACAGACGATTAAGCTTGCGTATTGGCAGATGGCTGGAATTGACCCTTCATTAGCCAAAGTCGTAGTTAACAGCATGGGGTCCAAATTGCTTATTGCTTCACACCTTTGTGATTTAATGCTAGCCATTCCTGTGGTTCCCCGCCAACGAGCAGGGGAAGAATTCAAATGATTCTATAATTACATAATTCCGAGACAGAAAATCACCTTTTGTGAGGAAGCCCCGTTGGCGCCAGAACTGTACAGCGTCTCCCCTTTCAGATTAAGATAAATACAATACCCCGAGGACGTTTGTTCCCAAATTCTATTTACAGATTAAATTCTGGGGGAGTGTGCTGTTGGGAAGGCGCACTAGCAGCAGTCTCGGGTTAGGGAATAGACCCTCTCTTGCTCTTTGTCCATTGGGAGCGGCTGTCTGTTTTGTAGAAATCCTCGTGTGGGCACGGAATTGGATTTGCATCGGATTTTGCGAATTGCCAAAGTGGTGCTACTGAGCAGTTGGGGAAGTGGATGTGACATTGACAATTATTGTCAAAGGAAGCAATGGCCTGCCTCGGCGAGGGGGGCAAAACATTTAAATAATCTTTTGTAAGGGGGGGTGGGTGGGTGTGTGGTTGTGTGTGTGTGTGTGTGTGTGTGTGTGTGTGTGGAGGGGGGGTTAACACATTGAAACAAAGAACCAGTCTTGGCCTGACCTGTTTGTTAGTGAGCTCAGGAGGGAGGTTCATCTATTTCTATATGGTGAAATATTGCACATGTTCCATCTTACGTGAACCACATTAACTGCTGGGGAGTTTGGGAGTTGATTGCACACAGATCTGTAATCTAGTCGCGTCTTTTTTTGTTCTCATAAGGCTTCACATGGGATTTTAATTAGGATGTGCTCCTCTGAGGTTTTGCCTTAAGTTCCAGCTGTGATTAGAAAAATGTTTTTTTTAATTTCTTTTGATTGATATCACATCATTTTTTTGTCAGAAAAGGAAGATAGTAGGCAAAAAGTGACAATTAGGATGAGCAGTGTTTGAAGATGAATTACTCATCTCCAGTCAGAACGCATGACTGGGCTGAGGAGTGATGATTCTGCCCCCACACTTCAAAAATAAACAAACCACCAACGGAAGCCTCATCCACCTCAATTACCCATGGAAGGTAATTAGCTGAAAAGCAAGACTTGTGATGCTTCACAGGGCCACTGCATCTTATTCAGAGGAGGTGTGTGTGTTGGGGTGGGGGGGGTGAAGGGTGGTTTTGCCGAGTGTTCACATTAATTAGGACGTTTTACTTAATTTTTAATACAACAGAATTAATCCTATAAAAACAGAGAGATCTCCGCTGAGAATCCTTGACGGCCCTCAGACGTTTCCCGCTTCGCCCTAATCTATTAAAACCTGCCTTTTATCTCACCTCTCCCCCTTGTCATATTTTATGCATTTTTTCATAAACACGGCCCCATACTTCATAAATGTCTCAATTTTCTAGTCTATTAACATTACTTCAAACGCAGTTGATAAAAGAGGAGAGCATGCGTGAAATAATGTGCCAATAATAGCGTGGCGCTGCAGGCTAGAACAGGCTCACCAGCCGCTCCAGCGCGAAACAATAGCAAGGATGCTATCAGCGCTAATAACAGCAGCTAAATGATCACTCACACTCATCCTGGAGACAAAATCTTTGTTGGAGGAATTGGATTGAAAGAAAAGGGATTTTTTTTTCTTTGCCCCTACCATGTCTTGATGATTAACGACTGAAGAAGTTTTAAGGTTTGCATCAAATACCAACTTATTTTTATATGCTTGCTTTGTTTTTTAGCCTTTTTAAATTTAGACTGATACAGCAAGTGTAAGTGCTGTGCCTTGGCATAGCCTCTTGGTAAAAAAAAACACGCACAAGACTCAGAGGAAGAAAATGTCCTCTTTGGTCTTAGTCATCTGCAGTTTGATCCGGTTTGGTCTTAGTCATCGGCAGGTACGTCGTGTTGGGACTTTTGGATGGAGCCTGTGTTATGCACACCTTACTCATAAACATACCGGTCCTTCCTCCAAAAGTTTTCAAAAAGGTCAACCATACGCACATCTAGACTTTTCTCAGCCAAACCCACCTAGCCTTTCCTCCCATTGTCCACCACCCCACTCCCGCCACTACCCTGCCCTCAAACCTAGGTCTAGCAGATGGGGAAGCCACCCCACACTACCCCGCTTCCCCAGGGGCCGTAGAGGCACACAGCACACCTGTTTAACCACATCGCCCTCCACCCACCTGGGCCCCTGGGTCTCCATGGCCCGGGTCAGGGGGGGTGTATGGCAGTGACTCACCCGCTACCTGGCCGTGTGTTTGATGGGGCATGACGTGGGCTGGCGCGGTGAGCTGGCCTCATGGCGGGAGTTGGTATCAGCGTTAGGATGGCGGGGCGTGGCGTGGTGTGACCACACTTTGAAGGGGGGTGGGTGGCTGGGTGGAGGTGGAGGTGGAGGTGGGATGGAGAGTGTTGTGGGAGAGTTGTGAGATGGTGGTGGTGGGCCTCCGGTGACAGGCTGTAGCATCAGAGCGCCATCAGAGTGACACCAGCCCTTTGTCACTCAGCGGCCGCCTGACTCACCACATCCGGAGCAGGAGCAGCAGCAGAGGCAGCGGCCCCAGCATGGAGCCCCAGAGCTCCCATAGGGGATGTCACAGTGGGGGAGCCGCTTGGCCGGGGCAAATTACACCAGGGCACCAATAGAGCCCCCCCGACACACACACACACACAAATGTGGCAAGTGTAATAACAGAGTCCATCCTCCCTTTTGAAATCTTTCCATCTCCTTCAATTTCTTGACTTTTTACATTATTTTTGTCTTTGTTTCCTTTCTTCACTCTTTCTGTTTTTCTTGCTTTTTCTTTGTTTCTGTCATTTTATTAGTATCTAGTTCTCACTTGTTCTTTGTTGTTGTTTCTTTGTGCATCTCTCTGTGTCTTTCTGCATCTCTGGAGACCCACCCACTCCTGCGTGTGGACAAGTATTCGCTCTGACACGTGTGGATGGTTGCCGTAGCAGCGGCTGGCTTCCTTCATGTCGGAGACAGTGAAGGGCGCGATGCGGCGAAGAGTAGGGGTGCCAGGGCAAGGTAACAAGGGCAGCCCCGACCCCACGTGGGTCCTTGCCAGCCACCCCCATCCCACCACCCCCCCAACCTTTTCGTCTTTCGTCTCTCCTCCTTTCTGTCTTCCCATCTCAGAACACATAAGAGCAAGGTGAAGGAGAGTGGGGGGTAATTATTTCTCCATCCATCCCCCCCCCCACCCATTGTTCCCCAGCTACCCCCTCCTCACCACCCAACACACACACATGCACACAGACACACACACACACACATCCTTGGCTCCCCCACTGTGACCCTGTCTTGGATGACCCACTGTGGCAGCAGTCATTTTCTCGAATCATAGCCCTTGTAAGGCGGATTATTTGCTTGCCACACGCCATCGTTAGGGCTGGTAGTGGCTTGTACCGTGGCCGAGGACACAGGAAGGACTGGATCTGTCAGACCGCATCGGCGTCCCGCTCTGCTCCTCTCCGCTCAGCCCTGCTCCATCGCCATCACCATCGCCACTGCTGCCGCCACCACTGCGTGCCCTAACGCCCGTCGCCCTCTCTCCTCCGCTCCCTTATTCTCTCTTCTCCTCTCTTCTCTCCTCTCTCTTCTCTTCTCTCCTCTCCTCTCTTCTTCCTCATTAATGGGCTCAGGCACTGACAACTGATCCTAATTGCCTCTGAACAGCTCTTCATGTATTATTGGTGCCTGACTGCCTAGCTTCATGTCAGCAAGCCACAGGAAGGCAGACAAGGATCGGCCCACATCCCACACACACACACACACACACACACACACACACACACACACACACACACACACACATACATGCACACGTGTCCACTCACACAAGAGACACTTAGACACACCCCAAACAGCATACCACATCCCACACACCCGACCACATTCACTCACACTCACAACCACAGACCTTGCACACACACACACTGAGCCTTGTGTATTGGCGCGTTGGCCATCACAAACCTCAAGCAGGGGGTTGGTTTGTGTTTTTGTGGGGGTGTCTTTTCTTTTTTTTTTCCTACTGGATTCCTCCTTTTGACAGTTTGACAGTTTATTGCATTGTCTCCATTCTGATGTTTTTTTTTTTTTCTTGGGTAGGAATTAATAACGGTGTTGGCTTCGGAGTACCTTTTCAAAAACACAGCTAGCCCTTTTTGTGTCGCAGGTGGAACACACATAATCAAATGAAAGCGAATGCAAACATGCACTTGTCGGAATCTGACAGATTTATTTGCGACCGCAGGTTTTCTGGCATTGCGGAAGTCGGCGGGAGCGTTTCATCAAAAGCGTGCGGGGAGTTAGACGGCGTGCGTCAACCTGATATCAGAAAAATGCCAGTGTTCCCATGTCACCGCTCAAGATATTTGCAACAGCTTCTCGGTTTCACCCAATCCCAGTGACAGATACTCAGATTTTGTGAATGTACAGCAAGAATGTGTAATTTAATGCTGACAACCATCAAAAGCCTGTACAGTGATGCATTCAAAACAACAACAACAACAACAAAAAAAAAATAGAGGATCAATTCAGCTCTTGGACCCAGCATAAATACACCGAATCATAAATGTGTGAATGATTAGAGAACAAAGTCGGCCAGCGCTGTCCAGTTTGATCACCGTCAGACGGTGGGGGAGATGCACGGCCATCCTATTACTATGGAAACTAGGCATGCTATTTGTAGGTGGCCGTGCTCTTCTGCCTGCGGTGATGAAGGTGGCGTCAGGGGCACATCGAGCTGCCCTGCACAATACAACAGAGCTGCACAATATTAACACAACAGACCTGCACAATATTAACACAATACAACAGGCCTGCACAATATTAACACAACACAACAGGGCGGCGCAATATTAACACAACTCAACAGACCTGCACAATATTAACACAACAAAACAGACCTTCACCCAGCACAACAAAACGCCGCATTGGATAACACAGTGCAGTGTAGAAAAAAAACAACAACAAATAATTGTGCCGCATGGCTGATTAGCACAAAACAGCCCAAAATATAACGCATCAAATATAACAACAGTGCTTTTTCGTAATGCAATGCAGTACGGCATAAGACAGTACGGCACAGCATAGAAATAAAAGCGATACATAAACATGGCACGTTGCTCTTCAGCACAAAGTGACATAATATGCAACTCAACAGAGGTTCACTGAGTACAACACAAACCAGCAGAAGATAACACAAGGCAGCACAGCACAAACACACACATGACCACACAGTACTGGGCAACAGCAAGTTAACATGCCACAACACTGGCCAGTCCCAAAACAGCAGAGGAGTGTAGCAGAATACCAAATAATTAATAGTATTATTTCAATGTGTCCCTGTTTAGTACAACAACAACACAGCACAAGGAAGGCTGTGTGTGTTTGCCACAAAGCAGATAAAACTGTGTAGAGTGAGCGAAGAGAGCGAGAGAAAAAGGTGGGCATGGGGTGGGGGTTTGGGGGGGGTACTCACACTAGGTTTTGGTGATGGACAAACAGGGGCGTATGGAGTTGGCCCATGTGCTCACTAACTAGACTCTGCTCTCTGCAACCACCAAGGGTGGAGATGAGACAGGTGAAGGCTGGGCTGAGCTAGGCTTCCAGGGGGCATGCAGGGAGACTTTTACAGTTGCTGGCCTGCAGGAGATGAGGTGGTCTTGGCTTGGGCAGAGGAGCCCGTTCTGTTCTGTCTGTGCTTTTCAGCCCTTTTACACTCGCCATATTCCCACAACTCGGTTCTATTGAGCTTGACGTTAAGTGCTTCTGGTGAAACATGATTATTGGGTCTTCATGCAATGGTGGCCGAGCATTGCAGTTTTGTCTTAATTTATTAAGGAGATGTTAGTTTTTAATAGCAGTAAAAACTGATGGCTCAATGATATTAACATTTATGTCCCATTTACTTTTGGGCACTCACGCGGTCATTAATTTCTCATCGAGGGTTTCGTTTGAGCAGTAACTTTTAACCTGGGTCATTCATTTTTCATTAGCCATTGTCATTTTAGCACATTCTACAGATATAAAAGTGTTGCGGATGAATAATACACCGTGTCCTGTTTTAAGCCAGTCTGTGGTCCGGACGACACACCGACGTGTTCAGTGTTACAGCCATTTATTATTCATACGGATGTATTTGTAAGTGTGTGTCAGCTAGTATGAATGTCAATGCTGATGCAGCCTATGTGCAAGAATTAAATTCATTTTAGGTTTTCAAACATGACTTTCAAAAGACAGTTCCAAAGTCCTTAATATTTGGCAGTAAATATTTTAAACACATTTTAAAATTCTTATTTTTTGAAATTCTTGAAAAAAAAACCAAGTATACCAGTGTTTATATGCAGCCTTTAAATGCAGCATTTATATTTAAAAAATGTGTTATTTATATTGAAAATTCACTTAACAATTTAGAAACTGCTCTCACTTTACTTTTTGTAAAAAAATATATTCCTTATTTTGATGATTTTTGTGTATGAGAAGCACACGAAAGCGCAAAGATTAAACTCGAATAACCTTCAACAGAGTTGCTGACAGTAACATGCCATTTTTTTGACCAAGACAGCCTTCCTATTATCAAAGAAAAAACACTCTCTGGCTTTTTGGCTCGCAGTGTGTTTAAAGGAAATAGAAGAGCGGTTGTAAAGCGCTGTCTGGGAGTGGAGCAGTGTCCAATCTCCCTCCTGCCTTTTCCATGCAGTCACACTGCCATCTTTTGAAAGAAAAGGGAACTACCAGCAAGTTCAAGGAGACTTCTCTGCTGTGTTTTTGCTTTTTCGCCCTCTTCCTCCTCCTCTCTCTTCCTCCTTTTTTTTCCCCACTCTTTTTTATTTATAGACGTCTTCTGCAGGTTGTCCGCTTGCTTTAAGCAACCCGGGTCGCATAACCTTGGCGTGTCCAAGTGGCCGAGTCCTATCTGCTAAATGATTGCTCCAGTGGCCGATGCAGGGGGACCGACCGTCCCGTCTCCGGCCGCCTCTCCCCCCAATGTGACAGGCTGACGTGCCACTGGAGGTCAGGTGGAAGACAAAGTGTGCGCCTCTCCCTCCCTCCTCAGCGCCCCCCCCCCACCCTTCCCCTCTCCCCTCACGCACACATACACACAAAGCTACCCATAGAGAAGCAAAGCCTGAAACATTTATTTTTTCCTGTCTTCCTCACCAAGTACAAAGTTCACAACCAAGACAGAGTAGTCTCAGGTAGTCTCAGTGATTAAATAAAAACGAGGTAACTAATGGAGAGAGGGCAGAGGCAGAAGAAGAGAGAGAGAGATGGGAAAGGAAGAGAGTTGGAGGGCTGTGGCTTCAGCATCATTCAATCAGACAACATGCCCCTCAGCTGAAACAGCGAAACCCTCCCCGATTCTCTCGAATTAGGGAGATTAGCGAGAAAGCGCATAATGCGGGATGATGGAATTTGTCATCATTTGCGTTGTCCTGGAAAGATCCGGTTTGATCGAGCGATGCGTTGAGGAGCCATGTCCCACGGGCAGGTCATAGAGGAAGCTTGGCAGAAATGATTTTTGCGATATGTGCATCAGTCGTAAAAGCCTCACAACCAATTTGTCAGAAAATCAGAGGCCGAGACAGCTGACGGCGGCAGGGGCATTTGTGCCCTGACGCAAAGGGAAAACATACCCCCCTCGCCCTTTTCTGCACAGGGCATGCCCAGCCCTTGTCAATTTGTCACCTTACTAGTTAAGCTTTTTAACATAGATAGCTTGTTCTTTCTCCTTCAGTGGGAAATATACTAAAATTGAAATGCTAATACTCTTTACATTAACAACAAAATCAGTAAACACTCTTAAAACAATAGAAAACATACGATAAATTAAATTTAAAAAAACCAAAATAATTTTAGTAGGTATTTTTTCTGAGAGATTTACGTTTGCTTGTGATGCATGCACTGGTGTGAGATGTCTCACAGGCTTCTCTGCCGCTGACCTTGTTTACTCTGGCCAGCGAGCGATGGAGGAGGGCAATCAGCATAAAGTTGACACAGAGCGGACGTGACAGTGTTACTTATCCACGCCGGCATCTCCAAGTGTGGCCATGCCGAGGTCAGACAGGCAGCGATGCCGGATCCACACACCGCCATTTACAGAGGGACAGTGGAGGAGAAGACAGGAGAGGAGAGGAGAGGATGGGGAGGGAAGGGGAGGGGAGGTGTCGGTATGGGTGAGGGGCGGGTGGGGGGCTGGATGAGGGGTGTGGGTGAGGGGGTGCGGGCTGAGGCGGGGCGGGGGTAACAAGCATCGTCTGCCCTCATCCACATCATCCACACACCAACCCGACCACTGTCACAGTGGTAAATGTTCCTGTGTGTGTGTGTGTGTGTGTGTGTGTGTGTGTGTGTGTTATCTGTGTGAGATCACACATTTTCTTTGTTGTCACTTTTTTGTGTTTTTTTTTCTTCTTTGCTCCAATATGTTGTTTGGCAGAGGCTGGGAGTATGTTGTATAGGGGTCCCCAGCACTGGCCCTCCTTTGTGCATCTTGTACATGCTATTTATATCTCCTTCCACATAACGCTGATGCTGTGTGACAGTTGAGCATGGCAGGGTTAGGCCTAAAGTAGAGCACAAGCACTACACAAAAAAGGGATTTAGATTTATATGTATTTACACTTGCTTTTTTTTCCCTCCTTGCCTTACATATAGACATGTTCGGTGATGAGGGCCATGCAACTCAGAGGCTTAGCAAAAGAGGTGGGGGTGCAGAGGAGGTGGAGGAGGGTGGAAAAAAAAGGGTTGCTTGCGATGAGAATTTGGCTATTTGTAGAAATTACAGCGAGTGTCAGAGGATCCGAATTAACCTCGGGGCGCGAGCGCAGCAGCTAGGGCGTCCTGCTCAGGAGACATGATTGGCTTTGAGTGCGCTAATGCTGAAGGAGCCCAAAGTAGTGGGAGTCGGCTGGAGAGAGAGGAATTCACAGCACACAGACCTGACAAACTGCCACCGACTGCAGAAAAGGAGACTGAGCAGTGTTATGTGTGAAATCCAATGGGAATGTAATATCTGTGCTTTAGTATGCATAACATAGTGGTATTTCTTACACAACATTTGTAGAGTTATGTATGATAAAAAGGTATATTTTAGTAACCTTTTGGCCTAGGTCATGAAATTAACTTTACATGAGCAATTTGCATAATTGTTGCTCTGATGTAGATTTTTCTGCATTTGTCTTAGGCTTTGGGTGACTTAAGACACCGTTGCATTGGTCATCTCAGTTCTCAGTGTTATATTAGACTATCATTCCTATACTGTATAAGTAAAAGTCACAAATAATGATATATAATATAATATTGTGAGGCCAGAAGTAGTGTCATAGCAGGTGTAGTAGAAGGCAAGCAGTGGAAGAAATGCTCAGAAACACCAAGAGCATATTGATTTGTTTGGTTTACTTTGGCTAGTAAAACCTCTAGTGTAAGATAATGACTCGATGGCATATACACACATTGGCGTTAGCTGTTCCATAGTTTAATTATGCATGATTCAGTGGGGACATGTGACTATTAGCATATCTGATGGAAGCACAGCGTTGCCTTTTTTTCCTCGCCATGTCCTTGGAGCCAGTAAGAAAACTGACTGTTCATCAATACCAGGTCACTTTACCCAGCGTGGCCCGTCTGCTCCAACCAAACACCTCCACGGCCAAAAATAACACCCTGAAGAGGGGGGAGAAAAAAGACAGGAAAAATACACATCCCGAAAGGTCACCTCCAGCACCCTCGTCGCACAACACAAATATAAATATGTAAAGTCAGAGCCATGCCTCAGAGACTTCCATAAAAGACCATTAAAACACCTCAGACGTGTTGAAGTGTCACAGGAGGTTGCGGAGCATGGCGCGCCCAAGCCGGTCGGAGCGATCATTTACATACATGTTAGAGTCTCTAACCCAGAAGAGACCTTGGGGCTCAATGACCTTTTGACACACCATTGGCTTTATGAAAAATGATGGTGTTTAAGCCATGAAATAAAGGTCGATAAAGCATGAAGCCAAAAACACGCATTTAATTAATGCTGCGAAAGTGGCCAGCACCGTGATGGATCTAAGTGTTGCGTGAATAAAGTTTTTGCTGCTGCGAGGAAATCAGTTTGAAATAAGTTTCATAATGTCATAATTCATCTCCAAGCGCATTAGTAGCCGCAATAAGATTCAGTGGCGGAGAAATGTAAATTGCAGCCCATTTTTAGAGCTGGATGTTCAAAAGAATTATTTTTAAAAGTTAAAAGAATTTTTTTAATCTTTTGAGGAGGTTGTCATAACACCCTCTTTGCTGCATAATGCGATCCCAAACTGTGGCTGGAAAAAATTATGAACGCTTTTTCCATTGCAGAACAATTATATTTTATGTTCGTCTTTTGACAAATAATCTGCCAGCAATGGAAAGTTAAATGAAATATGTGATTGTTTGACCCTAATGAATATTAAACGCTGCTTCCTGGGCCATTAAAAATGCATGTGGCACAGTGGTTGTTGATCAGGTTTAGGACACCCATGCAAATTGGACTGTCTTCCTTGTCAACACGCGCCGATGAATAATGTAGTTGTGTTGTATATTCAGGGACGCGCCATTGACAGTCAATTAACAAGTTTGATTGGTGTGTGAACTCATTCTTTTGAACTGTTAATTTTATGTAAATGGTATTCCCCCTCACAGGTTCACCACAAAAAGCCATGCCCCCGCCCCCTCGGTGCAAGGAGTCACCTGAGCCAGGCCCTTAATAATTGATCATTACACACCTGCTTAGTGAAGCTATGGGGACTTTTTTGTATAATAACAGTCAAGAGGCCTCACTGTGGTCCCTTTTGATATTCAAATGAACAAATAATGCCCCCCCCTATCCCACCCTCTTGTTTTATTTAGATAAAAAGTGGTCTGAGGTTTTTTTTTTTTGATGCCTCCCCAAGCCAAAGAGATTCTCGCTCTGCGTCCGAACTGATCTGGGATTCTGCGGTGAGGATCTGATGGCGTTTGATGGCTCATAAGTGGAATGCCAATGACGATTTGTTGTCGGCGACTCGGAGACGACTGTGTAGCACCGCACTGATGCCGACATAGATATATTGCTTGCATTTTTGTGCCGGCTAACGCTCGCAGGTAAATGATTCATTGATTGATCCAGCTATTTGAAAGGCAGAGATTCAGCCCCCCCCCAACCCAACCCAACCCCTTTCTTACCAACCTACAACCTCCACCCTACCACACCCCCACAATTCTTCTCATCTCCCGTTCTGTCCTGGTAATTTGGAGCAGCAGAGGCAGATGCTGGGGATTCATCAAAGTTGACAAGTGAACCTAGCAGCAAGGATTCATGGGAAACCTATACGATTATGGAAATGACTGTGACTGTATCGCCCCTCCAGCTAGACCCCACCCCAACCCCCACCCCCCACCTTCGGATCTGTTATTCTCAAATCACATTTCACAAAAACTGCTGATTTTATTAAGACTTAAGTGGGAGAATAGCACTCACTCATGTCTCAGCAACATCCGAGGTTGCCATTGAGCTCTGCATGAAGAGCACTGGGTCGTTTTACATCCTAATTTGAATTGGCTGTGAGACGGTTTTTTTTCTATGTGAAATGCTTGTAGAATGCTGATTGGCTCGAGCAGCAGTATGCTGTTGCTGCTATGTACTTTCGCCTCGTCACAGGGAGCCATAGATTTGTAAAGGCCTAAAGCCTGGCCTAAAGCTCCACGTCTGTACTTAACTTGGTAATCTGGTTTGGAAATTTGATCCTCATTTATGTATGCTAAGCGTTTAAACACTTTGTTTCATGGTATCAATTGATCAGTCCCACTCTGATCCCTGGGAAGGTCACCATCCACCCAATCCCCCCCCCCCAACACACCCCTTTCCAGCCTTGACTCACTAGTGGTTAATAAGTTTGCCAGATCCCCAATTAACACTGTTTACCCAGGCTATAGCAGACCGGCCACAGTTTGATCCTGCAATTTGGCGGTCACCCTATAAGTCTCTCTGGGCTTGACCTCTCTAAATGCCAGCTAGTGTCCTGCATATCTGCCAGCATTAATCATATGGATTTTAGGTGACTAAAGAGGATTGATCGTAGGCCTGTTCCCTAACAAGAGTTAATCTCAGATTTCCAGCTAATTATCACATTGCTAATTATGCTAATGATCTTTCACACCAGTTAAGATGTATGCAAGCTCACACTCAAAAAGAGATGCTTGTGTTCTAATGGTGTGAAATGTACATTTTAGGTGGTAAAATAACATAAAAGGTGAAACTCGCTAATTGACGCTCTGCTATTCAAACATAGCCCTGTAATTGATGCTAATTTGATTGTTGCACCTACTTGATAGGAAGCCAGGGGGGATTGGCGGCATACACTACTGTGTTTGAGAAGCAAATACGCTTACCCTGTGGTCTGTGAGATTTCAACACAGAGTAACCAGTCTCCTCGCCTAAATGAAAAGGGCCTCTTGCGGTCGCTCTGGATGTTGGCTGGTGTGAGAGGGTGTGTTTCAAATCTCAATCGATAAGTTGGTATCACTTAATTTAAGAGAAAGCACAATGTCATCACAAGCCATTTCTCTTTTTAGAGGCAGAGAAGCATTTATCACTTTTGACATGTTACCAAGCTGCCGCTGCCATCTTGCCCCCTTTTTTCTCCAGCAGTAGGGGAGTGTGTAATTGTGTTTCAAGCGATGGATTGATTTTGAGGCGAGATTTATTCCCTGAACCGAGGAGCCTTTTGCGTCAGCCTTATGGCCGAGCACAGCTGTGTGTGAGAGACAGAGAAAGAGAGAGAGAGAGAGAGGAAGAGGGACTAGAGATGTGCTTTGACAAAAAAATAAAAAATAAAACCCTTGAAAAAGGGGTTTCAAGACGCCAGATGATGTTAGTCGGGTGGATACAAAACAGTTTCCAGGACAAAACGAGAAACAGTAACTCAGGCCAGACGTTCTCAAGGTGGTGGTGGTGCTGTGGAAACAGAACGTTCGGTTTCAGTGAAACTCGACAGTTGCCGTTTGTCGGCAGAGCCGTGAGCTCAAGCGCGCTCTATCCCCCCATCCTGCGAGTCCCCAGAGAATAATGAAGTGCTTCCTTCACTGATGCGTCTGTTGTCTGCTCTGCCACCACCTGACAGGGCTCCTGAGACAGACACTCAGCAGCTCTCCCTCCACCCCAACCCCAGCCTCCACCACCCCCCACCACACACACACACTCCCTCTGGTCTCCGCCAGCTCACTCCTCCAGTAGGCCTTTACGGCAAGCGGCTCCAAAACACCCCATAAATCACTGCGTCAGGATTTAGCAATGATTGAGCTCTGGCAGGTTTTCACCAAAATAAATTGAGTGCGTCTGAAATACAGACGCGACTAAGCACTCGTGTTGATTCTCTTCCCAAAGCAGCTAAAGCCCACTTGACGAGGTAATGTGAGGTATGCGTCTGTGGACATCCACGCCATTTTGCCATCTGTGGACTGAGAAAGATCCTTCATTGAGAGCCTTCTTCTATACTTAACCTATCATGTCATGCAGCTAATCAGGGCAGTCACAATATTTAAATGTCATTTCATAGGGTGTATGGGGGGGGCACGTCCCCTTATTTACAGGTACATGTGTGCATGTGTTGACATGTGTGTACGTGTTTGTGCAGGTGGACGAGGCGGTGTTCTGCGCCGGTCAGATCGCGCTGGTCCCCTGCAGCATGCAGCTGGTGGCGGGCGGAGCGGCGCTGCAGGCCCAGCTGTGCTTCGGCCACGTGGCACACGTGCTGGAGGCCATGAGCTCCAGCCTGACGCTCCGCCATGCCCTGCAGGCCCACTGCTACGTCACCCAGCATGGGCACGTACCCACCGTCAGGGCCACCTGGCAGAGGATGCTGAAGGGAGAGGAGGTAGGTGATTTTTTTTAATTTATCAGTTTTAATGTATGTATGTATGTATCTATGAATCTATGTATGTGTATATGTATGCATGTATGTATGTATGTATGTATGTATGTATGTATGTATTTATTTA
This sequence comes from Setipinna tenuifilis, assembly GCA_030347295.1. Classification (NCBI taxonomy): domain Eukaryota; kingdom Metazoa; phylum Chordata; class Actinopteri; order Clupeiformes; family Engraulidae; genus Setipinna; species Setipinna tenuifilis. The sequence continues at coordinate 14,235,982 of CM059278.1, forward strand.
TTTATTGCATGCACTTTCTATTTACCTTTTATATTATCTGCATTTGTTTTTGTTGTTATCGTTGTATTATTTTTTAATTTCATACATCCTGGTAGAGTCATACGTGAATTGTACAAAGAGACAGCAGGAAATGCTTGAGGTTCAGTGACTCATCCATGAAGGATGAGTGTCTCAGGCCTAGCTCTCTGAGTGCTTTAACATCAGGATGGATGCTTAGAGTGGTGCACATAGCAAAATGTCAGTTTAATAGTCTGCACAGGGTTGGACTGCAATTTGGGGAGGGGGGTTGGTGGGGGAATATTACTGTCTATGGGACCATGTCATGCCAAAAAGAAGGCATTTAAAACACCACAGAAATTTGGCTAATACCCTGTGGGACCGTTTCCTGTGTGACTCAAGGACAACTAAAAGCCAGATTTTCAGGTGACTGTGACTGCAACTGTCAGGTCTTAAAATTCCCCTTTCACACTTTTCTACACAAGTCTGATTTGTGAGTGAACAAAAGCAGCAAAACTTGACTCCTTACCTTTCTGTTACCCCCCACCTCTACCCACCCTGCCCCCCCCCCCTTTGGAGAAAAAGAGCTGATATTTACCAGCATGGGCGCTCATGAAAACTTGATGATCTGGGAAACGCTGGTGTCTTTGATAATCTGCAGCTCGGCACAGAAGCAGATGTCTTCCTTAGAGCCTCCTTAATCCTTAACCCCACCTCCCCTCCCCGTCCCTCCCCTCCCATCCCCTCCCCTCCTCTCTCTCTCCCCTCTGCCCCTGCACCCCCACCACCCTCCCAGAGCTCAGTTTGAACCCTCAGAGCAGCTTATCCCCCCTCTCCCACCACACCCCCCCCCCAACCCCCCCTACCCCAGCCCGCAGTGGGCCTGGCTCAGGGAGCGAGGATGAGAGCAAGGGATGGACAGATGAGAGAGGAAGAGATAGAGGGAAGAGAAAGCGGTAGATGGATGGATGGAATGAGAGTGCAGGGGAGGGCAGAAGCTCAAAGAGGGCCGTGGTCATGGGAATGCTTGAGCAGGGGTCTAGAGGGGCAGAAGTTTGTCAACCCTGTTTGCCATCATATATGCTGATGGTCGGGTCAGCATCTGTGGGACATACCTGAGGGACGAGATGCTGGCACTGCCCATGTGCTGTGAGAGTATAGGGTTCCAAGGTTTTTCTACCTGACAGTTGGATGAAGTCTGTGTGTGTTTTTCTGCCTGTGTGAGTTTGTGTGTCTTTTTGTGTGTGTTTTTAGGTATGGGTGTGTCTGCATATGGTTGTGTGTCTGTGTTTGTAAGAATGCATGTGAATATCTTTCTGTGTGTGGTGACTGTGTGACTGTAAGAGTTTGTGTAAGAATGTAAATGTGTGTGTGTGTGTGGCCGTGTGTATATGTGTGTGTAATTGTAGTGACTGTGTGATTATGGGAGTTTGTGCATGCAAAAATGCATGTGAGTGTGTGTGTGCGCATGTGTGTGTGTACGTGCACATGTGTGTGCACAATGTGTGTAAGACAGGCATGTGACTGCACCACACAGGAGTGCAGAGCGCAGCAATGGCGGGTGTATGTACCCCCTGTTTCATCCCCGGCCCGGCTTGAACGTCTCTCCCCGGGGTGTGGGGATTACGCCGAGCGCCAGCGCTCATTTGAAGTGAGCGTAATGAGAATATTTAACACAGGTCAAACACAGATAACACGGCCCCCGTAGAGAGACAGAATATTCTACCCGCCCTCCCGCTTTTCACAACTGTGCCGGTACTCCCATTGACACAGGCGCCAGCCAAGCAGGCAAGCAAGCAAGCAAGCAAGCAACGCAGAGAACAACAGTAAATTATAGAAAGCCACTCTCAACTTTCGCAAAAAAACCAAAGAGCAAAAAGAAAAGCCAAGTGCTCACATTGTTTAGAAGTGAAATGCGGTATAAATCTACTTATCTTTCTCAGATAAAGGACGATTGGCACTGAGTTCTCACATATGACGCGCATCTCGGGAGCAGTGGCAAGGAGTTGGTTCGAAACTGAACACGCAGAAACGCCTTAAAAATTGCCTTCGTCGTTCACAGCGGTGACAGGGAAAATGTGTTCCCTTCCTCAAGGGATGCAGATTGGCATGAATGCGATTTCGAGACGCGAGAGAAACATGCTTATATTTTGACATTACCTCTTATTCATCGAGACACAGCAGGCCCCTGTGAGTTTTCAAGACCCGACTTTTTTTTCGTCAAGTAAACTTTTCTTGACTCCTGTGGCACTGTATGCCTTGTGTAAAGAGAATATATAGACAGTGAATAACAACTTTCATCATTCACAGCGTTCGGCTTGTGTATTTCCGTTTGCACAGAAAGCAGTCAACCTTGTTACTCTTCCTGATATCTTGTGTTCACATGTAGTACACATCCAAACACATCCAAACACACCCACACACACACACACACACACAAGCACCCATCCTTCAGCTGTCATTTATTTCACCGTGTTTGACGTAAAGTCAGTCACCATGTTCTTTCGCAAGCAAACCCAACAACCAGAATAGCGCAACCCTATTTATCGAATTGTTTTTTTTCCCTCACCATCTAATTCTCAAAACAATACAGGCAAAACAATTTATGGTGTTTACCACAGATGTGGCACAAGAATCAACCAGCAATCAGACCAGCCAATCCACACGAGATGGAGCCGTTCAGGCGGAAGGCTCAGCTAATAGCAGAGATGAGTGTGTGTGTGTGTGTGTGTGTGTGTGTGTGTGTGTATGTGTGTGTGTGTAGCTATGCCTATGTGTGTGTGTGTCTGTGTATATTTGCGTGTAAGGGGTGGGGGTGTGATCTGGGGGGTTGAGGCGTGAGGCTATGTTGTTTTCTTGTGCCTTAAAAACGTCTCTAATCAGGTGGATGAAGACGCTCGGGGGGTTAATTGGGAGCATGGTGGCAACGGTGCACGTGTGAAATAGTATTTGTGTAGCTCTGTGTAGTGAACGCACCCATCCTTGCTGCAGATGTGGGGGTGATACATTTGTGAGGCGCATGGCTAAGTGTGTGTATGCGTGCGTGTGCATGTGTGTGTGTGTGTGTGTTTAATTTATTTAGTCAAAGTTTCTTCAATCGATGAATATATATTTCACACTCCTAGACAGTTTTTTCTTTTTCTTTCTTTCTTTCTTTCTTTCTTTCTTTCTTTCTGTTTTAATGTTACACTTTTGCCTAACAAAACCATGTAAAGATAGAGAAGGTAAGTCAATATTTTTTTTTTCTGCATGTA
>CM059278.1:14244232-14374232 GCA_030347295.1 Setipinna tenuifilis
ACAGATCTGACTTGGCAATTTGGGATAGAAGATAAGGGACAATTTAAACAGGCGCATGGTTACACAGGCCCCCTATTGTTGTCAATGACATGGTTTTTTAATGTTTGGCAGGGAAAATGTGCTCTGCTTATTTTTAAACTTGACCACATTGCTAGTACATCAGCGATTATTTAGAACCACTGGGGCCTTGATCTTTTGTTTATTTTATTTTTTTCAAATCATTCATCAGCACAATCCCCAACTGGATACCCGACAGTGCAGACAGTGTGTCTGCCCCAATCCAGTGACCCACCCCCCGCCATGGTTCCCCTTGACTGAGGCCGTGACCATGTGCGCCTCTGTCCACCTCCATATGCTCAGACGCACCACGCTAAATGCACTTATCGGCTTGTCACTGGAGTGGAATCCGTTACATTCCCCTGGCACACACACACACACACACACACACACACACACACACACACACACACACACACAGCACACACACAGCACACACACACACACACACACACACACACACACACACACGCACACGCACACACACACACACAGCACACACACACACACACACACACAGACCCTGGGAGCATGCCACAGGGCCGGCTTCATGGGTCACAGGCTCTATTCATGGGGCGACGTCCTCACACGTTACAGGGCCAGGGCAGAGGGGAAGGGAAGGACTGGCACCTCCAGTGTTGGGGCTTCTCTGTCACCAAAAGGGCACGGCATAGCCAGGAGCGTCAAAGATCCAGCGGCTTGAATGCATGACATGCACACATGACGCACATAACACACACATACGCTTCAATCAGCAATGCCGGCTGTGATTTCCCAGCTGACAGGTGGACGTGGCTTTAGGGTCGGGCCAGGGCTGGCTGATGTTTAAGGGTGTATGACTCGCCAAGTCTTGAGATTTCACATCTGCGCCAACAATTTTACAGCTATCGTAAAAGAATTGAATCGAATCGAATGAATTTGCAGTACCTTTTGGTTTAAGCACACAAAACATTCATGTTTTTCATGTATTTCTTTGGAATTCTGAAAGCCTCTACAATGTTAATACCATTTTAAAATGTCTTCTTGTTGTTGAACAAAAGGGGTTTCAGGGGGTTCTGAAAATGCTTTTTTAAGAACCACTAAGCCTCAATGTGGAATGGCGTAAGCAGAACAGGCGGACGTAGCAGCGTCTTCAGGCAGACGTGTAGAGTGTAGACATGGAGCGCTAGGCGTGCTTCTTTTGGCCGCGTGAGCCAGCATTGTTCAGCCACCTCGGCCTAAATGAACAATTTTCATGAGCCGATGCTCACTAATTGCCCACTCGTTTACCGGTTAATTTGAAACAGTTTGAGGTGCACTGTAGCACGGCTACCAAATAGCAGCTCAGGGCTTTTATCCCCCTCCTGCCTGCCCCTCCTTCCCTCCCTCTCTTCCTCTCTAGCCTAGGCCCACTAGGCATCAGCCATTTTAATATAAAATCGCCCCTGTACGCATCACACCGGTACTGCCCTTTAGCATTATTTATATATTTACGAGTTATCTATTGATTAATTGAGCAAAAAAACTGCAAAATGTGCTATTATGGTATTAGAAATGCACATTGGTCACCATTGAAAGCATGCAGTGGTTTGTGAAAAAGCGCAGCATTGTGCTGGTGGAGAATAATGGCCAGTACCCTTGGGTGGCTGCTGGGTGGATGGGTTAGTTCCATCCCGTTTGCTAATGTGATTGCTTTTAGGATTCGCCTAATGGCCTTTGACCACTGCAGCTGCAGCTTCTCTCTCTCTCTCTCTCTCTCTCTCTCTCTGTCTCTTCCCCTCTCCTACATTCACACTCGTCCATCTTTACCTCACCATCCCTCGCTCACTCCTCTCATTTAAGAGTGCTGTCAGGGGTGAGAGGGGATGGGAGGAGCGGAGTGCTCAAGGTTGACCCGCATGAGCGACTGGGACATGTTTCAGTCTTGTAAAATGAGTGTCTATTTGAAGTCCCTCTCCCTCTCCTCTCTCTCTCTCTCTCTCTCTCTTCTCTCTCTCTATCTCTATCTCTCTCTCTCCGTCTCTCTCTCTCTCTCCCTCTCTCTCTCTCTGACACTCTGACAGCCCTGTCAGGTCACTGTGTTTCACCTTCACCTCCCATCAGCATGTAATGGCCCAGCCACTGAGCTCAAAGCCCAGGAACAGGCGTCCGCATAAAATGGCCGTGTTTTAGAGCCGCCACGAAGGCCACGCGAGCCGCCCTTAATATTACCGTTTAGTCCCTGTGATCTCTGCACCCCGCCACAGTTGTCCACCGTTGATCTCAGGAGTGGCCTAAACTCCAGCAGTGAGCTTTCTATTCACATCAAAATATTCAGTGTTCTTTTTTAGTTCTTTGTTGCTTTTTTTTGTATTTATTCATCTGTGCTATTTAAATCAAAATGATTGACTTTACCACAGAGGACTAATGAGCCTGTGTGGGCTCTTGGAGTCTGTGTGAGACAGACCAGGCCCCGTTGGTCATGAAAGTGGATGATGCTTGTTAAGTGGTACTTCGCTGTGCATTAAGCTTTTCATCCACATTTGCCAGATTTGCCCCTCACAAACACATACACGGACAAAACTGCAAAAAGTCACTTTTCGTCCTCCAAAAGTGAATACAATAATGTCATTTTCAAATAATGTCGTTATAATAGGGCTCACACAAGGCCTTTTCATTCAGTATAAATTGTTCTCCTTTGTGGTTCCCCAATGGTGGAACAAGCTAACAGGGCCATCCTGTGCTGTTTTTAAGACGTTCTGAAAAACCCCTCTCTTCCAAGAACACCTCTTGTCCTAACAAATCTAACACACTAAGACACTCTCCCTGTACTTACCCTGTAATCTTTTATGTTACTTAAGCTTGATTGTTCTTGCTCATTGTAAGTCGTTTTGAATAAAAGCATCTGAGAAGTCTAATGATATTTAATGTAAACAGCTGTGTAGGAGCCTCAGGATTCATCTTAAAGTTAAGCCTTCCATCTTTGATTCTACAAGTACCTCCCCCAAAAGTCAGTTACAGGGAGTTTTTAGAGGGTACGGTACCCTTCCGAAGCAAGACCCAGTGCCCCCCAAAAAGAGACAAAAATAGAAGGATTGGGCCAACATTTTAATGAAATTAATATAAAACATAAAAGATAGTACCCTACGTGAAAGGTGGTACCCCCTCCCCAATTATATCCGTCTGCTCCACCTGCTCTTAACTCCTCAGTCTCTCACGATGTTTTCATGTAGGCCACAGTCTTTAAACCAGGCACGAGGAGACTCGGATCAACAAATTAGTGTAACCAAAACAAACCGGTATGACATCATGTCTCAGCACTTTTTCCTCCAGAGAGCCATATGCCTCGCTCCTCTCAAGGTCCCCTTTCACATAGGCACGCATCGCCATGGCGACAGCCCCACCCACCACCCCCAGCCAAAGAAATGTAAGAGCCAGAGATACGCTGCACTGGTTCCAGCCTATGGACCTATGGGAGCGTTTGACGCCAATTAGCGGGTTGGCAGGAGGCGGGCGGAAGGCCTCAGCGAGGCTCGCTCCTCAAAGCTTAGGAGCTAGCGAGGCAGACACGTGTGCGGACAAGGCCACCAGGAGACAGTGCCTTCTCCGATGACTGCTACTCATCTGGTGTCTGGACTACTACTGCAGCCCCCCCCCACCCCCATACACACACACACACACACACACACACACACACACTCAACACACGCACACACATGCACTTAGACACGCACTCACGCATGCACACACACACACACTCAACACACACACACACACACATGCACTTAGACACGCACTCACGCATGCACACACACACACACACACACACAAAAAACACTTAATGGATATACATACAGAAGAACTCCACCCTTCACCCTACACATACGCAAACCAACACACACACATGTATGTACATTTACTACTGCTCAACCCCACCCCACCTCAACCACACTCACCCCCTCACACACACACACACACACACTAGTAACTCAACTCGTGCTGGTCCGCTCAACGTCTTTCCAACCCAAGCGCAAGAGGGACTTGGGATCAATTCTCCAGGATCTCCAAACAAGCTGCTAATTTGTCCTCAGAACAGAGTTGCTTTTCCCATGTGTGTGTGTGTGGTGAGTAGTGTATGAGTGTATGACTCTGGGTGTGTGTATGTGTGTGTGTGTGTGTGGGTGCGCACGTGTGTGTGTGTGTGTGTGTGAACGTGTGTGCGTGCGTCTGTGTGTATGTGTGTGAGTGTGTGTGCGCGCACACGTGGGTGTGTGTGAGAGCACGCATGGGTGTGTGTGTATGTGTATGTATGTGGCAGGGTGTGTACGTCAGGGTGTATATGTATCTCTGTGTGTGTATTTGCAATAATGAGAAGCTGAAAAAGAGGAAGGGAAGGGGGGTGTGGAGGGAGGAGAGGAGGAGAGGAGAAGGGGGGGGGTTAGTGGCTTAGAGTGCAGCCCACGCTCACCATATGTCTGCACTGCAGGGAGTTGAATGGAGGGCTACAATCTGCTAGGGATTTGAGGACGTCAATAATTTGTGAATTGTTATGTGCTCTGCGAGCGAAGGGTTAAGTGCAGCCTCTTTTCTGGGGCCAGGTCCGGCGGGACGGCCATCTTTTGGGCCCTTGCATCTCAACCCCGAGGTGAACGCTTCCCAGAATTCAGTTTTTTAAACGTGAGCGCTGAGGGGTTTTTTGATTGCTTTCTTGGTCTGCTGTCTCACTCTGTTTTTGTTGTCTGGCTGTCTCTCTCTCTCTCTTGCTCTCTCTCTCTTTCTCTCTCTCTCTCTCTCTCTCTCTCTCTTTCTCTCTGTCTTTGTCACTCTCTTTTTTTTCCTCTCTTTATTTGTTCTTCTTAGGTCTGGAAGAATGCTTGCAGCGATATCTTGGCCAGGAGAGTCCAGCTGTGGTTCTGGTTCCTGTACAGGACCTGCCAGACAGAGGAGTTCTCCACCTGTCCTGCTGGCTCAGTGTGTAGAGCAGAGGAGACACATGACCGAGGGAACACTCGTTCACTTGTTTACTTTTTCACTCCCTCGTTTATTCGCCAGTACTGAGCGCGCTCCAGGACTCGGGACTGGGCCGTGCTGCTCACAGCTACCTCAAGGACCTGATGTGAGGAGAGCAAAAACTTTCTTTTCACTTCATATGAAAGTCCATCTGCAAATGCCACAGAATCACCCATACAAAAATATGATCACAAGTGTCAGATGTATAGTGTTTTTGTAATAAAAAATGTATGCATTGTTAAAGTGTGGTCTACTTTTTTGTTGTGAATAATCAACAGAACTGACGCCGGTATTGTTTTAAGAGCTTTTTTCTTTTAAAAACATTATCTGCCAGATACTGTATGAGAACAATCTGCTCTGTCAGAACACATATCTGCACAAAAACTGCATTTACCAGTTGTATGATCTTCTGTCGTACTGGGTTTAGCTAAGGCTACTCTTGGCTAAAGCCTGCAATCCTGTGCCTCCCTTCTGAAGCCCCCCCCTCAATAACTGCCCCCCATGACTCCAGAGAGACATCAGAGGCAGCAGGATCCTCTGTGAGCTTATTCAGCCGACAGGACTAGTAAACCACTGGCCCTGCCACGAGCCTATGGCTCCCTATAGCCAGTGGCCTCCTGCCCCCTCTCGCTGTGGGCTCTAGCCCTGTGAAGTCATGTTCAGGCCGCCGACATCCCCAGCAGGCCATTCATGCTAATCCATCCATGTACTGAGTAAAATGTATGGATCGACTTGTTGACTGTTGAGCTCTCGTTCCCCCCCCCCGCCCCCTTTTCTTTCCCTCCCCCTCTTCTTATCTCTCTCTGTCTTTCTTTTTCCCTCTCTGTCTGCCTCTCTCTCTCTCTCTCTCTCTCTCTCTCTCTCTGTCTCTCTCTCACTCTCCCACTCTGTCTCTTTCTCTGTCTGTCTCTCTCTTTCTCTCAGTGTGTGTGTGTGTTTGTGTGGGTGGGTGTGTTTGTATGTGAGGGTGTATTTGGGAGGTGAAGAACTTGTTTGTTTCACTCTCATGCTTCGTGAGGTAGAAATGTGTTATTATTGTGTAATGGGCAATCAGAGCCAAGCACCTGAAAAGATTAAGCCTCTTTATGCTCCCTATCGATTCTCACAGTCCGCTTAATAGGTGCTCCACACACGGCTGTAGGGCAATGGATAGCAGTGCCTGTTTGTTTGTGTGCATGTGTGTGTGCATGTGTGTGTGTGTGTGTGTGTGGTGTGTTTCTGTTTTGCCTTTAAAAAGATCATGAACTGTAATTTACAAGTTGAATTGTAGATCATCTGGGCACCAGATTTGCTACTTTATTTCATTTTGCGGGAGATGACAGGACCAGCCTACCCATCGATCCAGGCCCCCTTTTGTTCTTCTCTATCATGAGAGAGAGAAAAAAATCAAAGTGAATCTTATGTGTTATTGAATGAAAACAACAATTGGGCAAGTTAAGAAAGTACATTATGTGTCACACACTACATGTCCAGTTCAGATGGGAGTTTGGGGGTTTGTCTGTAAGTGCACCTGGGGGACAAGTGCATAGAGCCTATCATTCCAAGGATATCATCATCTACAGATTGTCATTGTAAAGGCTGCTATTGTGCGACCCTTTCTTTGTAGTGTAATGGGAGAGTGTAATGGGGCCAATACAGTGGGTAGGGTCGTATGTGTGCTGAATTCCTCTTCAGAACGCGACACACTATACCTCACACATGACGCATCCCAGGGTGCTATGCAGTTCCAGGCATCAGCATTCACAACTGCGGTGGACAATGATGGCACTTACTCTGACACAGATGGACACAACAGGACTGTCTTTTTCTTGGACATTCTTCTGTGTTTTATTGCCTCCTGTGTTTTGACTAACCGCAACACTGGTCCTCATCATTCAACTGTTAAATTGGTTGACAATGAATGAGTTTGTTTTATGGACTTGAATTGTCATATTTTTTCCCCTTGCTCATATTGTACAGTGCTTGGGAAACACACACAATAGTTTGTTTGGCGCATATTTTCCTTTGTGTGTCATGTAGACCCAGCCACCGGGTCTTGTCATTGTGGCCAGCCACATGGACACGCACTGTACACTCCAGGCTCGAGGCTACATGGGCAGCTTTGTAGGCAGCACCAACCCCTCTACCACCATCCCCCCTTCTTGCTGAAGGTTTTTGTCAACCCCAGGCAGTTGGGTGACTCAAGCTTGTCTGGAGTGGACAGTGTTGCCTAATCCCCGTCATCCTCATTTGTTTTTTTGTTTTGTTTTTGTTTTGTTTTTTTTTACATTTTTATGTATCAGTCAATCTGTCTGCTCGTGTGTCTGTTTGCCTTTTGTCTGCCGATCACATAATTTTTCTGCAGTGGTCTGACAAACATTTGAAATCTACAGTAAGTAGTAATGTTAAACCACAGGTATGACAAACAGACATTTTTGGTACTGGGACAAATGCATTAAGTGGTGAATGGTGCCATCATGTGGCCGGTGAAGAAATTGCAACAGTTGAGGTGTAGGCTCCTATTTTACGCTCGGTTATGTTGTGATATATGATGTTTTTCTGAAATACTGCCTCGCATATTTGATATTATCATTCATTCATATCATTATTCGCATAGTTAGAATAAGACTACATTCGCTGTGTGGTGGTTCATAAATACTTCGGGACCAAAGGAAAATAATGTATTCTCTTTTAAGTGTGTCTGTGTAGCCTAAATGTGTTGGTTAAAATACAATTGACTCCGAAAGTAAGCTAAAGAATGGGATTAGACACACTGATAAGCATGTTTTTCTCGTCAACGCAGAAACATTTCTTCTCGATATTGTTAAACTGTTGTAGGCCTATGTTGAGCATGAGGTTTGCGTGCATACAGCGATATGATTTAGCAGGATTAAGTTCAAAGATGGTTTGGGGAATTTGCAGCCAGTGCCACCATTGGTGTGCTAATCCAAACCCAATCCTATTACTCAGCACCCCAGAAAATGTGTTGCCGGTTGCCAAATATGTGCTTATTGTTGCGCTATGCGCATTAATCAGGGGAATGCTGGCACATCCATTCATATCTTGTTGTGATGTCTGCCATCCCTGTTGCAATTTCGACAGAGCTAGTGAAACAATTTTGACAGTTTGTTGAGGTTAAACAGTAATTGCTGTCAGCGTTGTAAAATCACCGCAACTAGCCTACGGTAATTATATGCCTAAACTAATTAGCTGAAACTAAGTTTATAGCTGAGAAATGCAGTGTTTTAATTTGTTATTTTGACAACGTAAACAAATACCCAATAGCTTTGCCTGAATGTCCCTACAAGTTTTGCAATCAAGCTAATTACTTGAATTTAATAAATAAACTATACAAAATATTTGTATTGTCTTCTGGGCAGCATATTGTATCTTGTTGTAAATGTTGAAAAAAAAAAAAAAATGTCTCGCAAAAAACGTGTTCAGATGTATCATTGTATTTCTTTACTTCCGAATGTTAATATAATTTACCTAATCTTGGCTTTGCAATATTTTTTCTTGTATGCTTTTATCAACACACAATTGTACAGCTTGGTCGTACTTTTATTTTGAATAAGAATTTACCCGGAAGTACTTGAAATATCTATGACGTATGTAGTTCACTTCCAAACACATGTGGGAAAGAGAAGTGCTTGGACTAACCTCAACAAGGTATGGTACTAGATGCAAGCATCGTGTAATTACTAATTTATTGCGTACAAAGTCACGAAACAAGTTAAGTTTCCTCTTCGTGTTTAGGAGGGCATATATCTTGACAGTCAATTCGTTGTTCATTTCTCAGAAAATATCTAAAGGAGGAATGTCTGACATGCTAGCTTGCTAATTAGCTAGACAGTTGCAGGTTTTGTCTATGTTAATCTGATTTGTTTAAACCACAGGTACTTGGTTTATTGACATCAGTTGGTTAATTATCAAGGTACCACCATGAATAGTGCTCATACACTTGTTCACTGTTCACACGATGGTGGGGTCTAAAATGAAAGAGATGCTCTGATTGCAGGATAATATATATGTATGTATGTCTGTATGGCAGGATAAAGTCAAGATGACGTCTCTAGCCCAACAGTTGAAGCGCCTTGCCTTGCCTCAAAATGATCCAAATCTGTTCACCCGGCGGGAAGTCGTTTCACTGCTTTTCAACCCTAAAGAGGCAGCAAGTACAGATCGAAGCACCTTCTATGCACTTGGTAAATATACCCTCTGAATAACGACGTTGTTGCCATATTAACAAGCTTTGTTTTACGTAAGGTAAAAAGTCCAAACTATCCAGAACATACTCACTTCTGTACTACGCTTGTAGTTTAACGACGCATTTCTCTGGTTTCTGCAGGATGCAATGGACTGGAGGAACTACTGGGCATCGAGCCTGCATTTGCAGAGTTCCAGGAGACACTCTTCAGCAATGCCTCTATGGGCCTGGAACGTAGTGTACAGTCTAAAGAGGTCAATAAGAAGCTGGACAAAGATATTGACCTATTCCTCACGCGCCTGTCTCCATACTTTCTTTTGAAACCAGCCCTCAAATGTATAGAGTGGCTTATCCACAGGTACTTCGATCTTAATCTTTAATTGAATTTAAAATGTGTTATAATATTTTTTCCTTTTCATTCAGGTTGATATTTGATATTATTTGGTCTTTAGTATGCATTCTAAAGGAATTGTTGAAAGATTGTTCTGTTATGAGATGTTTATGGTTAAAATGTTTTTTCTTTATCATCTTTCCAGGTTTCACATCCATTTATATAATCCAGACAGCCTTATATCATGTGCTTTACCATATCATGAGACCAAAGTGTTTGTCCGGGTCATTCAGCTTCTGAAGATAGAGGATCCAACAAATCGCTGGAACTGGTTGCATGCTCTCCAGGTATTATACAACACGTGTATCTACATACTCTGTCTGTTATGGCACAAAGTGATATTCTCTTTATGTGAACTCTCAAATTTGATTTAGACAAACATCCTAATCGTAAGGTTATGTATACACTGTGTTGTGGAGTTCATAAACTGAGAGCTGAGAGTGTTTGTCCTCTACCCTCAGAAACCAGGAGTGCCCTTGGCCAGAGGGACTCTGCTGACTCACTGTTACAAAGATATGGGTTTCATGGATTTCATCTGCAAACTGGTCTCCAAGGCAGTCAAGGTGAGCTCTTACATGGCACATGAGTTTTGAAAAATGTTTAAAGCCAGTCACAAGACTTAACCCTGATCGTCTATTACAGGCTTACGCAGAATATGCCTACAATGGAAACTGTGCCCAGCTGCGTGTGATCTTCTCGTTTTATGCATCCACAATTGTATCCACTCTGGATGCCGCAGAGAAGATAACGGACTCTGTTATTGCCAAGCTTTTACCCAACATACAGCTGGTAAGACAGACATCTAGGCTTGAGAGGTTGATAAAACAATGATAAGATATTTTATGCACACCAGGAATTACTGCAGTGTGGCCTGAATATAGTCTGAGAAATGTTGTTTTTATAGTTAACTCGGATAAATGGAATAACATAAAGTAACCACAAGTGTTAGATTAAAGTATATGATATGAAATATTAAGTATGAAATATTTACAGCCTCTCTGCTGGGTCAAACCTTTTTTCACCAGGGTTTGAAGTCTTCCCTTCTGGACTACAAGGCTGCCACCTACATGATCGTGTGCCAGCTGGCGGTGAAAGTGGTGATGGAGGCGCACCTGGTGGACTCGCTGGCCGTGCAGGTCAGCAAGTCTCTGTGCAGGGCCCCGCTGCTGACGCGAGAGGGCCTGGGCTGCCTCATCATCCTGCTGCAGAACCAGAAGGAGGGGGTGGTGGGACCAAAGTGAGTGCAGACTATGACAATCAATGGAGGATTAGTGTATTAATCAATTATTCCGTCAATGAATTTCTGTTGTTTAGACTGCAGTACGACCAAGACCATGGTTTCAGAACACTTACAATCAAGGTCATTGTGATAGATTAAAAAGAAGCAAACTGACATTATACAAAGTTGCTGAATATAAAAGATAATAGAAAAATACACTTGGAACAGTAATAAAAAAGCCCTGTTATTACTGCACTGATAGAATAAATTCTTTTGTTTATGGCACACTTGTTTCTTGAGCACTGTTTTGTAACAAAAAAATCAAAATGATTCCCTAATTTTGAGTGGCACTTGGAATTTTGTTGAGATCGTTTACATCTGCTCTTTTCTTCTCTCAGAGCATACGGGCATCTGTGCGGTGTACCTTATCTCATCCCCGCTCTTCAGAGCCTGGCGTCGTCGTATGACATCAGCCCTCTTCTTCGTTACCTCCTCCCGCTTCTCGTCCACTCTGTCATCACTCAGTCTGGTGAGGGAACCACAGCGCTCAAATCTCTTCATTGATTTTCATTTTATCTTTGTGTGTGTAGTTGTTAGGTAGTTGGAAACTCTTTTTTTTTGTCCTTGATGCAAATGAAAGATTGTACAAAGAAATTCATGGTGCCATTCTGTCTGTGCATGAATTAAAAAATAAAATATAAATAAATAATTGAATGGGACGTGTAAGGTGTATCAGTGGCAGCGCCCTAACAGGAGTCACTGGTGTGATGTTATGCAGATGAGAAGGAGGAGATGCAGACAGACGTGGCCTCAGATACCATCAGCCATGCCAGTTTGTTTAACGTTCTCCTCCAGGACATCCCTCTGACCGGCAACCTGGATGCAACAGTAGCCAAGTAATGACCTTTAAAGAAGAACACAAACATGCAATTTCTTTTCATTTGCATAGATATAATTGTCTATGACGTCATCTGACTCCTCACACTTTGCCATCTGTGTCATTTCCTGTTTCAGGTTGCTTCTCGAAGAGTACCTCTCCCATGGAAACCAGCTGCCCTCAGAGGAGATCGCCTCCCTAAACCAGAGGATGCAGCCAGTGGTGCGACTATTTGAGACTAAGTATGTTTATCCTCACACTCTCTAAGTCTATGACTCCTTAGAGAGATAATGGAAGTAGCAAATCTCAGAAGAGAAATGTTGATGATGCTGTGTGTGTAATAGCATAAATTCGTGCTGGTTTGACAGTTTTTTTTGTATTACCTTGTCAAAGCAAATTACACGTGACATTTCATGATAACATGTCGGAAGGATTGTATTGTTGATGTTGTGTATTGTTGTAGGTATTCTGGAGCTCTGGATGCTGTTTTGGACAGTCATGTCCCAGATGCCTCCTCCTCTGAAGACAGGAATCTTTTCCATCAGTTCATCTCCCTCTCTATGAGCAGTGGGAAATATGAGGTACTGTGAATCATTTACAATCAAAGTGGCCTGCCTATATAGCTGTTGGGTATTTTGTTCATATGTACTGTCAGCAGTGACAGTAGACAGTATAAATAGATCTGCCATTGGCCAGAATATCTATGTTTGACAGGTTGTTGCCATAGTCACTGTATTAGTATTCTCACACTGCTGTGTGTTGTAACTTCCTGTAGATCCTGGCTGACTCTGACACGTCCCTCATGCTGAGTCTGAAGCACCCTGTGTCTGCTGTGAGGAGCATGGCTGTGGAGCACCTGAAGGAGGTCCTTCGCAAAGGACAGGTGAGCCTTTTGAACCACTAGTAGGCCATTGGCCTCCCTCTATGGACCACTGCAGGTTGGAAGTTGTACTATTTGTGTAAAGGTATCTGCTTTCCCCTTGCACAACCAACATTCAATTACATCAGACTTTCTTCACAGGAGTTTAGAGGGACTTTGATAACATCTCTGGAGTGTTTGGTTTATCGTGATCTTCACATATCTTTATGTTTGATTTAACTCTCTAGGAAGGCTTTGATGAGGCGTTCTTGAAGGATGCACTGCTGGAGCGTCTTGAGGATCATGTGCCTGATGTAGTCTCTGCAGCAATGCAGGCTCTGGAGCTGTATATTGACAGGCTGGACTCTGCAGATACAGTTTCCAGTTTGCTCTCACTCCTTCAACGTACTGACCTCTCAGCCCAAGGAAATTGGTGCGTATTGGGGCCTTTGACATTTTAATGTCTCTAAATTTCTGTTACTCTGTTACTTATATTCGTTTTTATCTTCTGTGTAGGTATCCTGTGCTACAGCAGGCCATTCAGATCCTGGATGACCCCCGTGTGTTTGAGGGGAACACGGAGCTGAAGGCCCGCATGGGCTTTGAGCTGCTGCCCTACCTGGTGGTCACGAGCCCCCTGCCAGACTCCCCGGAACTCAAGCTGGCCTCCTGTGTGGCCGAGACCACTCTGATCTCCCAGTTCTCCCTCACCAAGGACTGGGCTTCTGGTAGGCATTGCTGACTGCAAAGCCTTTTGGGAATTGGACTTATCTATACAAAGCTGTGTATTACTTTGTTACAAAGCTGTGTGTATCACTTTATTAGTTCACAGACCCACTACATCCTGGGACTTAGCAAACAAACCCAGCAATAGGACGATTGACTGAGGAAATAGTACAATAATAATAAACTTAAAGTGCTACTGATGGTAGTCAAGGGAAGCAGAGAGCGGTATTTGCTAGCAGTATGTGTGAGTGTTTTTCATAATGTTTTGTTATTTTCAGTACTTCGTGAAGTCCTGACGAAGACCCTTGAGGCTGAAATTGTGACAGTTGCCAACCAACAGCTCATTGAGACACTGACCAAAAACCTGTCAGTTATGGATGCTGCCTCCAGGCGCACCACTGTAAGTCCGCAGTGTAGCTTCACACATTATCTGTTTGGTTTCTCATGGTTACTACACTGCATATTGGTGCACAGATCATGTCTATATATACTAGTGAATGAATGTGTATTGTCTCCTTGCACCTGTGTGTAAATGCAGCTGGAGGAGGTGGCGAAGGCTCTGGAGAAGCAGCAGCAGCAGAAGGGGGGCGTGCGGGAGCAGGCCGCCTTCGTAGTGCTGAGCCACACGCTGCTGCGGGGGATGCTGGACCTGAGCGAGACCCAGCACCTCCTCACCGCCCAGAGGCTCTACTCCCTGCTGGAGCCGGCTGTCCTGGAGCTCCTCGCCCAGCCTCCAGAGCAGGTCAGCCATCTCTCACATAGATTAGCAAGAAGTATGTACCTAATACAGGGCTTGTCAGCCCACAGAGAAAACACGTTGGGTACAGAGCTTATCACATTATGTAAGATGCAACTATATATTGTCATAATGAATTGTCAGTGGGGTCAGCATGACAATCAAAAAAGTAACTATCTATACAATTTTTCCTTTAAGTCAGTTATAAGTCAAATAAATATTTGAAATATTAGAATTGTTTATTGCATTTCATTAGTCCACAATGAGTTGCTACCATAAATATTTACCTGATATAAACAAACCTCTATCATGTATAACAACCAATATTCTTTTCAAAAAATGACAAGAGATAGTCATCAGTGTGCTTCATGTCAGCATATGTTGCACTTCGTCTCCTAGGTGCTTGTGGAATCCTGTCCTTCAGCCTTCGTGGCGGAGCAGCTGGGAGAGTACCTCCACCTGCTGCGCTCTGGCCAGGACGCACAGCGGGAGAAGACCATACTGGTGGTGTCCATCCTCCGCCAGTTCATCAGCAGCCTCAAGAGCCCCCAGTCCAGCTTCAAAGGTTGGCTCTTTAAGGATTCTGTGCAGGACATTATGTCTGCTGTGCAGCAACCTAGATTTGCAGAAGAGTAGCTTTGTAGATACTAAATTGATAAGTAAAAGTATATGTGATCCTTTAAGTGTATTTTTTGGCAAATTCAGGTCTCTATTAGATAGGACAGTGACGAGAGAAGCGGTAATGAGTTCGGGGAGACAGATGGAGTGGGGTTATGGTACGGGTGCTCTAACCACTGCACCACAGCACCCCTGTAGTATATGTAATCTTAAAAGCTTCTTGTAGAAATGAAAATGTGTTTGTTGGAAGGTTTTCCTGCATAGAACTCTTTGTATACTGAAAAAGAGATCCACATGTTATGTGGTCCCTGCAGAATTTTAGGTAGGATAAAGCACCTTTGGTTAGTATGAGGCCATGACTTGACTGACATGTGCTCCCTTATGTGACACGCAGGTGAGACGTGGTGGAACCCAGAGAAGCTGGACACAAGTACATGCTGTTACCTGCGCCTGTTGTGTCGCCTGTTTGACGTGGTCATCACAGGAGCCAGCCAGGGCCCCCTAACCTCCAGCTTTAGGGCCCTGCTGCAGCAGGTCTTCCAGGTATGGGTCATCAAGCTTACAGTGAAATAAAACGCCTACACAGATTGGTTTTCATGTCACTGTTAGAATTGTTTTTGTGATCTCATGGTTACGAAGTTGGTTTTGAGATCAGAGGGTAGCAGGTTCGAATCCTGTAGAATAACTATCGCTTACCTGTGTCCTCATCCATGGTTGTAATATACTGTAAGTCAGTCTGGATAAGAGTGTCATGTGATATAATAAATGTAATGCCTCAAGTCCTCATACAGTAAAGAAAGTAAGAAATAAATAAAGCAATGAACTGGTTTCTCAGGGATGCGAAAAGTTGCAAACTAACAATGAAGTAGAATCATTTTCTTCACTGTCTGTAAGTGCCTACAAATCATGTTGCTTTTTGTGTATTTCAGACACATCTGACCAACTCTCTGGAGCTCTTTAAGTTCCTGTCCTTGCTGTGGTGCTACAGCTTGAACCTGAGTGACCAGTTGGAGTGTAAAGTCAGCGCCATCCTGCAGACCCAGGCTCTGTACGTGGGCAAAGCTTTGATGGCTGCCCAGACCACCCCAAACCTCAACCTGCTGGCTTCAGACACTTCTCCAGGTACCAAACTCTCTCCTTTCTCCAAGTGATAAGCTATTAGTACAGCTTGAAGTTGCTTGTGTGTTTTTTATACTTTTCCAACATGTTTCCCTGTCAATTTTTCCCTGGAATTGTTCTGCAAGTCTCTTTTAAAAGCCTGAACAGTAAGTTTTACTCTCTTGTGTTTGTCAGTGGTGCCGTCTCTGCTGGTGTGTCTGTGCTCTCCGGTGTGTGAGGTGCGCAGGGCAGCAGTGGCCTGTCTGCAGGTCCTCCAGGCAGCCAGCTCCTCTCCCTTCCTCCCTGTGGTGCAAGCCCTTCTCAAGACCACCGAGGAGCTCATCTCTGATGCATCCTATCTCAGCCAGGTTAGCTAGCAGTCACACTCAGCCTGTACAACCTCTGTTTTTTCTGCTTTCTACTTAGTCTACACTGCTTTAACCCGTCGTCTAAGGCATTGCAGATATTACTCAGATTTGTTTTTAATATCCATTCCAACCATGAAATAAGGAAATATCTAATTAACAGGAAACTGTACTATATGTAATATACAAGTATGAAATATTAAAATATGCTGAATTGTCAAGTTAGCTGACTTTTGTGTATTACCACTGATACTTGCCATTGATGATATTGTAAAAGCCAGTGGCCACTGGTTGAAGCAGAGGTTAATGACTATATTTGCAGGCCCTTGGGACGCTGTACGAGGAGGCCCTCTCAGCCGGAGCAAAGAAGAGCCAGCAGCTGGCTGGCGTGGAACAGCTGGTGAAGTGTGTCCAAAGCCCCAGCTGCCCAGCCTACATGGGCAAAGCCCTGCTGTGGGCCTTACAGGAGGTCAACGGAGAGGTGAGACCAGCTTATGTTGGCAGCGGCGAAGCCATGACTACAGTACTGTGACTATAATAGAATTAATATTCAGAGTTTGTTTCATTCACATCATGTTGGGTACAGAGGTTGTGTTGCACTTTTCTGCTGTTGAACATTTTGATGGACATAGTTGCACAAAATTTTGTCACTTCTTACCCTGTCATTTTACAGGGTACTTCATTAATTAAATTAAGTTAATTAAATGTGACAAGTTTCATATTTATTTATTCTTTCCTATAAATTACAGAATAACTTCACATAGATTACATAACACTATCAAGAGAATAGATGAACAATTCATAGTACTTTTAGTGACAGTTGTTATGGAAAGAAATGTCACACCTTTGTGCTTTAGAATGTTTGTTATTATTCCACACCTACATAAAATCAGCTGCAGATTGCTGAAGACAACACAAATATAAAGATTTTATTTCAAAAAGACGAGCCATGTCATATTCTGTGGAATTGATAGACAGCCTTTGTATTTTTTTCGCTATACCTAAACTTCATTACAAACAGGAAATAATTGGTTAACGCAACATAGAATAGATTAGATAGAATAGTTTATTGTCATTCATACTTCCATACAGACACAAATGAAATTGCTACTAGCATATCAAACTCATAGCCATCAGGTTTTGTACCACCCCAAGTGCTTCCACTTCAGTCCTGTGGACCTGTTAACTGATGTTTTAATCGTCTCTGTGCACAGAGGATGCTGGCGATCATTCTGACCCCACTGGATGGCCTGCTGGAGCAGTGCAGCTCGGACTTCTCCGAGGTCGAGCGGGACGAGGACCTGCTAGTGCAGCTAATGCTGGGCAAATACAACAAGCAGTCGGCCCCACTCCTGGCCCGAGAGCCACGCAGCCTGGAGGTCCTCATCAAAGCCATGGGCACCCGCACCAGGCCTTATGACGCACTTCCAAGCGTGCAGGTCATGGCTCTGGAGAAGGTGGGTTTATGGTTTTGGGGTATTTCACAGAACTGACTTCTAGTCCATCCCTTCACTGTCTCATAGGGAATGTCTTGTCCACAGGTTACCAAGATCTTTTTCTCAGCACTTGAAGATGAGAAAGTCCAGCAAAAAATTCTGGGAACAATGTTTGATTTGCTGGTGGACTGCAAGGATCCAACATGTGCCCAGGCTGTGAATAATGTCTTCAAAGTGGTAATGCCAGCAATCTTGATTAATGTGCTTTTGACATCTACTATTGACTATCTTTAAATACTATTTCACAGTATTGGTATTAGATTTAACTGACTCTCAGCAGTGGTCTGACAGGAGGCTCATAATACATGTTGATGTCGTCTTCTTGTAGATTGCTGTGGATGCTGAGCTGGTTGCCAATGAGCTGACCCCTGTGCACAAGCCCAAAGTGTCCGGGAGTGTGGTGCAGACTCGCAGGAGCATGAGGCTAAAGTGAGCATCTCATACACATGTTCCTCAGATTATAGAACTGACCTGGAAACAGAGGAGGGGTTTATTGATATTTTTTGGAGGAGCATTGTAGGATGTTGCACCTTGCTCTACAGATCTGCCAGTGGTAAGCTTGTGTGGATCTGCTATTTCTGCAGGAAAGACCCGGAAGGCTCAGCTGCTGCTGAGGAGGACTCCTCTGTCCCCTGGGAGAGGGTGACTCTTATCCTGGAGCTGCTGCAGCACAAGAAGAAGCTCAAGAGGCCAGAGGTCCTGGTGCCAGCACTGTTTAACCTCCTGTCCAGGTATGAGACGATTGGCTGTATCTCTGGCACCGTTCTGGTGCTTTGGTCAACACAAGGCAACTTGCACAAAAAACCCAATGGATCCTCTGCTGCTACTGGATTGTATTGTATTTCCAACCCCTGAAGATTCCCAATTAAGTTAGTATAATGTGTTCTAAAATGTTTTTTTTTCTTTTCTTTTCTAGGAGTCTGGAGGGAGCATCTGCAGAACAAGGCAACATGGAGTACACTAAACAGCTTCTTCTCAGCTGCCTGCTCAATGTCTGCCAGAAGATCTCCCCTGATAACAAGCCAGTCAGTCCAGGTATGATACTTTTACCCTGACCTAAATGGTGCCTGGGACACATGTTTTCTGTTAGTATTAGGTTCACCTCTTCCCACAATGTCAATTGACTTAACATGTGTAGTCAGTGATTGGTGTTGCATATAGTCACGCACATAATTGTGGCTAATAGGTTATTTTTATACCCGAAAAAAGCCTAAACAGTCGCTTTTATGTGGATGTCTCCTGTACAGACATCCTGGACGAGGACAAGATGAATGTGGAGCTGGTTGTGCAGTGCGTGAGGACGTCGGACATGCCCCAGACCCACCACCACGCCTTGCTGCTGCTGGGCACTGTAGCTGGCATCTTTCCTGTGAGTACAGCCCTCTGAGAAATCCATCCTTAGTGGTTTTGGCATTATGTAGCCTTTTCTTCCATCTTTATAACATATTTTACACCCCTTATGCCCCTTTTTCCTCATTTCTATTTATTCATTTTCAGGAGAAGGTACTCCACAACATCATGCCTATCTTCACCTTCATGGGTGCAAATATCATGCGTCTGGATGATGCCTACAGCTTCCAGGTCATCAACAAAACTGTGCAAACAGTCATCCCTGCACTCATACAGGTAAGTGATTTCTCTACCAGCAGGGTATTGGACTGTAAGACCTTAACAAAATTCACTTCATAGCCACATAACGTGTCACAGATGCAACATAACGTGTCACAGAGCCTTTTAGGAATTTAAGGTCCTATTTTTTTAGAAGTGTTGAATGCAAATAAAACCATTGGAAATACACTCAACCAACCTGATTTTACTTAGAATTGAGAATGTATGGGGAGTTTAGTCTGCCTGAGTTTGGACTCTTAAGGAAAAAATAGCACAGTTGTGTGTGTCCTGCGTTTTGTGGTTTTGTATAAACCTGACGTCCATGTTCCCCACAGGCCTACGAGGGGGGCTCTGCCCAGTCCGAGGCCCACATGGAGTGTGTGGTGACCAAGATTATGCACGTGTTCACCGATGCGCTGCCTCATGTGCCCGAGCACCGGCGCTTGCCCATCCTCTCCCAGCTGCTGGTCACCCTCGGCGCCGCCCGCTTCCTCTGGGTGCTGCTGCTGCTGCTCTTCAAGCAGCACGCCACCCAGACAACAGCCAACATCAGCACGACAGAGAAGGTAGGTTAAGCAACAGTCTTAGGTAGGACACGCCACTGAGACATTTCAGCCCAAATATTTGGGGTTACTGTCTACACTCAAGCACCTCTTGCATTTATGTTGTGTTTGCGCATGTGACCAACATTGTAACAATTTCATTGTGTAGGATTTGGCCCTGGAGAATGATATGGACTTCTGGATTTCCATCTGCTGTGAATTTGAGGTGGAGGAGCAACTCACATCTCTCGTCAAAGTTCTAAAGTACCTCATGGCACTACCACAGGACAAAGAGGAGGGTGAGCGAATATTCAGCCTTCACCTACATTTCAGCTTATAATTGATTTGTGTTCAGTTGTCATAACACAGTGTACATCTATTAATAGATTCTGAGACAAGTAAGGGACGGGCCAAGAAGAAAGAAGAGACAGTGGAGGAACTCATCTTCAGTATTGAGACTCACAGCAGCAAGGAGTTCCGTCACTTCAAATTCTTGTCAGTTTCTTTTATGTCCCAGCTGCTGGCCTCCAACAGATTTGTCGGAAAGGTAAGTAAGTCTGTAAATGGACAAGCAAGTTTTTTTTCTTTCGTGGTTGTTCTTTGGGACTGTCTCCTGTTTGGACCTGCTGAGTCTTCTGGTATCTTTCAGGTGGCAGACCGGGAAGAAGTATCCACAGAAACGTTGCAGGTCCTTCAGCAGAGGTGAGTATTATAATGCTTATTTTCATACAAGCACAGTAAATTCTGTGCTATATTAGGAATTGCCATGTCTTCTTTTAAACAAACTTTCCCTCATCTCTGATTGGTCTGCAGTCTACTAGAGGAAATTCTGTGCTACATCCACACTGTGGCTCGCTGCGTGGAGGACAACTGCAACAGCCCCACCGCCAAATTCTGGAGAGCACTGCTCAACAAGTCCTATGAAGTCCTTGACAAAGTAAGAATCTTTTTACCAGAGCTCAACTATTGAGACTTAGCACTAAAACTATATTACAGGGTGTAATAAACACAGTAGTCCTGGTGACTCTTTCAAGCGAAAGCATTTTTGTGGTGCCTGAATTTTCCCTCCCTCCCTCCATCTGTAGGTGAACTCTCTGCTGCCAACCGACACCTTCATCAAGGTCATCAGGGGTCTGATGGGTAACCAGCTGCCATCTGTGAGGAGAAAGGCCATGGAGCTGCTCAACAACAAACTACAGCAGAAGACCCAGTGGCAGGAAGAGCAGGTCAGTAATGCTAGGCCCTTTGTGATTTCTCCCGGAACTCACAAGATTAGTAGCTCAGTGTTTGTGCTTATAAGGTTATAACTGACCACTAAAGGTATAAAGAATTGTGCTACTTGACATCAACCAGTTCAGTAAATTTGCTGAAACATGTATGATACAGGATTTTTACTTTCTGGACCTGGGATGTTTGTCTCTGGTCATTTCACACTCTTGCTTGAAAGTTAAACCAGTACTTTAACCTGTCCTTTTTTGCCTCCGCTCCCCCAGGTGGCAGCACTGCTACCACTTACTGGAGACCTGCTGGCCATTCTAGGCCGCGGAACCCAGCAGGGTGAGGCCCAAGAGCAGGAGGAGCAGGCCATCAACCGGCAGACAGCCCTCTACAGCCTCAAGCTGCTGTGCCGCAGCTTTGGGGCCGGCCACCCGGAAACCTTTGTGCCCGTTCTTAGCCGTGCAGTGGAGCTGCTGCTCTTGCCCAAGGAGGAGAGGAATGTGATGGGCAGTGCCCTCCTCTGCATTGCCGAGGTCACCAGCACCCTGAAGGCCCTGGCCATCCCACAGCTCCACAGGTCAGGAGAGACTAGGGCTGGGCCCAAGGCCTACAAGCTAGTTTTTTATGTGAAATACACTATGATGGTTGTCTTGGGATGCTTGGCTGTTGATGCTTTGTGTTAATCCAAGTAATATAGTGGTTATTTGTTGCATGCATTTTTTGTGTTTTCTTGAATAAACATGACTTGTTATTGGTTTAGATATTCTATTCAGTACCCCATAGAAAGTCTGGTCTGATCTGTCAGTAAAATCTATTATGTGATGACATTCTGTTGGAACACCGAATCATTGTGGGTTTGGTTTTTATACAGACTGATGCCTGCTGTACTAAACACCCTAACGGAGCGTAAGGATCTGCTTTCCAACGAGATTTACCTGCTGAGTGCTGTAACAGCTCTGCAGAAAGTCTCCGAGACGCTGCCTCATTTCATCAGTCCATACCTGCTGGACACACTACTGCAGGTGAGCTCTTCCTCTGCAATGTCAGAGCCCACCACACGGCACACACAATATAAAGTAGTCAACTTTTGAAGTGGATCAAAACTTTCCATGACTTTTTTTTCTAACACCAGTTGGCATTATCCCACAATTTCAGTATACACTGTCCACTTGATGTCTTCGCAAGGTCTTTGCAAAAGATTGTCATGCTTCACTGATTTCGATGGTCACCAGACATGATTGTTTGATGCAAGGCACAAAATGACTTGTCACACATCAACAGTGGCACAGGTTATTCAGAACATTGGCGATTCAAATAACGCCAGAATCGTCGGGAAATGCATCTGGCATTTTATTGCCTGCAATGCACCACATGCACTCACCCAGAGTGCTCCAAGGAGCCATACAGGGGACATACCGCTGTGTATTGTTGGTGCACTAAAGCTGCCACGCCATTTGGGAATTTGGGCTTGCAAAATGTTCAAAGACAAGAATTGAGCTCATTTAGTCACAAGGCAAAGGAGGTGTTATAAAGTCAATTTCCAGTCTAAACTCAGTTCTGACAAAATATGTAGTTACTGCATTTTGGCTTTGTAGGGCAGAGTAGTTGAATGTAAATGCAAATCACTTGACATCCCTTTAAAAACTGGTACTATTAAGCACTACTCAAAATGTTGATGCCCCTTTCGCCATTGCCAGGTGACTCGCCTGACTCGGGTAGCAGAGCGGACCACCACCTGCCCGCAGCTGGCAGCTCGCCTGTCCTCGCTCCGCACCACACTGGCAACCAAGCTGCCAGCCAGGGTCCTGCTGCCCACCTTCACAAAGTGTTACCAGCGTCTGGTGGACTCCCAGCAGGTGAGTCAATAAACTGGTTGCAGTAATGCAGGTTTTGGGCATGCCAATACTGAATAAATGGACAGTTGTGCTTTTGAATTGTAGCATGTATCTGTAATAGTTTTTTACCCTGTGCTCACAGAACGGTCTCGGGCCATTAATGGTCATTTTGAAAGAGCACATCACTCACATGGAGAAAGATCAGCTCAATTCCCACCAATCAGAGCTCACCACATTCTTCCTGTCAGCGCTTGACTTCCGAGCCCAACACTGTCAGGTACTCGTCATGGTGTCACAGTCGCACTGTCACATGGTTATTATTAATTGAAGATGAAGATATCTGGAGATAAAGGTGTTTAATTTTGTATTTATTTTCATTAAAGGGTGATCTAGAGAAGACCAAAGAGATTGAGGGCTCTGTAATCGACTGTCTGCTGGGCATGGTCATGAAGCTCTCAGAGGTCACCTTCAGGCCTCTCTTCTTCAAGGTACGTTCTGGATATATTTTTTCAAAGTTGTGAATTTTAAAGGTTGTTTGTATGTTTTGCTTTCTTTGAAAGAATGTTACTTTTATTCACTTTGTATTGGTGTGCCAAGTATCTGTTGGTTTTCAGATGTAGGTAATTTCTCTTTTTTCTGCTTTCAGCTATTTGACTGGTGTAAGACAGATGGAGCAGCCAGAGACAGACAGCTGACTTTTTACCGCCTGTCAGACTGCATTGCTGAGAAGCTGAAGGGACTGTTTGTGCTGTTTGCTGGCCAGCTGGTTAAGCCATTCGCTGACGCTCTCCGCCAGATCCAGTCAACTAATACAGGTTTGTGACAGTAATATCATGCCTGTATATTAGTTTGATTCCTGTCCCCTTTGAAACACATTCAAAGTGGTCAGTTTTATTTTGAGATTTTAGAAGTAGTTTATTGTTTTTTTAGAAGTAGTTTATTTCTTTATATGCATGTATTTGATGTAGTAGTTAAAATATTTCTGCATCTCCTTTTTCATGTGTGTTAGATGAAGCTTTCTTTGATGGTGAAGATGACCAGGAAAAGAGCTGCCAGTTGCTGCAGTATGTCCTGAACTGCCTGCATAAGGTCTTCCTGTATGACACACAGCGCTTCCTGAGCAAAGAGAGAGCAGATGCCCTCATGAACCCTCTGGTAGATCAGGTGAGACAGCTTTCCACTATTTTACCCACACATCAACCGCATCAGTGTTGGTCCTAGTTTCACAGCCACAAATGTGTGTTTCAATCCTGTGCCTGGTTTGAATCTTTTTGTTTCCCTAAGTCATGGTGAAAGTAACACGCTCTTCGATATGTTCTCTGTAAATTATTTTCATAACTTCTAGCCAAGGCAACATTTTCACCTTTGAGTGCTGTTCTAATGCATGGGGTTCTGTTCCTAGCTGGAGAATATGCTGGGTGGAGAGGAGGTGTACCAGGACAGAGTCACCAAACATCTGGTGCCCTGCATTGGTCAGTTTGCGGTTGCTATGGGAGATGACTCCCAGTGGAAGGTCCTTAACTACCAGGTCCTACTGAAAACTCGACACAGCTCCCCTAAGGTATGGTCCCCTGAATTGACTGGAAAGCTGTGTGAGGTGAAAGATGACCACACATTAGCCTTACATGGGCATGCTCTCCTAATCAATGATACATTCTCCTTCTGATATGTTGTCATGATCTCATGATTGATGTTCCCAGGTGAGATTTTCATCCCTACTCATGGTGCTGGAGCTTGCTGGAAGACTGAAGGAGAACTATATGGTCCTGCTGCCTGAAACCATCCCCTTCCTGGCAGAACTCATGGAAGGCAAGAACATTCTTTTAACATGCTGTAACTTTTACTAAATAAATTGTCTGTTATCATCTTAGTAAACTTCTGAAATGGTAATGTATGTATTCCTGTGTTTTGATTTACTAGATGAATGTGAGGAAGTGGAGCATCAGGTACAGAAAGTAATCAATGAAATGGAGAGCATCTTGGGAGAGCCACTGCAGAGCTACTTCTGAAGGACCACCAGAGGGCACTGATGAGTCAACCAGAGCAGGCTTGACTACCTGCCTGTCCAGTATGACCTCCTATGCATACAATGTATTAAAGATCAATGATGGACCTCAAAACTAAATAATTAAAAGCTGCAGAAATGTGTGCCTTTGTAAGAATTTGTATGAAAAGTATGACTGTTGTATTTGTCACTGTGACCTAATAATAAAATATGACTGGGAAAGAAATGGAAAGGCTTTACTGTTTTGTCTTTATCCATAGTAATACAAATTTTAAACACAATTTTATTGCATTTGTGAGTTATATTCCTGTGCTATGTTAGACAAACACCAAAATCAAGCCGCACATTAAATTAAACACACATCAAACACACTTAAATTTCACTGTTGTAAGAATACCATGTTGCACATTTGCATAATTTAAAGGTACTTTATTCAGATCCCTGCCCCTCGTATCTATATGAATTTAGTCATCTTAAATGCAAATTAGTCCATAGGTAAGCAGTACCTTTTATTCTGTACACGTTGTTGAGTTTTTCATATTTACCCGCTCTATCGAAGATTTTCGCGTGTCCAATGTGGTCCAATGAGGCTCCCCACTGATGGGAAGCTAGTGCGCTTGCTCCCTCCACGATAACACGTGTTTCCTGGCCATGCGTCTTCCCGAATACGCAGACGTACGCAGCGCTTCAGCAATGGCGTCCGATGGTGGCTCTTCGTCGCAGATGCTACCCTGCGTTTTTTCTCCTAAATCGCATCAATACCTGGCACTGTGTGCACAGGATGGTCGACTTCGTATTTGGAACACAGACAGCAAAACCCTCCATCAGGAATACGTGCCTTCTGCCCACTTGAGTGCCACTTGTACCTGCATAGCTTGGGGACCATGCCGAACGGCTAAGGTATGTGGGGGCTACATAGAGCAGTTTCAATAAAGTAACATGGGCTGGTGGCCTAGTCAAGCACGTTTCAGTTTTTAGTTTGTACTATACTTGTCACATATCTTAGGCAGGGAATTAACGCTTGGACCAAAAGAGCTGATTTTGGGTCTCAACTTGCAGTGGATTGCGTTCACCGTTTTTCAACCCTACAGCATGAAATAGTCAACATAATTGCCTAGCCCACTAGCTACCTAGCATCCTTAAAGTTACCTCCAGTAGGACGCACATGTTGACCGTCGCACATGTTCATGCTCAGTACGCCTACACGAGTATTTCTCCTCAAAATACTTAAATTGTCGTACGAGACGGATCATTTTGATTACATCCACAGTAACTGTTTGCATAGTCCTAGCGTCAAATTTGGTCATTATGTTTTGACAGCATAACTTTAATTCATGTCAGGGGTGCTAATGTTAGCCAACTTGCTAACTTGCTGAGATAAGTTGGGACAGAGACTCGTTAGCTGTCTTGCAATAACTTTTGTATTTGTAGTCTGGCTTTGTTAGAATTTTATTTAATGAGCTGCCTGAAGTAGTGTAAAGTTACACTTAAATTGAATGCTTCGGTAACAGAGACAAAACTAAAGTCGCTACACTAGCGTGTACGGCTGCATAGGGACTTTAATGTAATTGTTATAGTTTGGTAGTAGCCAGGCCAAGTAGTATAATTTATATTGGGTTAGTTTGCATTGGGCATGAGAAGTGTAGGCTATTTTATTGTTTAAATAATGCTATTTGTAATGTAAGGTAGTTTGTCACTGCCATACAGTTGTCTCGTAACAGCAGCCATTACACCAACAGGTGTGAAAAAACACTTGATTGAAATGTGTTTAGGATAGCAGTATCAGCAAGAATTGACTGTTTCACAATGACACTGTTATTTACAACAGCTTTAGGGGATTATCTGAAAGTAGCTGGTTGCTGTACGTATCATGGTTACATAGTTTAGGACCACCCTGTATTTCTGAGTAGTATTGCTAAATTATGTGCAATCTTTTGAAGCCACATGAAATGCCTTAGGATAAATATTATTATTACTAAAAAGCTGTAACTGTATCTGGTGGAGAGAGTGGAATCACTCTATTCAATATCCTAAAATGTTTCGGAAGGTCTTCTGCAGATAAGCATTGAAAGCTTGTTAGAGGAAACGAGTGAAAGTGCATGTTTACCTATGACGCCAGTAAAGGTATATATAACCATATAACATGATTATGATCAGAATGTAAAGACTGTTTCTCAATGACATGCTCATTTTGTTTATGTGGTCCTAGGAGGGGCCTCAGAGGAAAAAGAGGAAATCAGAGGCAGGACAGTTGGTGGAGACGACAGATCTGTTGGCACTGGGTACGGCAGCAGGCAGCATCCTCATCTACAGCACAGTGAAAGGGGCCCTGCAGTGCACACTGGTAAGACATGGAATCATTTATAAATTCACTTCTTAACAAATAGCCTTTACAGCAGTTCACATTGCTGTGCGCTGATAAGAATTGGAATTGGAGGATTGGAGGTTCAAATCTTGTACCAGTGGGGAAAAATGTGTGTGCGGGAATGAATAACAGATGCCTTTCCTCCACCTTTATCTATGGCTGAGGGGCCCCTAGAGCAAGGCGTCTCACCTAACATTGGTCTAAAGGGGACCGTCCATGTACCTAATTCACTGTACATGGTCCTGCATGAACGTGACGGCTATGTAATATAATAAAATCAGGAGATTCTGACAGTTGAAGCAGTGTCACCTTAAAGCAACACCTAGCCACCACCTCCTTATCACTAAAGCATAACCAGTCGTGATATCTGGCCCATGTACATTGTGTAGTCGCACATGTGAAGAGTTTCTTGTATAGCACTTTGCCCCCGTTTCTCACTAGAACACATATAGAGAGAGAACCATTTACATATATTGAAAGATGTATGCTTTTAAGAAAGTGTTTTTTAGTAAATTGAACCAACCAGTATGTTTCCACAGGGTCGTCGTAAATTTAAAGCAGACAGTCTAGTACTTTATTGTTGTCTCTTGCTATGTGTAATTCTGTGTCTATTTTGCTGACATCTGTTTGCGCTTGCTGCTTTAGGATGGGGGGCACAGTGGTGCTGTGAATACTGTACAGTGGCATCCGGAGGAGAATGTGCTCTACAGCGGCTCAGATGACACACACATTGCGGAGTGGGACCTGCAGACAGGCAAAATGCGCTGGTAGGCGTCATTGTTGCAAAGGGTTTTGGAGTCAGATCTGTATTTCTTGTTTGCCCACTTTCTTTTCCTTTATGTATGATTTCCAGAGATTTCGATAGGGCTGTGCTCAGTATAGTGATATCCTGATACATCATGGCATACTACTGTATCGATGGGTATAGAGCACATAAGATGGGCGAAAAGTTAATTTTACTTTAACTGTCTGAATTGTAAAGGGATTTTTAAATGTCATGAATATTATTAATTACGATTGTTGACTGCTTATTGGAAGTGTTGTTAAGTTGTGCAGTTCTCTAGGCTTTGACTTAACTGTGATGTAGAGTTAGAACTGGTATTGAAGAAAATTCTATTTTGGACATGGTCGTTATTCAGAATCAATATTTATTGTGGCCTCTGTATTGTGATGTGTAACATATTAAGGGTTGCTGGAAATACCCAGCCCTAGTAGACAGGTCAGATTTCTTTGTCTGTGCAGTAGTCTGGGTCTTAAAGAAGTATCATTGAAACTGTTGTTAGTCTTTTAGGAATGTTGTCTCTACTTAGCATTCTTAATCTTACGACCATTGCTGGAGTTCTTTTCATGCTCATTGGGTCTCACTGTGTGTGTTTGGATTTGTATAGTAAGTGGAAAGCAGATCGGACAGCAGTGACAAGTTTGTGTGTGAGTCCCAATGGGAAGCTCCTTCTCTCTGCTGGTATGACAATCAAAATGTGGGACTTGGAGACCAAGGAGGTGTACAGGGTAAGAATGTTTTAACCATCAAGGATTTCCAGTACATATCTACAATGTCACAAGTTAAAAATCAGCCGCTAAATTGACTCTTTTGTGTTTTTTTTTTTATATATATATTCAGAAGTTCACAGGTCACTCTACCATGGTTACGACCCTCTGCTTTGCTACCACACGGCCACCTGACAGTGATGGACTGTACTTTCTCTCTGGAGCAGCTCATGATCGACTCCTCAGTGTGTGGTATGTTGATGGTTGGAGATACTATCAAAATGTACCACTGAAAACCACTGACTTTTTGTGTGAAGTCACATAATTAATTGCTGATTTTTGGCTCAGCATAAGCACAAATGATCGGGTTATATTGTCTTTTTATTATTTGTTGAAAGGAAAGGTTTGTTTGTTCTCCTAGGCAAGTGCGTTCGGATGGGAAGGATAAGAACTCAGTGGTGTCCTTCACGCTGACAGATGAGCCCCAGCACATTGACCTCTTCAAGTCAGACAGCAAGGAGGAGGTGAGCTTAAGTGCCAAGTCTGAGAACTGCCTCCCAGGATGCCAACAGGGTGTAAAAACAGAGATTTAAAAAGATCACAACATGGTTAGGAGTAATGCCTAATGTTTTAGATAGTCCTTTGTTGTGGATGTAAGAAGTGTTTTCTCTCTCTTTTTCAGGCGGTACGGTTAGCCGTGGTGTGTAAGGATGGACAGCTACATCTTTTTGAGCACTTTCTCAATGGGTGAGTGAAGCCACAACTTTTACCTCCCCTAGCATACTCTTTAACTTATCACTGCATCACTCACCACTTCTCCTTCCCCCTCTCCATTCTCAGGCCCTGTAAGAAGCCCCTCTCCCCAGCCTGCTCAGTGCAGGTGTCCAGTGTTGGTGGTAAGTCTGGCGAGGATGACACTCCAGTCCCCGTGCCGCTGCTGGCTGCGGCTCTCAACACAGACAAGCAGAGCCTGTTGCTGGCATACGGAAGCCACCTTCAGCCCGTCATGGAGACAGCGGTGAGCATTCAGACACTCGGAGGTCCATTACTGATTGATTTAATGGTAGCACTGAGTCAAGATCTGGTTTGTTGTTTTCAGTGCATGCTAAAAAAGGAGCTCCTAACTTCTCAGGGCTGTTGACTGGTTTTCGTAGGGTTACAATGTCTGCTATCCTATGTAAATGTTTGTTGGTATGAAACAAGTTACTTTTGACCACATTCAGTATGACTGAAACGGCATGTGGTGGTGCATACCAGAGTAGAATGTAACATCTCTCCTGTCTATTCTTCCAGCCTGTGAACACATCAGAGAGACATGTATGTCTAGTACGGGACGTGAAAACAACACTGTCCCTCTCTATAGACACAGCCGTCTCCATGGTAAGTCATACTTTCTGTCTTCATAGAAACAATTGGTAATAGTGTTTACATTAGCCAACAGAGTACAGAGACCGCCCCTCTGGAGTAATGTAGGGTTAGATGCCTTTCTCGTGGATGTGGGTGCAGAAAGTGCTGGTCATTCACTCCGCCACCCACATTTTTTTCCTATTGGTACAGGAATTGAACCTTTGACTCTCCTATCCTGAGACCAACTCCATCATTAGGCCACAGCTAACCCACCTTTTTGTGCCTAATAGGAGCATGCAAGAAAATGACAATATGCTCTTGTTTCTATTGTGATTTTTTTTTGAATATGGCTGTTAAAGTATAAGGATTGTACCAGTTACTCTAGCTGAGAGAAATGCCTGAAGAGAAGTTCTAAATCATAGGGTCACAAGTTCAGTGTTGAATTTATAGAAGACAGACCAGACACAACAATGTGCACTTCAGATGTCTGTATTTGTAAATATCATGTTTCTTTGTTGTTTCTCTGACCTCTGTTTGTAATCGAGTTACTTTTTGTCTGTGCTGCTCTGTGAGCATGAGTGGATCAAGTGTGGGGGTGTGTGAGGGGAGAGAGATGAAAGGAAGATGGGGGGCCAGGACAGTCCCGATTTTGAGTTGCGTGGTCTGTGTCCTGAAAAAAGTTACATGATGGATTATCGATTTTTTAATTGACCTTTTTTGATCATTTGATTGACTCAATTTACAAGTAGTTTCTAGTAAATTCCTTGCTTGTTCTTAGCTGGCAAACACTCGAGAATGTCAATGCGTTGTGTTGCTGTAGTGCTGTGTGTGCACAGTCCACAAGGAACAACTGACTGAACTTGTGTGATCAGACCTTAATGTAGCCAAATCTGCAGAAGACTACTGAAGATGACTGCCTCACATGGCAAAATGCATTTTTTTTATTTTGCTAAATATATATGTATTAAACCTGTGTGTGTTGTGTATTTCAGGTGAAAACCCCAATAGTGAACACGAAAAAAAGTAAGATCCTGGTTCCTGGTCTGCCAGGACACCAGGCACCACCCAAAGCATCCAATCAAAGCACCCAACCAGAAAAAAGGAAGAAGGGCGCCCGGGCTGAGGTAATGTTACACGATGGATTCTCGTTTTTTGTTAAAGCAGCTATATTTAGGATTTTGGCCAAAACTGGCACTGCAGTGAAATTCAAAAAGTAGTCAAGCGGCAAGTCGCAAACACAGCAAAACCCTAAACAGAATTTGTGGTTGTTTACAAATGTGAAATTTCTGGCATTACTATTTTCAGTGAGATCAGGATTTTACTTAATCTCTAGTAACACATCAGAACCATTTTATGATTTTTTTTTTTTGCCTTAAATGCTAGACTGAAAGATCTCTGGCATGGTGCCTGAAATTAGATCTGGGACAGTGGCTACACTTAACATGGGCTAGTAAATGGTTATAATGACTTTGAAATGTTTTGATCATTTCAGGCATGGAATTTTTCTTCCTTTATGCTCTATAAATGTCTTACACATAGTACCTTTAACTCTCCTTATGGCTGCTGCAACCGACCGTGTGTGTACATGTCTCCACCCCTGCAGATGTCTATAGAGGAACGGCTTGAGCAGGTGGAGCTGTCTGCTGTAGGAAAGGGAGGGGAGAAGGGCATATCCACCCTTCAGACAGATAGCTATGCTGTGCTGCTTGTTCAAGGACTGGAGAGCAAAGACAAAATGATCCTTAATGTGAGTACCATCTTTTGCCCACGCCTTTCATTCCCAGGCTTTGTTTTTATTGTGTTTATGCTGTGATTCTTCTTGGCACAGAAGTCGTATCTCTTTCTGGAGTAAATGACAAAATGCCTGCAACAATTGTTAAAAATGATGACCACAGCTTTTGACCTGTACTTTCCACAGAGAATATTCCAGTCACGAAAAGAAATGATGATCAGGAATACAGTTTCCCGAGTACCCCTTCCAGCTGTCTTGCCATTATTGGAGGAGGTAAGGTTATTGAAGACCTTTATGAAACACTGTTTAAGGGTTCAGCTGAATTTATAAAGGCTGAAAAGGCCTTCATATCCTTTTTATAATTTGCATTTTATATTTAACATGCCACTGCATGTCATAAGATGTTCAAATGTTAACCTTTTTCCTTCCAATTCCCCAGCTTTCAATAAGGATACAAGGACATCCTAGCACGTAAGGCAACCAAATTTCATATCTAATATATTTCTCAATTTTATTCTTTGGCCCCTTTGTTTCATTCTTTTACTTTTTTGCCTACAGAGCTCACGCAGCAGTGGATTGGCTAAAAGCAGTGTTGACACTACACACATCCTACCTGTCATCAGTAAGTACAGCAGCATGTCATGGATGTGGACTGTGAAGGTGTCAGTGTGGCTTTTTTCCCCTACTGTGTGTGTGTGCTAATGTTTTGTTTCTTTATGCAGTTACCAGATTTGGTTAGTCAACTCGGGAGGCTGTATCATTTGATTGAGAGCAGAGTGAAGGGGTACCAACAGCTAATGAGGCTCCACGGCAAGCTATATTTACTAATGACCCAGGTACATGTTTTTTATAGTTGGTTTATTGGTAGACGTGTCTAAATATCACACTTTTTACATTTTATACATTCATGAAAAGCTGCTTAATCACAGTAAAGTAGGCTTGAAAAAAAATGAAGTAGAATTTGTCTCCTCAACTGTTCACTTCTGTCCACCAGGTGGCGACAAGAAGCAGTGCCAATAAAGCAAACAAGCTGGACCACACAGCGAAGCTTGTGTATGAGGAAGGTGAGCATTTATTTCAAAGTTATGCGCTAAGCATTTTCTTATGTGCTGTGGCATGCAAGTGTCCTAATGAGTTCAGTAAATTTGTATTCGGTTGGGTTTTAGGGTGATATCCTGACTGTAGTATGTTGCTTATTTACACCTCCAGGGGAATTCTAAACATGGCAAACCATCGGGTAATAACTGCCCATTAACTTGACATAAATGTTCAGGCTATTAGCGAGCTAGAGAATTGTGCTTTTGATTATAGCAGAGCACTGTTGAGCTTGATGAACATGAGCTTTTCAAACTCTTCATCTGAAAACTTGGCATTATCTGGATACATAGCAGGAACAGGGAGAGCAGGGATGGCCTGGTGCCTTAGCGCCTGCTGTGCTAACTGAGGGAAGCGGTGCTGGTTGTCCTGCCAGTAAACCAGTGGGTCGTGGTGGTAAGGGATGCACGGTTCTAGCAGATAGGTCTCCGCCTCGTTTTGGGTGTCTGGCTGGTGCTCCTGAGGCTCATCCTCAAAGAAAGGGAAGAAGCTTCTCCTCCTCTTCTCCTGTGGGTAGAATGCAGTGTCCTCAGTGGCCTGGGTGTCCCTGTCTGCTCCGCCTGCGAGGGTCAACAGGTCCTGTCGCATTTGTTGCGCCCGGTCCCCCTCACACCATCGCAGCTTAAGGCGCGGGTCAAGAGCCGTTGCTCTCCGGTAGCACCATCTGTGCTCAAAAGGAGACAGCCACATCTCCAGGGCCAACTCCAGTGCCACCACCAGCTTATGGTTGTGCTCTGTCGGCGAGCTCAGGTGCTTCCTGATGCCCTGAATGGAGGGGATGACCAAGCTGGCAAGCACCACTCGTTCCTTCCTGAGGCGGTCCGTGATCTCCTCGAAGGGCTGCAAGGTGTGGACAAAGTCCTCCAGCAAGGTTCTTTCAAATGGGGTCAGATTGACACTGCTAACATTGGTCTCTTGGGCTTGGCTGTCTTCGGCTTGACCAAGAATGTGTCTCACCTCTTTAAGCTGACTGCTCCAGTCTGAAGATAGTGGCTCGTTATGTGCTTGGGTTGCTTCGGAGAAAACTTTAGCCAAGGCGTCAGTAGTAGCAGGTTGTGTTGCTTGCAAACCATTGTGCACCACAAGCTGTAGTGCCTGAGCAAAGGATGGCCCAGACTGGATGTTAAGTTTCATTCTTCCAGACGTAAACTCTTCCTCTTCATATGCAGCTGCATCATCGTGATCCTCAATCTTTAATATTCTCATGTCTGTGTATCCATCACTTTCCATTTGTGTTTGCATGTCTCTTTGTTCAAACCCAGGGAGGCTTATTGAACCTTGTGATATGTAGTCACTCAGTAAGATGATTGATTCTCTTGAGATGTTGTTCTGGGATAGCACCTTGTCAATCTCCTCTGTAACAGTCGCTCTCAGGTGTTGCCCATGTGATCGCTTACAGGAGAAAGTGACCGATTTCAAGGCATAGTTTATGACAAGGTGGCCCGTGATGGTCATGTGGGTGAATGCCGCCGCATTCCAAACATCCACTGTCAGACAGACACTCTGGGCTGTGTTGGACAGAATCTTCAGTTTGTTCTGTAAAAAGCTGGTCTGCTGATCCAGCAATGTGTTCACAAAGTACTTCCCATCAGGCACATTGTAGTTGGGCTGAATCTCCTGTATGAAGGACAGGAAGAACGGGCTTTGCACAATTGAGATGGGGAGCTGCTCACTAGCAATAAAGTTCACCAGTGCTTGGTCACCAAGGATCTGACTGGGATCGTTGCTGTTCCATTTGTTTGGAGATTGTGGTTGGCTGCATGTGGCTGGTGTGCTAGGCGATTGCTCATTGACGATGGGTAAAGGACTTAGTGGTACAGAGGCATGCTTCCTCTACAAAATAAAAAAAGACAACCAGCAAATAGTAAGTTATTAAAATGAGCTATTTGCTTACACACTGAATAACAAGTTATGAAATGCAGTCATTTAAATGCATAAAGATGGTCAGAAAGAACTAAATTCTCATTTGTGAGATCACAGTGTAAAAAAACTGTACTGTTAAAATAAAAAGGCATACAAAAGCAAAATGTGGCTTTGCAATACATCAAATACAAATACATCAAATACATTAAGATACATTGTTTCAGCAAATTTAAGGCATATCTATTCATCTGAAATGAACATGTTTATTAACAGATGTATGTGCTTACATATTAGTTATTTGTGTGTAGAGCTAGGGCACAGTGAGTTTGGCAAGAACAGATTGCGACCTTACCTTCAGGTGGTTGAGCAGGTTGCTGGTGGCTTTCCTGTTGAAAATCATCTCCAGGGGACAGTATCTGCAGCGAGCTTTGCACACCGGCTCTTTGTTGTCAGGAATTTGAAAATGGTCAAAGATCACAGAGACTTTGCGCTTAGACATGGTCTTTCTCCCACTCTCTCTGCTACTATGCTGTATCAGAACATGTTTCAGCTAAAATAAACAGTCGACCAGGAGCGCTGGCACCCTCCCCCAGTGCTTGCTTTGATTGGATGACTGTGAAGAAGGACATCCCATTAGGCCATTCAAGTCGCTGTGCTGCATTAGCCTCTTGGCAAGTGCGTCATCTCAAATGCAAATAGTCTGCAGAGAGATTCAAATGCAAATGGCTGCGCCCCCCCCCCAATCATATTGAAATGCAAATTAGAAAGCTCCCTGGCACAAGGGCCTTTGTCAAATGCCTTACCCAGAGAGAAAATGTTGCTTTTTCTTGTATGTATGCCTTTCATCAGCTTTTCTTATCCTGATTTCAGTGTTTTTAGCTTGCAGTGCAGCACGATGCTGTTGTATTGACAATGTCCATGTCTTTCCAGAGTCCTCTGATGAAGATGAGGCTTCAGGAGACGAAGGACTGCCTGGGGATGAATCAGAGGTGAGAGATGCAGTGTTTTTACAAATACATGACAAATTCATTTTTGTGTAAACATTGAGTGTTTTCACAGAGAGGGAAGTTATAGCTCAGTCATGTCAGACTGACAAAAGGGAGGTGAGGATACTTCTGACTGTATTTAAATGCACAGTTGCTGTGAATTACAAATTTCTACTCTTCTCCACAGAACTGGGAAGAGGATGAAGAGAACGAGGAGGAAGATATGGACACAGTGGAGGAGAAGCAGAATCATGCCGACGAGGAGATGAGGGAGGATTTGAAAGCAAACGGGGACGAGTCAGACTTGGAGCCAGAAAATGAGAGTGAAGAGGAATGAGTGACAGGAGTGAGCTGAAGAAACAAAGGAATAGAAACGGACCTGACAGATTTATGTACGCTTTCATTTAATTTCCATGTTTTGATTTTATTTTAACAAAAAAAAAGTTTTATATAATTTCAATAATGGCAACAGTGGCTCAAGCGCTTTCGCTCCCCTATGTTGTGTGTCACTTCCTTATTATGACTGGGAAAAATACTTCCCCTTGGGATCTGATGCCACAACACCTCTCCCACAGGACTGTCTGCAAGCCTCTATACCCACCCCAACCCACCACCCTCCCCCTTCCCTCACTGCCTAAATACTTTCACTGTCCGGGGGATCTGCGTTTAGCTTCCATATAAAGACACACAAAGCCTGTGCTCGTGAGGGCCATGTGGATGTGGTTGTCTGTATGTCCACATGCAATCTGTAAAATTGATGTGTACAGTGCAACATTTATAAGTTTCCCTGTGCTTATAACAGTTGATTTGGGATTAAAACAAGTTCTTTAAAACTATGTTCTGCAACATGTCATCTTTTTTTTATTTAATTTTATTTTTTTTGTTTTTGTTTGGTTTTCCTCCTCGTGGGCTGAGGATGCTGGACAATATATCTCCACAATGAAATGTGACTGTTCTTCCAGATGGACTGCTTTTTCATAGATGGAGGGATTATTAGTATTCAATGAAAAGGTTGGAAATTCTGTGAATTACTGGTTCCTTCAAATATTTGAGGTGACCCCTGACCATTGTACAATTTAAATAAATTGCTTTGTCCTGCGCTTGGTGGTAAA
Source organism: Setipinna tenuifilis (assembly GCA_030347295.1). Taxonomy (NCBI): domain Eukaryota; kingdom Metazoa; phylum Chordata; class Actinopteri; order Clupeiformes; family Engraulidae; genus Setipinna; species Setipinna tenuifilis. Next base: position 14,281,025 of record CM059278.1, read on the forward strand.
TTTGGTGATTTTCATTGACTACATTAACTAAGTCAGTGTACTTGTCAAAAAGCACGGACATTTGTTTTAATAAATATGGTAACATCATACTGATGATTGCATTGCTTGTGTCCAAGTTTGTAATGTGTATAGTCAAGAAAGGTACACTGACTGTACACTTGATGGTATGTATGATGGTATACTTATCCAGGAACTTAAACTCAAGGTGCTTGGACCAAGCAAAAGTACAGGTTCATTCATTTCACAAGGACTGACATATTCATTCAAGTATATTTCTTTTAATATTGATGATTATAACTCGTGACAACTAATGAAATCCCAAATTGAGTATCTCAGAAAATTAAAGTATTGTGGAGAGGTTCAATGTTGACACCTGGTGCCACACTCTAATCAGCTAATTAACTCAAAACACCTGTAAAGGCCTTTAAATGGTTTCAGTCTAGTTCTGTTGGTTACACAAATGGGAAAGACTGCTGACCTGAGAACTGCTCAAAAGACAACCATTGACACCTTGCACAAGGAAGTCAAGACAAAAGAATGTTGCTAAAGAGTCTGGCTGTTCACAAAGCTCTGTGTCCAAGAGAGGTGGAGGGAAGGAAGGGATGTGGTAGCAAAAAAGTGTATTAGCAATATGGGTAACTGCACCCTGGAGAGGATTGTGAAACAAAAGCCATCAAAAATGTGGGGGAGATTCACAAAGAGTTGACTGCAGTCAGTGCTTCAAGAACCACCAGGCACAGACATGCAAGACATGGGTCTTGTCTGGGCTAAAGAGAAAAAGGACTGGACTGCTTCTGAGTGGTCCAAAGTTATTTTCTTTAATGAAAGTAAATTTTGCATGTCCTTTGGAAATTAAGGTCCCAGAGTCTGGAGGAAGAGAGGGGAGGCACAGAATCCATGTCGCTTAAGGTTGAATGTAAAGTTTACACAGTCAGTAATGGTTTGGGGTGCTATGTCATCTGCTGGTGCTGGCCCACTGTGTTTTCCTAAGTCCAAGATCAACACAGCCATCTACCAGGATGTTTTGGAGCACTTCATGCTTACTGCTGCTGACCAACTTTATGGAGATGTAGATTTCATTTTCCAACAGGACTTGGCACCTGCACATGGTGCCAAAGCTACCAGTACCTGGTTTAAGGATCATGGTATCCACTAACATCCCTTAATTGGCCAGCAAACTCACCTCACCTTAACTCCATAGAAAATCTATGGCGTATTGTGAAGAGGAAGATGCAATCCACCAGACCCAACAATGCAGAAGAGGTGAAGACCACTATCACCTGGGCCTTCATAACACCTGACCAGTTCCAAAGACTGATCGACTCCATGCCACGCTGCCTTACTGCAGTAATTCAGGTGAAAGGAGGCCTAACTAAGCCTTGAGTGCTGCACATGCTCATGCTTTTCATGTTCATACTTTTCAGTTGGCCAACATTTCTAGAAATTAATTTTAAGTAATATTCTATTTTTCTGAGATATTGAATTTGAAATTTTAATTAGTTGTCAGTTATAATAAAGAAATAAACATTTGAAATATATCAACCTGTGTGTAATGAATATAATATAAAAGTCTCACATTTTGAATGTAATTACTGATATAAATCAACTTTTTCCATGATATTCTAAATATATGACCAGCACCTGTATATAAAATAAGAACAAAAGTCAACATAAGCCACATGTATAAAGAAGTTTACTGAAGGCTTCTACATCAATGTGACACGTAGGAAGTGTATTGCTATGGCAGAGGAGGCTTTGACTCTTTTCTACACTTATATCTAAATTACATGTTATTTGAAACTGAACCTTTCTTTACAGTCAGCTTTTTTATTATTATTATTCCATTGCTCCATGTAAAGTTTCTCAATCCCTGGTAGACATGTCGGAAGACACTCCTCAGATTTTGGTAGCCTGTATTACCTACACAGAATGGTTGAGATAGTTGGCTAACTTCACGGTCAACAACAAGGAATACAGACGTCCTCTGACTAGCAGCGAACTGACTAGCAAGGTCAGGAATGATCATTCAAAAATAACATTACATTACAATATTCATGTACAATCGTTTGCGACTCCATGACCGTGACCAACATTTTTAATGGCAAACCTTAGTATGCACACATGTATAATGTTACAATTACGGATATGCACAGAGCATTATCCCACTGAACTTACCTCCAGCGTAGACAACTCTTTCTAGCTGGAGTAAGAATCGTGTGTTAGTGTAACGACCTACTGCAGCTGCAACGATGCACCACCAGGTGGCTTCAAACTCATAATCAGATTTGTAGTGAAATTAACAAAGGATATTTCCAACTCTGTTACACCTGGAAACAGTTTTAGCACATTGCATTATTTTGATGTGCATTCAAGAGTATCTAAAGTAAGGTTGGGGATAAAGTTTTAAACATAAATAGCCTACAGTAACTTCTTGCTGAGGTGTTTTATTCTCTTCTCCATGTCTTCTGTTTGTTTTGCCTTTGCAGTAGGGTAATAGTGGCGAAGACCACAGGTCAATATGCATTCTATTCGGTTAAAAACGTAGGCTACATTAAAGTCAAAGTCAGTTTTATTGTCAAAAGCCATATGTACAGATTGCACACACAGAATTTGAAATTGCAATGCTCCCTAGGCCCACAGTGAACATTAAACATCTTATAAACAAGACAGGGAGACATGATGACAACATAATAATATAAACATAACAAAAAGTACAATAGGCACAAAAAGTACAATAGGCTGTCAGGCGCCTTCTACGTCACAAACTCTATAGTAGCTATAAGTAAGCTAACATTCATTCATTCATTTAGCCTATTTATTTATTTATTTATTTATTTATTTATTGTCTTGGCTTTTTTATTGAAGTTCTGGAAAAGCTACCTGCAGCTAGCCTGGTAAACCAGCCCTACTAGTAGGCCTACCAGGGGCTGGTTTACCGGCAGGCGCTCAGAGATGTTTGCCCCACATATCCCCATTAAGAGCTGAAGCGCTGGGCCTGAGAATTGCACAAAACAATATTTCCAAATGAAGTATAAATAATTCCTAGAGAGTAAATAACTGATCTTACATAGGACATTCTAAACATTATCAAGATGATAAGGATTAATAACCCTCCACAAAACTAACATCAATTGCTCTTTTCAACAGGAATAGCAAAGTTATAACTGCAGCAAAAACAGCTCCAAAGACACAAAAAGGCCAGTTACATTAACTTAGATACGTGGTAAATATTTATCTTCGATCATCACAGGTAGGCCTATTATTGTTCCTCTTTAAACCCCATTAGCTCAGAATAAAGATCTATCTATCTATCTATCTATCTATCTATCTATCTATCTATCTATCTATCTATCTATCTATCTATCTATCTATCTATCTATCTATCTATCTATCTATCTATCTATCTATCTATCTATCTGTCTATCTGTCTATCTGCCTGCCTGCCTGCCTGCCGTTTTTAGTTTCCAGACTGACGCATATATAGTAATGCCTGAATTTATCACAAGGGGGCATTGATATGTTGTGAGTTCATTTTCTCACCTTTCACCAGGTTGCCAAACGCCTACCGTCGCTCAGCTAACTCCACCCATCAACCCTCCTCGTTCCACTCCCAAAGTGGATGGAAATCCATTGCATTGAAGTCTACGAGAGGAAAAAAGTTCTCACCGAGCCAGACCGCATATCTCTAAAATCTCAGCTTTGTGAGTATCAGATTTTCTTATTTCTTCTTTTGTTTTAATAGTGTCGATTTACTGTACCATCATATAGTTTTACTGTAACAACGTAGGATACGTATTATTTAAAAGTCTTATTAAGTTGGCGACTACATAAGTAATAATGATACGGAAAATGTTCTGGAGTAATCACGGACTTGTTAAAGGGGCCGCCATTTAAGCTCACATTTCTTTATATTATCAAAACATTTAAGCTACGGATACATTTAAGGCCAGTGCGAGGTGTATATTTTAAGCTTATATAGTTGTTGCTCAAGTAAGCTTTTTATGGAAACGTGAGCGATGTTTATCATTATTTCTAGCTGTTAATTTTTTTTCTGTGTTTTCCCCATCAACCACCATGTATTATGTCTCCTGATTACCCTTCATCCCTTTTCTTGTTTTCCATCACTTTCTTACCTAACTCTAGGCTCCCTCCCTTAAAGGATTTCTTCTATTTTATCACATTCACTCCAAATTGCTAAAGGAATCTATTTGCCATGAACTGGGCATTTCTACAAGGCCTCATTAGTGGGGTCAACAAGTACTCTACGGCATTTGGCCGTGTTTGGCTGTCCATTGTCTTTGTCTTCCGAGTCTTGGTGTTTGTGGTCGCAGCCGAGAAGGTTTGGGGTGATGAGCAGAAAGACTTCAAGTGCAACACGGCACAGCCCGGCTGCCACAACGTCTGCTACGACCACTTCTTCCCTGTCTCCCACATCCGGCTGTGGGCCTTGCAGCTCATCTTTGTCACCTGCCCCTCCTTTCTGGTGACGATGCATGTAGCGTATCGAGAGGACCGTGAACGAAAGCACCGTCTCAAGTATGGTGAAGGCTGCAAGCGTCTTTACAAAAACACAGGCAAGAAGCGTGGAGGCCTGTGGTGGACCTATGTCCTCAGTCTCGTCTTCAAGATAGGAGTGGACGCCACGTTTGTCTTCCTGGTCTACCACATCTATGAGGGCTACCACTTCCCAAGCTTGGTCAAGTGCATGCAAGCACCATGTCCCAACGTGGTGGACTGCTTCATCTCCCGGCCCACAGAGAAGCGCATCTTCACACTCTTCATGGTGGTCTCCAGTGTGGTCTGCATTCTGCTGTCCCTCATTGAGATCCTCTACCTGGTGGGCAAACGCTGTGTGGAGCTGGGCAAGCGGGTGCACTCCACCCGGCAAATGCAGGCGACGGCCTCCATGATGGACGTCAGGAGCGCTAACAACCTGGTGCTAGAGTCCAACCCTGACAAGCTGTCGAGCAAAGACACTGGTAGTCCAGCACCATCTTACAGTGCAGTTGTCTCAAAGACATGACCCGCATGCACTCACACAATCAGAGACAGAGACTCATATGAATAAAGCGATCAATGCAGGGACCTCACTCTAGTGACTCGAGAGTTAAAAGAAAGTTTTAACACTTCTTCTGTGTTAAGTACCACACTGTATTGTTTCTTTCTTTGTAATTCGTATATGCACTGAAACTGTAGCTTTGCTTGCTCAATGGAGTGGCCATGGCTTTAGCAACCCAGGCAAAAGCAAGCAACTTTACTCCCTGACCTACCCTACCACATTCCTCTCCGGCTCCTTACCATATGCAACCCAAGTGCACACCCTCTCTTACAGTTTGGTTGAAGGCAAATAAACTCTCCCTCTCAAGGAACCCATCGTTTTCAGAAAAGAAAACCATACAAATCAACTCTGAACATTATTGCTGTGGTATTTGTTCAGTGAACGCACCTCTGACTGTAGTCATATTAAAACCAATCTTCTGCGTGTTTGTGTATTAGACACAACATTAACTAATGTCCAGAGTTTGAGTGCATTTTTATATGTAGGTCTTATAAGTTCAGTAAACACTTGCGAGGAGTCTGGGGGGGATACAACCCAAACACTGCCCTGGCAATGTACTTGTGGTATGTACAAAAGTAATGTTGTCAAACCACTTTCCCTACACCCTAAGCCTTTCTGCCAGATCAATGCCTGATAGCTGCCACATGTTATGTTTGTGTGATCATTTATGTGTTGGATTATAAATTATTCATTTTATGTAATGTTGTATTTTGACCTGCACAGTGATGTTAGTGTTGTGTTTTGAGTGTTGTGCTCATTAAAAATATTGTTCCTTTGGATAAAAGGGCAACTGGTTTTCCTGCTTTCTCGCGCCACTGAAAATATGGGGAAGAAAGATTCAGTGTCTATAAATGCTCTCAATTTTCTGTTTTTTTTTCCTCCTTGTCTTGTAGTCACAAGGCAGGACTTTTGCCACGTGGACATCATGACCCTCTTGGGCCAAAAGCGAGTATCAGGAAAAGCCCAATCCAAACAGAACATTGCTTGTTTACATACATGATTCACATGTAAACTGTGTTTTTGGACTTTTCTAAACTGTTTACCAGTTTTGTCTCTATTAAATGCAATGCTAACATTTTCTTAATAATGTCTATGGCTATGGTTCCTTCAAAAATGTTATAAGGCTATGAATCTTCTGACTCATGTTGATTTGGTGTTGTACGTCTATAGTTCTATGTGTAGAAAGACAGACGGCATGGAGAATAAGCAATAGTTGCAGTGAGACTGAAAAGTAGTGACTGAGACTGAAGTGGTCATTAAGCCATTCTGACTGTTTTTAAGATCAATGGGTCTAGATAATATAATTAGTGCTTGATTTATTTAGTTCAGGAAAAAATGTGACATAGATGGATTTCATAAGAACTGCCCCTTTTTAAATAAATAAAACACAGTCCAAAATATTTTAAGTATTAATTTGAAAAAGCTGATATCTTCCTTATTATTAAATGTATTCATAGAACATGTTGTTATATTGTCTGCATGGAAATATAATGTAATCTAGCTGGATTGTTGTGTGATTACATGAAATATCAACACAGATCAATCCAGCTGCAAATTACTACTTTAAATGCTAAATTTCAAAAGCATAATTTTATAAGTCAGAGATCTTTTTTGAATGAACTTGGAGTGAATGCCTCAGTCAATTTATTTTACATTGTGTTACTGTCGCCTTTTATTGTTAGTTCACACAGGGCTCACCCAGCGAGAGAATTTTCCCTCGTCAATTCCTGGGATGGGCTTTAGACGACATGCTGCACACCTCTGTTTAATCTACACATCAAGATAAGCAACAGAAGAGTCTCCCCCCCTGTTTCCCCAGTGGTGGATAAAACTGAGGTTGTCCTTGGGATTTAATTGGCAATTTTCAATAGCCAACCTGAGCTTTGTGCGCTTAGAATAGGCGTTTTAGCTATTGGGTTACGTTCTTTTGTCCGCTCCTTTGTACCCCCTGTTCCATCCTCTCTCTCCACTGCTCTAGTAAACAGGTCTCCTCCACCTGTGGTCTTGTTTGCTCTCCTACACTTTTTTCCTATTACATTCTCCTGGCTCTCAAAGCAATGAATGTGATTACAGTCTGCCTGTATAGCTTGCGCAAATGCATGTGGAGGCATGTACTGAAGTAACGATCCGTCACACAAGGTGTGCCCCAAGAAACTGACGGGACAAGTTTTAACAAAAGGAATCTGTGTGGAACTTTCCGTGTCAGCTTGGTCCTTTGCTTTGTTAGAAAAAAAAGCTGTTACCCAATTATTACAGATGACACCGTGCATTGCTATGTAACCATATTGTGTGGATGTGTCTGTGAGTAACATTATGTATAGATTATCTTAATTCGCCCAGGGAAATCATTTCTTTTTTGGCTACTACACACTTTTTTAAATGAATTATTTCTTTGATTCAGTAAATGGCACTCTGACCCTTCCCAAATTTCTCCCATTGATCAACACATTTTCATATCCAGAGGAGATTTACCCATGAATATCTTGAAACACAAGTGGAGGTGTTTTGTCATATTAAGGATAAGCTGACTTGTTCAGACAGGATTGATGGACATGTCTGGAAAGCACAATGTCTCGAAAGCTTACCCTCTTTTATTTCTTCATTGTCGGTTATACATCTACATTTATTATGTACAGTACATGTTTTCTTATTGACGATTGGTGCCTTAAATTTATTTTACTCAGACGTTTACTGAGTCTAATGTGTTGCCTGTATTAGAGAGTGCATGTAAAACATGAAGGTAACTCAAAGAAAAATTATATATAGCCTATCAGATAAGCTTTAGGTCTTGCCATTGATAAACATGCAAATGAGAATCAGAGAACATATAGACGTGATGTACTTTTTTCTTTTTCAAATTATTTCTAGACACTGAAAACACTCTCAGCATCCATTAATCTGACCCATGCCCACACCCTTTCCAGCAGAATATTTGGTCCACCAATCAGCTAGCGTTGCTCGAAGATTGTTGTACTAATGCTTTATTCATCACTGGGTGTGTTACTCTTACGTTAACCAAGGCATCCCTGGGCAAGTTTAGACACAAAGTACAGAGGGTCTGTGCTTTGCCTCTAGAAAGGAATGCATGACAAACATACTGAAGGACCTAAAGCTGAACCATACAATAACTCACTCAGTGGACTATCTGACATAAAAAAAGAACAGTGGAAAAGTGTTAAATCCAGCCAACTCCCTTGTTCAGCTTACAAAAGGCTGTTGTGAAAATTTAAACAGCTGGATTTTAATCTTTTGTCTACTTACATTTTGTTCTATGCACTGTTTTAATTACCAGTATATAATCACCGTGCATATTTCCAGACGAATATTGCTTTGATAAACTGATTGCTGTAGCTGTAGTACATCTTTTCCAAATGACTACAGTAAATCAAAACACTATTTGAGGACTGCACTGAGAGTAAGGTAGAACGGAAGAAACCAACCAGACCCTCCTTGTCTCTTTACCTTAGCCCAAACCACACCCATTGCGAGAGAAGCGACGAGCTCTTTCTTAACTTCACAGTAGAGTTGTCAAGTAGACGGAATAAATAAAAGAAGAAACGCGTGTACAAAATCAGGAAAAAGGTTTCTACAAATTCGTCATTTACGTGGGGGAAAACCGAGAAGCTCTTCATTATGTAAGTACAACATAATATCAGATGACAACTGAACAAATTATTAAAATGTCAAAGATTGTTAGTAGGCTATGGACAGTCAGTCCGACTCTTGGGAGGTTCACGCTGTAAAACTTTTTCATTGTTACAATCGTGTTGGGTAAAGCAGGTTTTGGGCGACTGTTTTGAGGGAATTTTATAGTAGCGTTGCCTATAATCTACCAACACATCACCCGGTCGACATTTCCCCTGTGATAACCCACGCAAGTTAATGTAAGTTTATAATGCTGAATTCAGCCGGATGATAAGAAAGCCTCAACAGAAAAACTGGTACATAACCAGCAAGAAAGCCCACACAGGTCGCCTTGGTGAAGACAGCGGAATAAACAGAACAGGAAATTACTGACTAAATGTGTGTGGTGGCGGAGAAAGGTTTGAGAGGATAGATGTTCAATGATAGTAACATCAACATAATGGCATTTGGTCAAACTAGTTTATCAGTAAATAATGCTAATGAACGTTCTTAATTAAGTAATTTATTTGGGTACAGGTAGGCCAACAGTAGTTAATGATGCCACAGTTCTATGGCTTCAATATGAAGAAGTACACTTAGGTTCAAAGCCTACTTAAGTGTGCTTCTTTAGTGTACAGTGTAGGTTAAGACCTATTTACTTTTTCTTATAACACTGAAATATCTATTTTATCTGTAAATATGACTATAGGTGTTCAAATCAAACAAAATATGATTAAATCCAGATCTGTAAATGACTCTTTCAATAATCTGCTCAAAAGATACTAGAAGCCACTTACTCCAGAACTACGGTTTGACTTTAAATTACCTCTCAACAGTATTGGCACTACGTTCAGAGTGAGTAAGGTCATTTCAGAGGGAATAATTACTATATAGAGGAAACTTCAGAATATGTGAAGTAGATCAATAAATGGTTAGATTCTGACATTGATTCATGCATTTATTAATGTAGAAAACTGTCAAAACAGTGTCACGCTGATATGCTAATGGTCATTATGCATTATTTCTCCACAGGTGTAGGTGGTGACACTAACTTACAGAGTTGAAGACCAAAGAACAGGAAATAAAGACTCTGTTAGCACAGAGCATATCCAACAGTACAGAAGACAATGGATTGGAAAACCCTACAGGCCCTTTTAAGTGGGGTGAACAAGTACTCCACTGCCTTTGGCCGAATATGGCTGTCAGTGGTGTTTGTGTTCCGGGTGATGGTCTACGTAGTGGCTGCTGAGCGGGTGTGGGGAGATGATCAGAAGGACTTCGACTGCAACATCAAGCAGCCTGGCTGCCCCAATGTCTGCTACGACCACTTTTTCCCCATCTCCCACATCCGCCTGTGGGCTTTGCAGCTCATCTTTGTCACTTGCCCCTCCTTCATGGTGGTGATGCACGTGGCATACCGGGACCAGCGTGAGCAGAAGTACCGGGCCAAGCACGGGGAGAACGCCAAGCTTTATGGCAACACAGGCCAGAAGCATGGTGGGCTCTGGTGGACCTACCTGTTGAGCCTCTTCGTCAAGACAGCCATTGAGATTGGCTTCCTCTACATCCTTCACCACATCTATGACAGCTTCTACCTGCCTCGACTGGTCAAGTGTGACATCAAACCTTGCCCCAATGTAGTGGACTGCTACATTGGCCGACCGACTGAGAAGAAGGTCTTCACCTACTTCATGGTGGGGGCTTCAGCCTTGTGCATTGTTCTCAGTGTCTGTGAGATTATTTACCTGATCTCCAAGCGCATAGCCCGCTGTATCAATAAAACTAAAGCCAGAGAGACAGCCTACCATCATCGTAATCGTTACCATGAAGATGACAGTCACTGCACCTTGCCCGTTACAGACCTGGGCCACAACCCAGAGTATAAATCAGAGAAACCGGATTTTAGCAAACCGGATTTTAACTTCAAGGCGCCTCTTATGCCACCACACAGGTTGTCAAAGGACATCCGTGCATCAGCTCCAAATTTGTCCTATTCTGCTTGAATAACCAAATAAACTGGACTGGAACGGAACTCTTTAAGTGCTGGAACTCTACAGTGTGTCTTCTATTATATCTACACAATGTGAGCAAAGAACTAAAACTGAAGATGAGCTTGAATTGAGCTTGAGCTTGAGTGCTAACAAACTTTAAATATCTTCAGATTGATTTGGAGTGCTTATATACTCCAAAGCAAGAGCCTTTGTTCCACACTGCCCTATGAAGATTTATTCTATCTTTTTCTTTCTTGAAGTCTTGCTGTGCACTTGTGTGGCTTTTATTTATTTTTTTCAGAAACCATTTTTGTTAACAGCATTCCATCATTAGCTGAGAGTACATATAAACAGGACAAGTCTGCTTTCTAAGAAAGTCTGTTTAGCTGTCAGAATTTTCCTATTCAGTATAAACCAAAAGACGTGGCTATGAACTTTGAAAAAACCAAGAGGATCATAGCTAGTGAATAAACAGAAAGGAATCCAGGAAGACACGCCTGGCTCAACAATCTACCTGTGTCTCCACACCTAGGAGGGTGTACAAAAGTTTCTCAGAAAAGAAGTATTGACAACAGTTCAGAGAATTGCATACCACCTCTTTTTTCACATGTTTTCAGACTTTCACACATTTTTACTACAGTGTATAAGTTGTGTATGTATGAAGTGAAAGGATGAAAACTGAGTTACAACCATTCCATAGTACATCAACAAATCACTGTCTATTCTACATTAAAAGATTTTAATAGTATTTCTTTGTCTACAAAGCTTACTGACATATTTCCCTTTCTACAGCTGTCCGTTGCACAGTCTATGTAGAAACGCTGCCTGTCTGTTTGAATTATGTGATTCTATGTTACGCAAGAGTGAATGGCTGCACAAATGCCTGATGGGTTATGGCAAAACTTGCAAAAGGTAAGACATGAACTTGGAAACTTAAGAGCAGAAAAAACATACATAGTTTATGTCCCCAACCATCACTGATGGACTATGGACATTTAATTTTAAAGATGGCAATCCTTCAGCACATTGTATATGCTGTACATTATGTTTTTAAGAAATAAAATATAAATTTTCATATTTACATTGGACGCAGTCATTTGTTTTATTTTTCTGGCTTACTTGGCTGTATAAACATCTCATCACTTCTAGACATTTTTCAAACCACCCTCAAACACATCTCAAACATTCAGCAACTACTTGAGTTATGTATGTGATGTATTTTACAAGCATGTTTTTTGTTAACATTGTCTCGATATCCCAATCCATGCAGCTATGAACACATTAGATCATCTGACAAAAACAGCAAAATAGTATATTACCTGTTGCAGGCATTTGTTCAGACATTTCACTGAACTCTTAAACCATCAGATGGGCTATTTGCCTGTCTCAATATCTTCCTGCTTTGTGACACTTATTTTACTCAATATTGACTATGTTTGCTTCATTGTTGCTTGCCCTGCTTTTACAGTTTTTCACAATTGCCAAAACTCAATTGCTGAAACCTTAGCCCATTTTCTCAAAACTGTAAACACAAACTCCACAAAATTCAGTATATCTACTGCACATAGACTAAAATAAAGTGGTAGTATTAGATTACTTGCTAAAATACTTTTAACAAAAATACATTTTGGGAATGCAGTACAAATGAAAACTACAAGTGCTGTATATAGTGCTGCAAACAAGAGATCACTGGCCTTCATCATGTCTTTGGGTTGGGTCAGGCGACTGCACCTTATCCACATCTCAAGCAATGATGTTCCTTGCCAGGGAAGAGCGAAAGAATGCCCTGACGTGTCATATCCATCCTTGACACTGTTCCTTGCCTATTACACAGGCCAATTTCATGGCTTCTCAGAGATTTTGTAGATCGTAGAACGTGGTCTATAATGGTGGCTCTAATTTGGTTAGTAGAAGAAAAGTACTCTTCCTCTACCTCGCTATGTCCCTCACACTCTGACTCTCTGTCCTCTTTGTCTCTGATTGGCAGCCATTTTCAAGCTGCAACCTTCAACAGCCTGGTGGTTCTCTCAACTGGCTTATATCGGTGGTGTCAGATAATTTGAAGGAAGCAAACTCAATTCTGACTCATTGTGCTTAACGTATGGCATTTGTGCTCTATTTGTGATTAAATGTGGAGAAGAATGTTTACCATTTTGCGTAACGTGTTAAATAATGCAAAATGTGCTTTAAGACTGACAATGTGTTTAGAGTTTTGCAAATTGTGTCCTACTATGTGAAAATTGTTGACAAAAGATTGAGCAGTTGTGAGAAATAGTTTAAGCAATTTAGAAAGTTGTTCAGCCAATAGGTTTTTGTGCTTTAGCAATTCAGAAAAACTGTAACACATAGGCCTAAACATAATTTCTTCCTGTGTTCATCAACAGAAGTGTGTTTTGTGTCAAAGCAAACAATGTCACAAATGAACAGACTTTTGTTTAAGTCTAAACACTCCTTCACACCCTTGAAATTCCCTTTAAAACTAAACGACAGTGGTATGATTCAGACGTGACATATACCACCATTATTGTTTATATTGTGAAACAGTCCTCTGCTGTAAGCACTGTTTTCTCTGAGGGTTTTTTGCTGACGGAGTCTGATGAGCCAAAAGATGCAGTCTATGTGTCGCTAGTTTAGCCGGTTTATCAGGTTGCTTTACCTCAGGTTTGTGTTAATGTTCCATGCTGCTATGTAATATGTAAAAGACTACCACAAAATCACTTCCCACAGGCAACTAAGACAACCCATCTTGAACCAGATACATCTCATTTAAAAGATTTTATATTTCATTGGATCCATGACACCTATCAAATGAGTAAGGCAATTTTTCACAGTGTAGTAAAAAGACTACCATATAAACACTTTCCACAGGTAACTATGACAATCCATTCTCAACACACCATATACATCTTATTTAAAAGGGATTTTGTTTTTCATAGGATCCATGACAACCAGCAAAGAAGTAAAGTTTTTACGGGATCCATGGGACCAATGAAAAAGTCATACTACTATGATAATACAATGTCAGGATGAGCTCAGCAGGACAATGCCTTTCTCCGCCTTCTGCATATGCCAAGTCATTCTTACAATGGCGGCCACTACACCAGCACATCAAAAGACTTTTTTTGGTCTGATGCCAATAAGAGAACTTTAACTGATCAAATTCAAGTGTTTCAACAAGTCCTGTATCCATATAGGTGATGCATCAGCATCAGCATCATTGGAATTTGTTAATTTTACTTAATTTGCCATATTAGGATCAATCATCAATAAATGGCACATTAGACATACTTTATATGATGACTAATAACATTAAACAAAGTATTTAAATATATATTTAATTTATGAACACACAAAAACATTACAGAAATTCTGTATGGTTTAAAACAACAGAATGCTCATTTTGCTTCGCATGAAATAATTACACGTAACATAATTTTCCCTCCTAAAAACACTGGCACAGATGTTACATTAAAGGACACATTAAATGCTTTACATTTTTCTTGATTCCTTAGTGAACAAAGTTCAAAGCAGTAGTATCATGGGGGTCATTTCACTTCAAGCAGAAACAGTGTCATGTGTTTGATGTAGCTGCACAGTAAACCAATCCATTTATATTAAATTGTCATTCTGAATAATTATGGCATGTGATATATGCAAATGTCCACAACTTGACTCACTTTCAGTGGATCAGGAAAGTTGATCTACAAGCACTTCCCTTTACATGCTTTCCCTGTAGATGTACAAAGCTTTTCAAAGAAAATTCCCTCAAGTCTTTTGAATTGCTAAGTTGAGATAAGCATGATTCATGATTCAAATATTTCCATTTCATTTTGGAAGCGTTTGGTTTGTATGCAATAAACTGCATAGAAACCAAACGCTTCCAAAATGATGGACCACACACTTCATTTTCCAGAGTAGGTGGAGGAGTGTTAAAAGGCACAAAATTTGTGCACAACACAAGGCACTCAGTCAGCCATGTTTCCACAACCCTGTTTAGATTTGTAATTCCACTGGCCTGACACACACACACACAGCTGCACAGACACTGGATTCTTCTGACTGAGTTTTCACCGTACAGCTGATAAACATTCAGAAAACTGTTTGTAGCAGATCGGAGTCCTCCACACCAAACAAGAAGTAACCTTTAATGCACCATGTAGGTGCACAGGGAGGGAATGCAGGGTAACTGCTCTTGCCAGTCTAAAGTGACGTGAAAACCTCAGGCTCTCAGTGTTTGGCCTGAGGGCCTGCAACTTGGGCCCCAGTAGGCTACAGATGAAAGGTGATGGTGGGGGTCCTCAGAGTTTACAGGAAGCCTGGGCCACTTTTGAGCTGGTCCGTCTGTTCAGGAACTGACAGATGAATGCGCCAGCATCCATTAGCTTATGAAGGTCAACTCCCTAATGCAAGCAGAAAAGAGGAGCAAGTGGGAAATTACTTTCGTAACTGGTCTAGTTAGTTAGTTAGTTAGTCAGTCAGTAGTTTAGTAGTTAGTCAGAGTATGCATTTTAATTTTCATTTCACTTACATGATGACGACATTATGGTTTTATTATCAGAAAAACATGAAAAGAGTGCTAAATAGTGAAAAAACTAAATGAAGAACTTTGGAAGTGTACAATTACATGTTTTGTCACCATGTGAAAAGATTTAAAAGACTGTGGTAAAGAGACCAAGACACTCACAGTTTGAATCCCCAGTCCGTGCAGCATGTACACCACATCTTCAGTTGCCACATTCCCAGAAGCCCCTTGGGCATAAGGACAGCCACCAAGTCCAGCAATGGATGAGTCCACAACACTTATTCCCATCTATTAAAGGCAAATAAGCAGTGGTATGCAAATACTCAGAGTAAAGAGGTGTAATCGAATAATCAAGTACTGTGTACAATACCCTTTTTTTCATTGCACTTCAACCAAAACACTGACCACTTGGAGAAGTTTAGAGAGTATAGAATAGAACCACTTAAAAATGACAATAGTAAGTTAAAACACTTTGAAAATCTAGTTGATGAAATGATCTTAGGTAGACAGGTAGAACCAAGTGATTTAGAATATGTGATACTACATTGTAGCTTCTGAATCTAGGTTTCCCCCTCTCTGCATATAGCTGCCCCCTCACCTGTAGTGCTACCAGGATGTTGGCCAGGGCCTGGCCGTATGTGTCGTGGCAGTGCACAGCCAGGGCATCTACAGGCACCTCCTTCCTCACGGCCTCAAGCATCTCGCTCATGCCCCCTGGAGTACCCACGCCAATGGTGTCACCGAGGGAGATCTCATAGCAACCCATGGCATACAAGCGCTTTGCCACCTACACCACAGGGACATACATGGCAATCATTGTTAGACACTTGCTGACACGTTTCTCTGTGCTCGTTTAAGAAATGGCACCATTGCAAAATCAGGGGCTTTTGTTGTGTGCTTGCGTAAAGGAACTACTTGTGATACGTGCCTGGGCAACTTTCTCAGGTGACACTTTGCCTTCATACGGGCATCCCAAGACGCATGACACATACCTGTGATACAAAAACAAATCAAAGTAAAGACACAGTAGAACAGTCTTTATTAACAACATTCAGGTATCGAAAGGTACTTGCAAACCCAATGTTGACCATTACTAAGTAAGCCATTAGTTTGTTGTTCCTGACGGGCATCTCCAAAAAATAAGACCTCAAAAAATATTAGATCATCAAACTCATCATACTCAGTCATACGCCACATTATCATATGGCTTCTTGCAAACTTCTTGCAAACTGTATTAAGTGAGAGCATTATGATGACACCTCTGTGCTGTACCAGCAAAAACAGAAACACTTTTGAGTAAACAATCCTCATACCCTTCCCCATTTACCAAGGTAATACCATTAGCAATTTACTTCTGAATAGGCCCTCAGAGGAATGATTAATTGTCAATGTCACATAATGAATCACAGAACTAGCTTTCTTAAGAAAGTAAAGTCCTCTTAACAAGCAATTAATGTAATCATAGCTCTTTGGTACTGATAGAGCTTCAATGGGGGCACTGGGATGTGTAAGATTAAAGAGAGTACACCAAAACAAAGTCCCTAAAGTAGTGCACTCTTGATGTTGCTGATTTGGCCAGACTGGACTATTATTGCATCAGGCAAAACTTTCAGGTACCAATCATTAAAAAATACTTTGCGTAGTCTTTCAAATGTGTACGTGTGAGTGTTTAAGGGATATTTGGTTTTCATGTGAATAAGGATCAACTCACGCATGCACACTATGCCCTCTAATTCAGTTTACAGAACATCTCTTGATGATCTACCTTGCTTTGGGCCAGCAGTTTTAAACTTCATTACGTCTTGCGGCTTGGTCTTACCAGCATCAGCTATCCTGTATTCAATCTCTCAGGCTTTACATGCACAGCCAGGTTTGCAGGTGTGGTCAATGCGAAGCCCATGTGAAAACTTTCCGTGTCACACAAATTTTCGATAGTGCAACAACACCCGCACAGCCTGTCTGCATGATATTCATATCATGTGCACAATATGGTAATCCTTCACAGAGCATTTCGTCAGAAATACACCAAGGTCTTTGGTGTTATCTTTGGTACTTATATTCCGCATACCCACACTGAAAGGCATTAAGGAAGCTGATGGAATTTTCATGAGAAGTAAGTAGGCGATCAGGAAAAACTTTTCTCTGAAGGTAATCCACCTTGAGCATGCCAACCTGACATCATGCAATAGCAGTGCTGGGAACGACATCAAGGAAGAGATGGTCTGTGTTAATTTCATGCTTTACCCTCTGACAGGTACACCTTGCTCCTTGGCTGCCTTCATGACCTCTTCAAAGCGCTGGAGGCTCTCCTCCACTGAACAATTTATGTTCTTCTTGCTGAAGAGCTCTGATGCGGCCCCAAAAATCGCCACCTCTCGTGCCCCTGCTTTCACCTTACACAAAGAAGAACACAAACATTAGCACTGACAATCAGAGGGGAAACGGAGTCCACTCACAGTCCTTAAAGTGTCAGCTGCAGTCCTCATATAACTATAGTGCTGAGTAGTACTTACAGCAGCTTGGAAGCCTTTGAGGTTAGGGGTCAGGACTGGATAGTTCACTCCGGGCTTTTGGTGAATGCCCTGCATGACCTCCACTTGATCTGCCATCTGCACAAGTTAAAACGTTTTATGATGATGGAAGTAAAAAAAAATTAAAACTTGTGCACCACAATGGGACATAAAATGGTCTGACTTACACAGCCTGCACCCACTTGTACAAACACAATAATATATATTTTTTAAATTAAAAGACCATCATGACATATTAGAAAATACTGATGTAGGAAGTTGTCTGATTTAGGATGCCTGGATCTTTCGTTCTGCTTTCCCCACATAGGAAGAAAAAGAAACAGTGTGGTCGTCCTACAATTGGTCATACCATTTGTCTATGTCAGTAATGCAAATATGACGGGGTAAATGTGCAACATGTTCTTGTTTACCATGAAATACGACCTTCCATTCTAGTAAAGACTATAGCAAAAGACATTCATTCAACAAGTGTTTGATTTGTCCCAACTCTGTCAGACATTATATTTCCAATTAAACAAAATACACATCATTGTTTACATTATTGTAAGGCTTAAATGTCTTCTCCCAAAGGTACTTTTCCTAGGTGCACAAGTATCTTGTGTTTTCTCTAAACTGAATAATAAAATCATTTGCACTACCATCCAATGATGGTCAACCTGCTTTCAGAAGCTACAATCTAGTACCACCCCTAGGTCTACCTATGCCCCTAGGTCTACCTATGCACTTCATAGTAGATATTTTACTACTTAACACATCTACTTGGCTGAAAAGCTGTGATTATTACAATCAGTTAATTTATTGAATGACTTAAACAAATATGTGGTACTGGATTATAGCTTCTAAAGCCAGGTTATCCATTACTGCAGACTGCATTTTTATACAGGGTGAACTATACAAAACTGGACCACTTTTTAAATGACTATATCTCCTCAATTATTTCAGCTAAGACAATTCACCCCAAATATTGCAATTTAAAGCTCATTGCATTCCCTTTCTAGTAATATCATGGTTTATGACAATGAAGATGTCCGCTATGGCCATTTGAATAAAACTATCCCTAACTATTTAGATCCTGTTCTAAACTAACTTTATACGCTTTATACAATGACAACATCTTTATCACAAAACAAAGGGAAGCTAACTACTTGAGTAATCTTGTACATGAACTACATGCAACCCAATTTTCAACTTGAAAAATTTAATTTGCCTTCCAAGATGGAGGTACAGAATGCTAGTGTTCCCAATTAGACAGATGTTCACTTTTTGTTTTGTCATCCCCTTCTCTATTTTGTGGTAATGAATTACTTTTGCCTTTTGTACTCATCCTCAGTGATGTGGTAAATTGGAAAAATGGATCTGGTTATGAAGCCAATATCAACTGGCAAGTTTTTTCATGGGAAGTTTTAAATAGCTATGGTGGTCATACCATTGCTTGTATTCTTATAAACCACGATATATCACGGGAAAGAGAAGTAAATCAGCTTTGGTTTCCATGGTTTGAAATTGTGGCATCCTCACAGATTAAGGAGACATAATCATTTAAACAGCGGTCCATTTTCTTTGGCCCACCCTGTACATACTGGCTGCACCTTATATAGCATGCACATTACATTCTTTATAGTTTGTAAATCATATTTCTTCTCTTTAATACTGCTGTCACATCTGGACACTGTCTATACTGACTGTATTACAGACATTACAAGTCAGAGACAAATTCCTAGTGCAGTTGTCACTGATTTCTTTCAGATGGGAGGGAAACACAACCAATGGTAAACAGACATGTGCACAACCTAAAGGATGTTTCTAGAACAACAAACATGGCCAAGGACCTACAAACTTGGGACAAAAAGACGAATGACCTGGTCACATAAACACAATAGGCACAGGATCTGAGGATATTTGAGCATCACTCCCACCTGTGGAACCCATTTAGGAGACACAAAGCTCGTGGCCTCAATTACAGGAAGTCCTGCCTCTGCCAGCATGTCAATCAGTTGGATTTTCACCTCTGCAGGGACAACAGTCTAGAAGTACAAGTGCATCAATACGTTACATCCTGCCATTAGTCTGTCAAATGCTGCCGTTATTGCGAGCTTACTCATTACTGTGAACCCATTATTACATTGACATTTGCACTGACATTTCTGATGGTTGAAATAAAGCAAACTCATTCTACATTCATGAACATTATTGTTAACCTGAGCCACAATGGATACATGCAAATCGCAGCACCTTTTCATTCTGTAGACCATCTCTGGGCCCCACTTCCACAATCTTCACCTTGGCAGGTAGTGGTTTTGCTGCAGCAACACCAAACTACAAAAGAGATTCGGTTTAGCTGGGAGGCACCAGGGACGTTACTATGAATTAGGCCAGGGCACTAGTAAAAAGACCTAGTGACGCCCATGGCAGGCACACAGACCTATACATAATGGACCAGGTGTTGCATGAGATGAATCAGACAAAGCCAGCTGACAGAAAAATTCTCACAATCGTATTGCTTAATCTATCCTACCTATGTTAGTGAACTTTCAAGCAATGAGGTTTTAACTTACTTTGGCTATACTAATAAAGGAATATTAAATAGCCTCCAAAGGTCACAAAAGAAACCCGGCATTTAAATGTTATAGTAGCTTAATACGCCGTGGCACTATTTAGAAGACTTTATGTTAACACTGCGAGCAAACAGCCTTTACAAGCAGACTAGGTAGCTAGCGATAGCATTTAAGTTAGCTTGCTATACAAGGAAGTAATGGCAATAGTTAGTACCTCTATGTTTAAACAACTGGACATCAATCGCGCTAAGGACCCAGTTACATATTAAAATCACACAGACTCACGGCTCTTGCCACAGATGCGCTACAACTCAAGCCAATGAAGCGATGCCCCATTCTGGAGCTAAGGGAACTGTTGACAAATCTCATGATAGCCGCCATGTCCACCAGCTGACAAAGCTGGCGATATCGACAGTGTCTAATACTTGTTTTAAGATATCCATCGCCGCCTAGCGGCACGGAGAAGGTAATCAGGGAGAAAATGGTCTTTTTATCTTGAAGAAAATATGGTTGCATCTTAACAGAATATTCATATTGTAAAATCCTGCAATAAAATCCAGTCGTGGCAACATGCAATGTAGGTTATAAAAATATTTTATTGCATACAAAAGTATATAACTTGACAGGTAATAAATAAACAAAATTATCTGAAGAACACAGTAATCTGACTGTGCAAGTGGAAATCAAACCCAAGTATAAAACTGCTATTTATAGAGGACAGTTCAGCGCACCCTAACAGCTACCCGTCATTGATTTTTTTTTCTCAGTTTTTACACTATTTGGATGAGCTTTTCCCTCCTCATAGAAAGGAAATATCAAGAAAAAAAATGTATGGCTTACATAAAGAAAGCCATGCATGCAACAATTGTCAATAATACATTGATAGTCTGTGATGTGCATTTTTAATATTTCTACAAAAAATGTGAAATGTTTTGCAACAACATAGTCAAAAGTGGTCAAACCAACTTAAGTTGTGGTTATATAATCTTTGCCCTTCTGTTTTTGTCTTTGCAGCTATGAGTGTAATGGCATGCATTTTCTACTACATAACCTACATTCCCCCAGCAACTTTGCAAGTTCAAAAGCTAGCGGCCCCACACAAATGTCTGTTCACTCATTGTCAGTCTTCATCTTCAGTATTTCAGTGTCACGTTCAGTCAGTTCTGCTTTTCGTTTAACTCCTCGTCGCTGTCATCGACTTCCTGGATGATGAGGTCAGCCCCCGAGTCCTCGGCCAGGTCGTCATCGTCCGTGATGACCCAGCCCGGGTCCTGGTTCTCCCCCTCCCCCTCGTCCACCCCCAGCAGTAGATCTGGCTCCTCTGTGTGCTGTCGCTGCTGTTCCTCATCCAGATGCTGGCCCATCTCATCCTCCTCCAGTGTTATGCTGCTGTAGCCGGTCTCCTGGATACAGACGCTACAGAGGCGGTAACGCCGCGTGCCCTCGCACACCACACGCCCACTCAGCTCGGTCACGTGCCGCTTGCACTTGCGGCACACCAGCTTCCGCGCCTGATGAATCTGCAAGTTCAGACAGGACAGGAAAAAGAGGATGGGAGTGACTACCATGTTAACACATGTAAGCTCTAAGAGTCTTCCGTGTAGGCCTTTAAGCAGTCTTCTTCTGTGTAGGCCTTTATTAAAGGGTACTTTTACCCACATGCGTTTTCCTTCAACAAATGTTTTGTAAGCTAAACAACCAATGAAAAAAACTGTAACAAGTAACAAAGGTCCTCCTAACTAAGCTTACAGTGCTTTAAAAAAGCCTTTTATATATTTTTTTTCCCAAACAGTGTGCCTTTGTTATCTTTTTTTTGATTCTATATAGGCCTACTTATGCTCACTTACAAAAAAGCTTCCTGTGGAAAGCCAACATGAATGAACCACTCTCAGCCATTTTGTTTCTTTGTTTAAAAAAAAAGGAAAAAAAAAAGGTTTCTTTATTGAGCCTAACGTAGGACCCAAGTATTGAAATATACTAGGGTGTCTAGGTTGTGAAGTTGGCTGGCCATGTGACGCACCGTCTCAAAATGGCTGCGTAGGTGCTCTAGTCGAGTGAAGCGCTTGCTACACGCCTGACAAGGGTAGGGGCGTTCGCCCGTGTGACAGCGAAGGTGTCTCTTCAGGTCAGCTTTCCGTTTCACTGTGTGCGTGCAGAAGGGACACTTGAAGCGCATGGTGGGGTTGGAATCTGTCCAGAAAGAATGTAATTAGGTTAATCACATACAGTCAGATAATACAGTCACAGACTAGTTCTCAATATGACTACCTATGACTACTATTTGGGGTGAGTAAATGAGTGAGTGAGTAAAGTTTTTAGAGAAACACGGAGTTATGGGCCAGAGTGTGGTGTCTGTGGGTATTTAACAGGCTTAACCTTTTTCTACATCCCAATCATACAGAGAAAGATCAGATCAGTCAGATCAAAAGTTTGTAAATGCCAGCAAATGTAGAATAAAAAAAAAAACAATTGTCCATTCTCACCTTTACTGAAGACTCCCACAACACCAACAATGGTCGGTAGTGTGGCATAGAGTTCATCTGCTTTCTGGGCACTGTGTGAGGCTGCCACCTGGAGGTCAAGTTCGGAGCTGTCACTGGCAGCTGAGCGTCCTGCGCTAGCCTTCCTCTTGGGTGCTGCCCTCCTTCTGCGCTCTGGGACAATGGTGGTAAACTGGTGCTGTATGTCCTGATCCGGCTCCAGTTCCGTTTCCACCATGCTCGGCTGCTGGGTAGGGCTCGGCGACAGGAGAGTTACCTCCGGACTGATGTCCACCTGGAAGTCTTTGGACTGTACGTCATCCTCTGCCCAAATTGTGGGCTGCGCGTTAAGGGAACAAGGTCCAGTCTGTTCTACATCCCCACCGCGCTCGTGGCCCATGCTGTTATCTGACAGGCAGAGGTAGCGGTCGTCATCCTCTTTGGCGCTGATCTCAAGCGATGACTTGATAAAGTCTTTGCAGTAGGCGATGACGTCGTTCATCTGTAGGTAACTGGCAGCTGACATCACTTCAATGACATTACTACTTGATAGTTCCAGATGCCCCGAGTAGACAAAGTCCAGTATGACAGTGAAAGTGTCTGGGCTAAAGACATCGAACGAGGCGTTGGCTGGCTCAACGCAGTCCTTGGCTCCCTGAGAAAGCAACATACGGAAATAGCCACTGCTGCCAAAGAGCACATTGCGATGAGCTTTGAAAAGGTGGCCTTCCACCAGTACATTGCAGTCACAAAAGAGCTCCTGTCGACGCTGCTGGTCCAGCTGCTTCAGCAGGCAGCTCTGGTGGCTCGTGGTTATGTCAACTCTGCACCATCTTTGAGGATGCCTACAAGAGGTTTGAGAAACATTTTAATAATCAGAGTCAAAAGAAAGAAAAAAATACTAAAACAAGAACTATATTAGTGGGGCGTTGGCTAATGTAAATCTACGTAACATAATGAGAAATCTGCAGCCAACGTCACTTACTATCAGGAGGAGCAGCGGACTCACTGGTCACTACTCTGCAAAGACTTTATTTCTGCACGACAGGCATAACTGTCCTCATCACGCACTTATTTTCACCAAGTCGCATTTCATTCCATCCCCCTGGCATTGCCATCTGGCCACATTATGCCCCGATGAGCCTTTTGCGTATTTATAAATGTTGAACCCGCTCTAGGTCAACTTTTTTGATTGGGAAACACATTTGTTCTTCTCGCCTCTCGTCTATTGTCTGGGATCAAAGCAGAGTCAAGTTATTCCGCTGAGACACACGCCCAGCATTACGAATGGTCCAAGTGCCTGTCAATCCAACATTTCTCCTGCAGGGTACACCCGACTCTGAGCGTCGGGTAACGAGCAGCTCGTTTTTTGCAGTGGGTTACTTAGATTGATAGGTAAAAAGATGTGCCTAAATACAGTAACGAGCAGGCTTTTAAAATGTCTATTTCATAAATCATGGACAGAAAAAGCAAATGATCGATGACAATAACTGGGTATATTATTCAGATCTCTACGCCAGCCCTTTCGTTTTCAACACTACTGTCATCAAAATGGGCAAAACGTTTATAGGTTAGCTAAAGTAATTTACATCCTGTATGACCCATTTTGGAAGAAAGGAAATGCAACTACACTGGTCACCGTCTGCTGCGGTGCCCGATCATGACACCCGTTTAGATTTCTAAGTACGCATAAACCAAACAACAGTTACAGTAAACCTCTGGAGGGAGTTCTATGTGCCGAGTCCACAGTTACACATCAATTATAACCAAATGTTAAAAGCCTTAAGCCATAAACAGTGCTGCTTCAATGAGTGAGGTGCAGCCCCCGTTGGTTCAGCCTACTACAGAGACGCCCACCTACAACTGCCTCCCCTTCACCCCGATAAAACCACGGACAAAGGCATGCGTAAAAGGTAGCACATGTAATATCCGAATTCAAAAATATCCATGATGTAGAGTAACACTCGTGGTCTTCCCGACGCCCGTTTTGGAGAACACACTGAACACCCTCTTTTGTGTTTCTTATCCAGGGCACAAACCAGCGGTGAACGGATTCTTACACTGCGGAGTGAAAACGCTCATCTCGCAGCCGCGCAGTATCTGCAGAACCCGTTGACGCCCTAACGACAACCCGCCGCCCAGCGCTTCAACCCCCGCTGCAATTTCTTAACGTTAAAGGTGATACTTACTGGCGACCTGACTCGCCTGATGGCTGCAATGGTCTGTTCGTCCCAATTTCACAAACCATCTCCATTTCTGGACAGTTTAACTATATAGTCGTGGCTTTCCCGATCTGGGTAAACATCCACTTCCTGCTCAGCCCTAAAGACCGAAACCCGTTTGTTGAGAGGGAAAAAAACGCTGTGCTGACGTGGGTGTTCAGAGTGCCCAAGGGCCAAGAAGCCACTTAAAGCACAAGTGCCCTTTTTGAATCAAGCAAATACCTAATTCACTCCTTCCAAAATTGCCCAATTTTACACCCAGGTGTATCTAATTACCACAGCTCAAATTTGAGAAATTAGTATACTCTCAACCCCCCTTTTAATATCTCTTTGACAGTCTCCCCCCATGTTATAATTGGCCAATGTTTACAGTCTATAACTTCAGCAACACACAAATAAATTAATACTAATAATATACCGCTTTGCTGTTTTACATCAGGAAAACAGTTACAGAAGTCTGCAACATTATTTTGTGGTAAACACCATAATTAGCACTACATGCACTCTGAACAAAGGGTACACAACACATTTTGATATAATCATTAAGTTAATATCTTTTTAATCTGTGACAAGAGATATCAATCTAATCAAGACAGTACATTAAAAATAAATGTGTGAAAAATATTTCATAAAGTAAGTAAAGTAAGAATAAAAGTAAGTTCTTTACAAATGTTGCTACAGAAAATGTACATTTCTGTAGATATAGCAGATGAGAATAATGAAAACATGAAAAGTAATAAAATAAGTTTAGTCTTTTTCTTGAGGTGTCCATTCCATTAGAAGCAGGTCATAAGTTGTAAACATGAGGAAGTTGTGGTCTGCTTTGGCCCAGTGATTTTCCATTCATCTCCATGATTATGAGGTTTGGGTCATTCTGCTGTGCCGTTGCTGAAGCCAGAGGGATTCTTGATTGCCAGCGCCACAGATCCTCACCTTTACAAAGCAATATGACAAACACACATCTCACAACAACGACACTGAGTAATAGTGAGTAATGTAATGGGTCTCAATTTGTTATTATGACAGCAATCCAATGAACAGCACACTATTTGTATGCAATGTAGGCCCTTCTCACTTATGTCTAAGTGACTTATAACAAAGGTCACAAAACGTCCTGTATAGAAAATAAGCCACTACGCAGCACATGCCCAAGCCTCCCATCATGTGACTCGGATGCCTGTTCAAGCAACATTTTGGCCACATGCCTTGAAGTGGAATGTGCCATCCCAGCATAAAGTCACACTGGTGGCCAAGGAAGTGTGGAGGCAGTGGAGGTGGGTATCTGTTAAACATGGAGTGCTGGTACTTACACATCCTCTCCAGACCAAACTGAGCCTTCCAGCCCAATTCCTTCTCTGCCAGCTGAGGATCAGCATAACAGGATGCAACATCTCCGCTCCTCCGTGGAGCAATCTGGTAGGAGATCTATACAAAGGTTGGAGAAGGGGGGGCTTATGGTCAGGACACTTTTAGGCCAGCAGAGTTACTTTTAATCTTCCTGTCAGAGTGGTCATGTGATTAAAGGAAAAAGTCATAAAGACGTGATTTGTCATCACTTGCCTGTCTCCCTGAGGCCTTCTCCATTGCTTTCACCATCTGCAGCACAGAGTAGCCGGTACCTGTGCCCAGGTTATACACCTGGGGGGGGAGAGGTGAGGTCTCATTAGTAAGGAAAACCAGGTGGAACTGCACCATGGACAAAAAGACCAGACAGGAAAAACAGGATGAGTGAGAAAGACACAGATACCTTGCATCCACAGTTCTCCTCAAGTTTCCTGAGAGCTGCTATGTGTCCCTTCGCCAAGTCTACTACGTGGATATAGTCTCTCACACCTTCAGGGGACAACACAGACACATTAACATGGTAAAAGAAGTAACTTTCCAGATTGTATCACATCAAATTCAATTCCTAGATGCATATTACACATAAGTGTTTGTTTTGAAATAATCCTGGTTACCTGTTCCATCAATGGTATTGTAGTCATTTCCAAACACATTCAGGTGTTTCCTTCTACCAACAGCCACCTACAAGGACAATCAACAGGGCTATAATTAGGTCATAACATTTCTAGATGTTAATAAACTTATTTCTAGAACTCAGGTTTTGGGTGGATACAACACTAAGGGGTCATCACCTGGGCAACGTATGGTAACAGGTTGTTGGGGATACCCTGTGGGTCTTCACCAATTTGTCCAGAGACATGAGCACCAATGGGGTTGAAGTATCTAAGCAGCACAGCATTCCAGTCCTATTGGTACATGCAAGATAAGGTTGACAAAGTTCTTAGAGGAGATTTGTATAGCAAAAAGATTCAACACTCACAATCAGTCTGGATATTCTTGATTTCTTCATGTGCAAGACAACATGACGCTAATAAACATGTGCTATATGGCAATTGGGAATTTCTAGGTTAGCATGATCATGATTTAAAAAAATCCCTAGTGGTCTCACTGTGTAACTTTCTGTAGCTAACTTTGTAACTAACTGTGTAATCTTTCCCTTTTAAAAATCACCAATATACTTATCCAATATACTGTATATGTTAGCACAATAAAATGACAAAATAGGATTTAGGTTCACTGTGCAAATAACTCTTTTATACAATGGGCAAAAAGAGGCACCTTCTCTGCCGTACAGTGGTCCTTGATGATTTCTTCAATGAAGTACTTGGTCTTGCCGTAAGGGTTGGTGCAGCCTCCAACTGGGTGGTTCTCATCAATGGGCAGCTTCTGGGGATCTCCATACACGGTTGCGGAGCTGCTGAACACCACATTGTGCACCCCATGAGCCTGCATTACCTATGAGACATGCGAATGCACACAAACATACACATACGCCAAAAATTCACCACGGCACACACGCACAAGACAGCAGCCAGTGAGTCCATCATAGCAGACCAAAGCTCGATTTTGTTATGTGTTCTGACATAAGAGGGGTTAATGAGGGCAACAAATCCACACAGGAAGTGCAAATTCCTTGACAAGCAAGACAAACATGCCACATGACACACTGCAAGTTGCATTAAACTAAAACTGAAAAATGAAGACGGGCACAATTAGAGAGCGTCAAGTAAACTGTCACTCACCTCCAACAGATTGATGCTTACTGTGAGGTTGACGCGGTAGTATCGCAGGGGCTGTTCAACAGACTCTCCCACTGCTTTTAGGCCGGCAAAGTGCATCACTGCACAGAATTTGTGCTGGATGATGAGAAAGGCCAACATGAACTTACTGTATTCTAACTTAAATTTAGTTAACTTGGTTTAGGAATACTGGTCTTGTCATTAAAGGAAACAAATATGAAACTCTATCAATGTCTGGGATTTTTTGTCTAAAAATATGTCATTTCAATGCTCTAGGCATACTACTAATACTGTGAAGCCTTAGAGTTAATATTTAACTAATCACAGTTTAGGAGTAACTAATGAGGAAGACATTTCAAGGCCTGCTGCCCACATGGAAACATAACCAGTATTCAGTATAGTTCTAAAATGGTCGAACCTTTTTAAATATCCTTTCAAGTCCTGGTTTGTCAAGTAAATCCAGCTCATGGAACTCAATATTTGTGTCCAAAAATGCCTCAATTCTTCGCAGACTTTCTGGGACATCACCAACTCCTCATGAAGGAAACAGAAAATAAACATGCTTTAGACAACCCAAACACACACCAACCAAGGCAAACACATTTTGAACACATTTAGCAACAGATGTTGTTAGAGGATAAATAACACTTTATTACATATTTAGCTTGTGTGCAAACCAATCAACGTGGTTGCTTTTGTTCACATCTCTCTGTCACTCTCACTCTCACTCACACACACACAGTTAACACTCACCTTGAACAGCATTGCTGAAGTTATCAACCACAACAGGATGATAACCTGCTTCAATCAGTTCCACCACACAGTGGCTGCCAATGTAGCCGCCTCCACCTGTTACAAGAACCTTCTGAGCCATTTCTCTTGCTGAACTTGTGAACCTCCTGGTAACCTGTGAACAGAACACAAGGCTCAAATTCCACAAATACACTTGTAGGGTTAGGGCATGGCATCATTCAAAGAGTACTTCCTTGAGTGAGCACGTGACACTACAAACCCTAAAATAATTTCTTGGATGGCTTAGTCTGTGCGTCAACTGTCACTAGCTTCTGTTGAATTATCCACGCCCAGAAACCACTTACAAGACCTGTGACGTGGCCATTTACAGTAGCCTACCTGTTCACTTCAAGTCAAGGAACAGGTGGGACAACGGTCCTAACAAACGTAGAACAGAACAAGTATTTCAAGTAGGTAAAGATGCTAAGCAATAATATCGACTGATGATTAGCCTGCACAGGCAAACACCAAAAGCACAATGAATCAAGACTGAAACAGCGATTGGGCGTATATTGGTAACAGTTCATTCAATCCGTTCATACATATGGATTTATTTAAATCCATTGATTGAGACATTGATTCTAAGAGGAAATACTTTAGGTTACAGATAAACTCTGCAGTAGCCTTTCAATAACTTTGGCTTGAGGTACATGGTGGAACTAAGGTGAAGGCCTACAACATTAGTTTGGTTGCGTTATTGTTGCTATCTTACAGTAGAATTTTATGTCCCTCAAATCTCCTAACAGAGCCATAGCCTACAGTCTATGGACAGAACATGTAAGCTGCTGTAAGCACAGAGGACAGATATCAACAAAAAAGAGTACACTTACTGTCCGATCAATGAATCTCAAATGCTGACCTTGAAGGAAAAACGATGTGTACCGCCTAAGCGTCACATAAACTGTCGCCGTGATTCCTGGTCAGGTGAGAGAAATACTGCAAAGAAAGTTGTTCCATCCTCGATTTAATGCACCCTCTCTTCCTGTGTAACGTGGAGGGGTGTGAAGAATGAACAACAACGTGTCCTTTCCGGTAACATATGCAGCTGAATGTTCACAATAAAAGCCACAGACCCCGTCGATGATTAATGCTGCTACTACTACTACTACTACTACTACTACTACTACTACTGCTACTGCTGCTGCTACTACTACTACTACAAATCATAATAATAATAATCATAATCATAATAATAAATAGGAGGTGTAAGTACAAATATCTTTCTTACCAGAATGAATGAATGATAATGAATTTCACAACATAGCCTACCCACCACAGTTCTATTCTCAATTTACCCAGTTTTTATGACAAAGTTCTATTCTACAATTATGCTATAAAAACAGAAGCTGCTCATGAATTGAAATTAATCCATTTTATATTTCTGAAATAGCCTTATTAAGTAGCCAATAAGTTTGAAATAAATATTTTAATTAAACATCTCCATCACGCACATTCAGGAAACGTCATGTAGCTAGACCTGAGGCTTTCCCCCATCATGTCTGTGAGTTAAAGTATAGGGTATGCCATGCAGACTGGCGAAATTAGAACAATATTTTAAGGACACTGCTAATGTTGCATGGGAACTTTTATTATGAAGACCTCGTTTCAATTGTTTGCCATTTTTCTCTTACCTAAACGTGTCACATTTCACAACACAGTTTTCAGGAAGAACAGCCTGACGTTTGCTCCCACCCCTTACTGTCAAGACAGTACAACCCCTGTTTGCAGTATACAGGAGCTCCATTGACATAACTTTAGAGATGAATAATGAATTTGAAAAGGACCATGTCTGTCAGCATGTTATTTTCAAATTATGATGAGCTGCCTTAGAGAAACTTGTGGAAACTTGGGGAAACCATACAAAGTAACAGTGAGGGATAAACCTACAAAGACTTTCAGTACCCTATTAGAATTTGTGTTGGAAAAAGAAACATTGGTCAAAATAGAGTTACACACATTTATGACCAAGAATCTCAACAGCAAAGAATGCATCCGACTTGTGCTCTGTAGAAAACTGTGCCACTATTTAAGAAATAAAAACAGAGTTGTTGCTTTACAACATATGCCTATTATGATGCAGGATTCACATGTGTCTTGCACAAGTCATCTCTCACAATTTACCCTAGGCTATTTCCCAAATGATTTTCACTTAACCTACTACCCCAACAACAACAGCGCACAAGAAGCACAAGAGCTAAGATGCCTCCACAAAAGAGAGAAATAGAAAACTGAAATTTGTTCCCTCAAGACACAAAGCCTTGCCAGCAAAAGAATTTCACAGATCTGCACCACATTGATGCCTCACTGTGGAACCTGCAAGGAAGAGCATATGAAGAAAAACTGTTGACATAACAGAAGTGCTGCATTTGATGGGACATAAGGTTACTGTAGGTCACTCAAAACGGAGGTGCATACCAACCCTTTTGAGTGACAGCATGGGCACCCAGTGCGTTCCACACCGGAGATGTTGTGTTTTTTTAGATGCTGTGCCAGTTTTGAAGCCCTGGTGCCAGTCCTGCCTCGCCAACCACAGCTGGCCCCAGAGAGCAAGGATGGCCTACCGGACAAAAGACGAGCGGGAGAAAGTATCCTCAGGGAAGTGGTTGTATTATTTTACTGCTCTAGTAAAAGCAGGTTTGTCTACCCCATTTAAACTTCTATGCAAAAGAGCCCTTAAATCTCCTTACTGTCCTACTTATTCTCTTTACCGGAATAACTTAGGGCAGATGAATATCTCCCATTAAGATCATCTGTGTTTAGTCACTGCCAGATACAAAGGATCATTCTCTGAAGAGGACAGTTGCAGAATTCTCTTGGTGAGTTCTTTGTGGGAATACAGTATTAAGGCAACCAGTTAACATTTGATGTACATATTCCTACATTGAAAAACATTGCTAGCATTTGTCCCATATCTCAGGTACCATGTCCTGCGCTGCCATCTGGTTGTGCCTGTTTCTGGGCATGTGTGCCCATCTGAGTCATTCCTTGCCACCTCAGCATCGTGGCTGGCTGCGCCTGTGGGAGGAAGGTGAGGTCTGTGGGGAGTGCCAGAAGCACCTGTGCCCTGCGGCACCCCCTGGCTGCCCGGCTGGCCTGGTGAAGGACGCCTGTGGCTGCTGTGAGCAGTGCGCCAACGCTGAGGGCCAGCTCTGCGACCCTGACGGAGCGCAGCAGTTCTACGGCCACTGTGGGGAGGGGCTGCGGTGCAGGAGGCCCCCGAGACGAAAGAGACGCCTCAAGGGAAAAGATGGCGACGAGGGTCCGGAGCCCAAGTGTGTGTGCCGATCCAGGAGCCCCGTGTGCGGGTCAGACAGGCAAACATACTCGAACCCCTGCCAGCTGAGGGAGGAAGCTAGCAGAAAGGGGAAGAAGCTGAGAGTTGTTGGGGCTGGACCCTGCTATTCAGGTAAGAACCTATTGTTTAAGTCAGGACAGAGTAAAATGGTATAATGTGACACTGGCATGGTTTTTTCAAAGCAGCACTATGCAACTTTTTCAAATTAATCATCAAGTCAGTAGATGCTTAAATGAGTCATTACCAGTGAACTTCCTCGACTTTCTCAGAATACCATGCTTGCAATATCTGGGTGTCCGACCTGGCACCCTCAGACTCACAAAACCTCGAATATCGTGAGAAGCAGCAGGACAACATTAAAAAGGGGAAGGAAAAACAGTCAATTTTTACGAGCATGTCCATTTACTTTGAGACACTAGTGGGAGCTTAGTTGAGAAAAAGCACGTAAAGTTGCCTAGTATCTTTTAAAACCTGGGCTAAAGGGAGATACAGTTGTTGTAAAAAGGGATGGACAGTGGGCTTGTCTGTGTAGCGTGCGGGGTATGTCTTGCATACTAGTATATTTAATCTCTGTTGAGGAAACATTTACTCATAAACATCTTATGGCCTAATGCAACAGGATACAACTGAAGGATAAAGCTAAACCAGACTGTGAAAGGAATCTCAAATTTAGTAACAGATGTATTTACATTCCACTGAGAGAAAACAAACCAGTCATTTAGAAATTCTGTTGGTTGATACCAACAAGCCAATGTGCTGTTTACTAGTGGTTTGTAGGAACAGCTTGAGCTGCCATACAACAGTTATAACTGGAATGAGGTTGTAAAAAAACAAACAAAAAAACGGCAAGGTAGTAAAGAGAACATGTGTTCCCTCAGCCCCACAGATTTCCAAAGCCCCTCGAGACCTGAAGAACTACACAGGAAATGAGGCAGTTTTCGGTTGTGAGGTGTCTGCCTTTCCTTTACCCAGTGTGAGCTGGAAGAAGAACGGCAGTCACAACTTCCTGCCTGGTGATGACCCTCACATCTCAGTCCAGGTGTGATGTTTTTAGCTTTCCACACAATGCTGAAGTTTTAAATTTTGACTTCAGTGGGTAAATGTTAAGTAAATGTTAGGGAGGTTAAATGTTGTGTTGTGTAGTGCCTGAATCAAGTTCTCACCAGCGAGTGGTTTTAACCTCAGTATTGTGACGCAAATTGTGCACCCCTCTCATACCCATCACACATGTTTTTTAGGCACGGGGTGGGCCCCAGCGCTTTACTGTGTCAACATGGCTGCAGATCCAAGGTGAAGAGAAATGACAGCAAGAATGAAAAGGAAGAGAATCTCCAAGTAATAATGGGTCCATTGGCGCATAGTTGGCAGATGGTTGCCATTGGTGCATATTGCCTTGCCAGATGGATTCCATTTCGACATTCTTAAATGTCATACTTTATGAATGGTTTTGAGATTGTTAGTCATGTATGTAAAAGCTATTTCTAGTCTAAGATTGTGGTTCTTCATTGTTGATGATTATCCCTTCAACCTGATTTCAGATATACGACACACATGACATACAGACACAAACATACTAGGTTATTTTTCACCTCTTCCAAGGTCTCCTTCTTTCTGATGCTGGCACGTACCTCTGCATCTCTCAGAACGCACTGGGGGAAGCCTCTGCCTCGGCTCAGCTTGATGTCCTCAGGATAGGTGAGTTATCCACATTTAAAACAGCAGGAATGGCATTCCTTTTTCAAACAAACATACCACAAACAAAAACAAAACATGCTTTGAACATTTTTGGGTATTGCAAAGAAGGATTATTTAATTTAAAGTCTCTTATCACCCCCCCCCCCCAAAAAAAAAGATTACATTACCTCACCCTCACGTTCACCATGCACGTTTTCGGTTTTGACATTGTTTGAGTTGCATATTTCATCAGTTTTGTATATTCTGGTTTGCGTCCCAGAGATAAGGGAGAGTGACAATGAATTGGATGACCATGGTGACACAGAGGAGGACTACTTCTCTGACAGCACTGAGGATGACGAAGATAAGGACCTGCTCATATCAGGGGATTATTTGGAGTAAAGCACTTACAGAATACAGAAGAGATAAAGTTAGAGAAAAGGCTAGAAATATGTAGTAGGTTCAGAATGCATTTTACCATGGTCATTTAAGGTCAAAAGGAGAGCATTATACATCCGAATGTTTCATCCTAGCTGTCCAAATTTGGTATGCAAGCTATGCATGAGGAACCTCAGTAGCAGATACATCATTGCTTTTCATAACATATTTTAGAGCCTGGCCATTTTTCTTGTCCATTTTCTTACAAATACAACTCTCTAGAGAACAGATTCAAATGTTGCCATTAAATAAACTAAATTTTTCAAAAATAAAATCACCTTCATTTTGATGCAGTGATTATAGACGACACTTGGTCTATTAGATATAACCTTGTTTTTCAAAGAAGAGTTATGCTGCTTTCATCATTTAGAAAAGGCTGGGCCCATGCTGTAAAAAAACACTTTTTTCATTGAAATGGGAGGAATCTCCAGACATCTGACTATGGCTTTAAGATATACTACTTTAAATTAAAGTAAACAATCTTCCAGACTAAACAGAGTGGGTTAGAGAGGCTACAAGCTCTTTTTTTAAAATGAGTGACTATTATATGGAGCCTCAAGAGGGCAGCAAAAACTAGCTTTCACCCGAAGGCACACTGAACACTGACAATACAGTCATTTTAACACACTAACTAAGAACCATGAAGACATAGCCACAGCTCAAAATAAATGGATTTATTTATTTCTCAGAATCTTTGGCAAAGTAGCCTTCGTTAATGGCTGAAATTACATTTAAATTCCCAATGGTGACTCATCAGCAGACACAGGGAGGGGGCGAGCCTGTTCAGCTAGCAGGCTTTGGGGAAGGCCAAGGAAATGGAGAAACTGTTTAGCCAAAAACAAGCCTGAATGAAAATGTGAGCTCCTCTGTCTGCCATAGGAACTCCTTTTAGAGGTATAGCTCTTACAGGCACACTACAAAGTGCATCTAAAAAGTGCATATTTACAGAGTGTTTTTACCACAGCACAACTGGTATTATCATTTTTCAAAAACAAACAAAAAAAAGTCTGACAGTATTTACCACAGTACATCACAAACAAAACGTGAGCAAGTTAAAGCAGCTACAAATTCTTCTTTTCTTAGCCTTACCAGGTTCAAAATAAAAGGAAATCACTCAGCTGAATCACTTTATTGTCAAAGCTCATGTAGTAGCATTGTCCAAACACTGTAGCGCCTTCTTCCCAACATGCAGTTCCAATGTAAATCCAACAGGGGGCGATCCAACCCAAAGTCCTGCATCACACAGTCCTGACAAGTCCTGACTCATCATGTCATCCATGCCTCAGTAGTTATCCTGATCAGTGATACGGAAATGTTAATGGAGAGGGAGGCCTCCAAACACCTGGTGCCTCTTGCTGCCATCTTGGCATAGGATGGAGATGTCCGCTCAGGAATTCACATCTCGAAGTGTTTGTATATGTTTTCTATGTATCCCAGAACCCTTTGCCAGTCAGGCCCTTCAGCTCTTAACATCTCCTCCACTGTCTGCAAAAACACAGAAGAATTGGCAATAAGGAAGCACGTCACTGGAAATAACACTACACAAAAAAAAATGCAACTCGCTCTTCTGTGCCAAGTAATTAAGAGCAATAATAAAGGTCCAAGTCCAAAAGGAGTACTCACTACAAGTTATCTGGACAGCTGGGCTAAGTCTGATCTTGGAATACCCATATTTGGAAGACTATTTCAGATTCCAATCAAAGCAGTCACTTGGCTAACTCCAAACCCATGCTCAATAGAAAGCCTTCCTCAGGTTAGACTGCACTAAACAATCCCAGCCATTGTCCCCACCAGTCTGCCATTGTCTACGCAGCCCTGTGGGCCATTTTCTAGGCCTGTGGTTCATGAGCTCTGCTTTTCATAAAACAAGTGATTGAATCACCCTGAGATTCTCTTCCATGTGTGCTGAATGTTGAGCGGACTTACAAGTGAGGCTGTGATTCCAACACCCTCCCCAGTCTGGAATGCAAGGGTGAGGTTCTCCCTCTGTGTACAACAACAACAACAATCATCATCATTATCACCATAACTAATGATATGACAGAACCCGTTGCACAGGGCCAAACTACACTGTAAAAAGTGCTGCTCAGAACTGACTGAAAGGCAACCTCCTACTTGGAGGTTAACGATGGGCTTATGTTATTTATAACATACTGTACATGGCATTGTTAAGAAACCAATGTTAACAGATCTGTGCAGCACATATACTGTTCTATGTTCTACTGTTCTTTGTTCTATGCCTTATGTAAAAATGTGTAAAAATATGTTTTACAGTGTACTGACATTTGGGTTCCCATTCCCGGGAACACACATGAAAATGTAGAGGTGCATTATGGTTAATGGAAAGTGTGCCATGATAGGTGTGTAAGCTGCATAGTTTTTAGTATTCTGTATCAGCGTTCAATGGAATTAAATGTGCATCTGTGTGTGTAATTGATGAGTGTGAGGGAGCGTGGGAGTGTGTGAATTCTCACCTTGTTGTCTGGGCTCAGGGTAATGTATGGAATGTGCGATGGGAGGTAGGTGTGGTACACGGCACAGAACGCCAGGCCATCAGACCAGCTGCTGCTGAAGTTGGTGATTTCAATATTCTGAGGAGGAGAAAAAAAGTAGAAGAATAAGAAAATGTGCACGTCTGTGTATGTCTGTGTGTGTGTGCACCATAGCTGCCAGGTCTTATTTCAGACCCATCTCCCACCCCTCCCCTTGTGTCCTGGTATTCTCCTATAATTTACAAGGTCCGAGCTTTTTATTAATAATCAAAGCAATATGTTTGATCACTGCCACTGAAATCTCCAAGACTTCGCTATTTAAGGTATGGTATGATGTGTGTAGCTCTGACTGTGTTTCTGTATGCGTCTTTCTGTGTGTGAGTGCATGTGCATGTGCATGTACACTCACATAGACAGAGAGAAAGAACATGAGAATAATTTATGGATGCCCAAGCAGATGGAACATGAGAGATGGCATTGAAGCACACATGTATTTGAATGAATCAGATTTTATATCCATGATATAGCCTACTTCTAAACTTCTTAACCAGCCTGAATCTGTGTTGTTGGCCTGTGAGCTGAGCTGCTGTGTGTGTGACTAACTGGTGTTTACAGTGGCCCCACCGCCCAACTGAGTACCTTGTAGCCCTGGGTGCGACTCTGACACCAGCGCAACAGCGAGTTCCTCTTGGAACCACCATGACGACGCAGCAGCCGATTAAAATCATCCTGAGGCCTGCTGAGACTGCCACACACATACACACACAGCGAAAGCAAAAATCAAGTAATGAACAGGTATTGAGTGTCAGGCTGCTCTGAATGGGGCTATTGGGCAAGTGTTTAAAAACAAACATCAAAGGTCAGGCCATGTTGACTTAATATACTGTAACAGAGTTGGTGTGTGAGAACCATGGGATGCAAATATGCAGAAAAAGAGTATTCTACTCGGAACACATGGGACACTTGAACACTTCAAATTGCCTGCTTTGCAAGTCCAGCGCTTTAATTTTGTTAGTGCTACAGTGTGGTCTAAGTTTGGCCTGTTTAGCTGTGGTGTCAGAATGAAGCAGATGGGCTAACAGGATGGTGGTTTCTAATATGAAGCAAACCCTCAGCACTTTGGTCACACTCTCTTGAAATCCAATATTAGACATTCACATAAACCTCACTAGGAGTCTAAGTTGAGGGTAAACACTCCCCAGCTTTGGTCAATCAATCAAGCACCATACAAGGACACATATTGTGTGGGAAACTAAGGCTTTAAGTTAAAGCCTCAAGTCCCAATATTTAAGCCCCAAGCACTTTGGAGGTTGCTGGTCAGAACCTGATGTACTGTTCTGCGAATGACTGCGACTCAGCACACCGTGCCGTAAAACCCTTAAAAGAGGGGCAACGTAGCACTAGGCCATTGAACCTGCATTCAAACATGCTGTAGTCCTACCCATAAATTCCTGCCCGGAGGCACAGCTGTGGGAGCAGTTTGTCATCTCTGATTTAAGCGATCTAATCTGAGGCATTAAAAGCCTGCCACGCTGAGGCTATAAAGTGTGTGTGTGTGTGTGTCAGTTTGTAAGGCTCACCTGCTTTTACTAGTAGGGACAGTTAAAGAATCTGCGAGGTCAGATATTGGCTGGCGGTTTGACTCCTCTTGTTTACCTTCAAAAGTAAACACACACACCGTTTACATTTGCAAGCAGAGCAGAGTACATTACATTACGATTATGACATCAGAGGAAAAATGATCTCTTTGGCAAGGGAAAGGCCCCATTGAAATGAGCTAGAACACACCTGAATGATTATTGTTCAAGTTCTCCTGTTTATCTTGACCCCTCCTTCCCCTGACCTCTGATGTGCCCTGGAATAAAAAGACATATGAAATACACAGTCAGAAATAAGGCGTTCTTGAAAGTAATGAAAAAGGGCTAAATGAAAGAATGATGAAAAATCATTTTGAATATTTTTATTGTACTGTGTGATGCTCACTTTACTGCTGGTTGCTGATGAGGTGGTTGTTTGGGAAGTACCATTTAGCACCACGGGAGAGTCTGAAGACACAGGAAGTCTTGAGAGGCTCCTGCAGAATCAACAAAGATTAAATGTGCTGCGAAACCGATACGATTGGCATGGTCAAGCTGTATGGAAATGTGCAAGATGGCCCTGATGCTCCCATCCAAATTGCTCACTTTCCATGGGAGGACAGGGAGAAGCATGAAAAATCCCTTCCAAAATATTCCCCCCACGCTGCTTGAGCACGACAGCTGATTAAACCACTGGGCTGTGGCCAGGGCAGCAGCGGCGGCACTGTACTAATCCTGTTTTGCGTCCGTTTGGCATCACCCAAGCACAATTGTTCAAGTGTGGGCTCACTGTACGAGCGGTCTGGCAGATTAGAGGGCAGCTCGGATCACAAGACAAATAGAGTGTGGAGGCAACACAGAGCTTAAAATGTCCTCCATCACTGGACTTAAGAAAGGTGGCTGCTGGCTGGTGGCCTTAACAAAAGTTCTCATGTTATATTGTCTCTAATAAACACACTTAAATGAAATGTCGATAAAGCCTATAAAAAACTGATCCAGGATTTACAAAGCAGTGGAAGTTAAAGGAACAAGGGTCGGGAGGAGCTTAATGTCACTATATGGCTATGTGTAAAATATATGTACAAGGCTTCAAGCCTGGACATGACTGTGTATCTGTGGTGCTAGCCTGGCGAACCAGGCTCTTTCACTGTACTTTACGGAAAGAGTCAAGACTTCCAAGAGCCTAGATCCCATTTATGACATGCTCTTTATCCTTAATTTTCTTTCAAGATAAATAAAGTATCTTTACTCTTTACTACTACTAGACACTCTGGATAGGCATACCTTTACTATGTGGTGGGTAGACACTCTGTTTGAACCTCAAACTATTGGTTCGGTCTTCAGTTTCTGTTGCCAATTGGTTACTAAAAAGATTTAGTTTGGGAAACCAAAGCAGCATCCCTGATGTAGCAATGTTGTGAAATAGAATCTTGAGCACTATGACATAGAGTCACTATGGCGGTGCTAGCCCGAGTTCCGCCATGGTATATCTCACCTGGATCTCTCTGTCGTGAAACTCCTGCGGGGCTCCTCTCTCCTCCTCTCTCCAGCTGCCAGCTCCTCAGGTAGCCCTCTGCCACCCCCTTCCCACTGGTACTCCTCTCCCGGCCCCTGGGGGCCTGTGTCTGTGTTTGCTCTTGGGGCCCTCCGGTAGGGGAGCTTGGGCTTTGGCTCTGGATAGATGTCTGGTTCTGGGTCGGTGTCACGGCGGTCTGCCTGTGGCGACTCTCCTCCAGCTGGACCTGGAGGGGCTGGAGGCGGCCCTCTGCCTCCTTCTGTGCCCTCTGGGCGTCGGCCAGCTGCCTTTGCCAGTCCTGCTGAGCCTCTCGGAGTGCGCTCAGCTCCTCCTCTGCCTCCGCCCGCAGACGGTCAGCCACGGCTACGGCCACCTGCAGGTCGGCCTGGAACTGCTGCCACTCGCCCCGCTCCGTCTGCAGGAAGAAGCCACCCCCCAGCCCGAAACACTCGTCACCACAGAGACAGACTTTACAGGAGATCTATGTGTGATGCAGAGCTTATGTAACCTCGGCCTCATCATGTTTGTCCAGGGAAGAGCACTGTAAATATCACATCAGGCTATTCTGGCATTAACCCACCACCACCACCCCTCCACCCTAGTGATATAAAGCAAACTATACTTCTCCAGAACACAGAGTTACTAGGAGACAAGGGCATAGTACTGTTTCCATGGTGGTAAACCTGCACAACTATCTGGTGGTTTAAGTGCGTTGTTTACAAACACTACTTAAATACTGCTTAAAATCCAAAGATACATTCTGACAATTGCATACAACCCAAACAGTAAGATCCTAACTTTATCAAATGTTTGCCTAGCAAATGACTATTCACATTATGCAATTCTGGCAATGTGGCAGACACAGTTGCACTGAACGAATGTAATCTAAATACACATCCTGTGCATTGAAATTCTACCCATACACAGCAACAATTGATGAATGTTCACCCTTAAGGGGGAAATTCAGTCTGTGTCACTCAAAATGGTTGTGCTGACCTCAACAGCATAAATAAGTCCAATGTGTAATTATTTGCAACGTAGCATAGACCTTCCTGACCCACGTCTTTATTGTTATGTCAGCGTTGGAAAGTCCAACATTAAACTAAGCTAAGACAATACAACAGCATGTTTGCTCATGTTCCTTATCAGCTTGCCATGTATCTGAACTCAAAATCATTCATTCAACGTCTACCCTTTCATCAACATGTCCATGCAGATCAATTGGTAAAGCACAGTAAAGATTTATCACACAAGCAACGTAAGGGCCTTCTCTACTCCCTCTGCAAGCTGCCAATAGTGATGAATGCGTCATGCGCTAAACGAAAACTGGGAGGGAAAACTCAGAGATCCCCACTTAAAAGACTGAGGTCATCCTTCTCACCCATGGCTTAAGTACTGGCAGTCACAAGGAGGTGCTGTGCTGTGCTGTGCTGTGCAGTGCTGTGTGGCCCCTGTTATAAGGCAAGGTGACTACACTCTGTGCCAAAGGCTCAATCGCCTCCATTCAGACTCAGTGGCTCAGAACTCGACAGCGAGCAAGAATGTGTAGTTACAGCACAGGGGGGGCCTGTATGCATGCCTATGCAGCAGAGAGAACATTGCTCAACCTCTCAAAGGAGAACAAAAAAAAACAAAGTGCAGTCGTCACACAGGTTTCGACAGATAACAGTTGCAGAGAACCGTATCAGAAAAAAAATCACTTAACTGCCTTAAACTTAACTGAGAGGATCATGCAAAGATTAGACATCCTTGCTTGCCACTGAAGCCAAGTGGAAGGGTTCCAGACTTGCTGAAACACATTTGACTGAATCAAATTACTGGTAGCTGAGCGTCAGAGGAACCATTGCAATGAATGTGGGGGTTAGGGGTGGAGTTTTGTGGAGGTTTGGAAAGGTGGAATAGGAGAGAATCCAAGAAGGCGGCCTCTGAACCATGACCTGAGCTAAGCACCCTTTGAAACAAAACTTGCTCAGACACTGGGGACCGTCGCTGTGCTGTGCTGAACTTAAAGCAGATGCTCTTTCTCCCTCTCGCTCTCTCCCTCGTATGGAGAGGGGGTGGAAGGGTGTGGAAGCCAAAATGGAAAAATGAAACCACGAGTCATTTTGTGCGTACAGTCAGAAAGAAAGCCATTCTCTGGATTTGGATCGGGCTCACATACACCGCCCCCCCCGACCCATACACACACAGACACAGACACACACATTTCCATACTGGGGAAAGGTCATGCTGAAAGTGGAGGAGGACACAATCTCCGTTCTGCTCCATGGGCCTGAATCCCATGCATTTTCATTCAATCCCCTCCACCAGTGCCCTTCTCCTGGATAACTTAGCACTTGGCCTCGGGCACAGACTAGACAACAGCAGCTGTGCACCAAAAGTCTTTACCCTCATGAGCAAACAGCACTGGCACAATCCTCAACATGACAGTGAAGACAGGTGTAATCTGAGGACATTGGGGCGTTCAGGCAATTACTGGGGGGGGAGGGGGAGAGAGAGAGAGAGAGATGGAGGGAGAGGGAGGGAAGAAGGGAGCGAGAGGGAGTGAGACACAAAGGGAGCAATAGTTGGAGGTCAAACTGCCATACTGTGATGCTGAATGTTAACTCCAGAGGTGTAGTGGTAAAAAGAAAGGATAGGTAAGTAATACACACAGTGATAAAAATAGAGGGTAAACTATGCCTATTTTTAACATTACAATTGATAAGAAAGGCAAGTGAGTGCTGTTTTGTAATTCAAAGAGGTATGCAAAACAGGGTTTACGTGCATTCACCCTGCACTACACCACTTGGATGAGTCCCATGGTGCGGATGTGGGAGAGAGTTTGGATTTGGGGGATTTTAGGGGGTAAAAGAGTCCTGTTCTATCCTGGCACAGCCGCATGTGAGAGAGAAAGCGTGTGTGTGTGTGTGAGAGAGAGAGAGAGAAAGAGGAAGGGTGGGATTGTTCGACTCGGCAGCAGTAAGGGGAGAGAAGAAGCGGAGGCCAGCCAACTTTTCACTCCTCGTCTGACCAGCGCCTTCACACCACAGCTGGGCCCCATTAGCCCATCACCAGAGAGTCCACACACCCACACACACACACATTTGGACACACAGTCCCAGCTCCCCTACTCACAAGCACCCGCAAAGATTAGGTTTTTCCACTTCTTCACGGCCATACAAAAATATTAAGCTAACATTTATCTGAGCAAAATCTTCTGAGGAAAGACTTTACAATCTAAACAAATGCCCATCCACACTAACATAAACAACTGTGTCTCTACAGGTAGTGTGTAACCTACATACTGTTCTCGCCTCATTACGTAAGGACACATAACATCAACAATCACAACATGAGTCTAACTAGAAGCTAAATCCGAAAACTAAACATTTCCCCGAAGCATCCCTGAGCTCCTTCTTATGGAGGGGCTTAGAGTGTGCTCCATGTTCAGCCTGACTGGAGCCTCGCTGAGGGGTCATGTCTCTGTGGAAGCCCACAGACAGAGAGGCAAAACAGGAAACACCCCACCCCATCCTTCACTGCGATAACACTGATGATCACCAATCTTTCTCCCTCACATCATCCAGGAAACATGACGACGAGCTACACACTTAAATCCCAAAAAGGAGTCGTGCTCATCTGTAAATGCAGGCATACACAT
This sequence comes from Setipinna tenuifilis, assembly GCA_030347295.1. NCBI lineage: Eukaryota > Metazoa > Chordata > Actinopteri > Clupeiformes > Engraulidae > Setipinna > Setipinna tenuifilis. The sequence goes on from CM059278.1 coordinate 14,324,519, forward strand.
ATGAGAGAGAGAGAGAGAGAGAGAGAGAGAGAGAGAGAGAGAGAGAGAGACAGAGAGAGAGACAGAGACAAAGAGACAAAGAGAGAGGCAAAGAGAGAGAGACAAAGAGAGAGAGACAGACATACACACTTCAGAAACGCAGTCTAAAAAAATGTGCTCATAACGTAAATACAGACTGTGTACAAAAACGGACACACACATACACACATCAATCATCCAGGAAACATGAGCCTGACTTACAGTGCAGCCCTCAAAAGGAGGCAGGCTCGTGTATGAACAAAGACACAAACACATACACATTTTAAGAACAGCCAGGAAACTATCCATCCCCATGTCTTGTGTCATTTCCCTATGCATTTTCTCTCCCCGCCTCTCTCTATCCCAACTATCACTGCACAGCAACAAGCACTAGTACAACTGATGCTGGGAAAAAAAGGAACAGCCACACCTCCCACACCTCAGTGACTGCCAACACACACACACACACACACAAACACACTTTACGCAGCATATATAGACAATCTCTTGACCTCCATAAACTGGAAAACAGAGCAGTGATGGTAATTGCAACCACCCACTCAGAAACACACACACACACACACACACACACACACACACACACACACACACACACACACACACACACACACACACACACACACACACACACACACACACACACACACACACACACACACACACACACACACACACACACACACACACACACTTAAGGTTAAAGGAAACCCACAGGCACACTATTTAAATATACTCTGCATTGCAAATGTGACACAAAAAGCCTCATTTTCTATGGAAACATATTCCAGCCGCAAACTCCACAGCGCCGTAGGGCTGGAGTGGAGAGTTCATTCCTAGAAATCACCACTGTCCATCTGGAACTGATCCCAAAATTCCAAGACCTGAGAGGACGATCCCATCCACAGGGGTGGAATAGCCCACCCGTAAGCCTGGACAAGCCAACAAGGAACAATACCCGCTGATGTGTGTGTGTGTGTGTGGTGTGTGTGTGTGTGTGTGTGTGTGTGTGCGTGCGCATGGTAAAGAAAGGATGTTCTTTTTTTTTCTTTCTTTATTCTTGAGCTTCTTTGTCTGTATGTTTTGTTAGGGCTCATGTATGTGTATGGTTGAGAGACGTTGTCCGTACTTTCAGTTTTTGCCCATCTGTGTACATTTAATGGGGGGGGGGGGCAGTCGGTGCATGTGAGTATGTTCATGTTTGTGCACGTGCATGTGCGTTTGTGTAGTTGTATTTCTGTGTGTGCTGGTTGTGTGTGTGTGTGTGTGTGTGTGTGTGTGTGTGTGTGTGTGTGTGTGTGTGGGATGCACTTGTGAGATCATTGTTTGAGTTTCTTCTCTCTGGGAGGAAAAGTCAAGCACTCAGATGAACAGGGAGGCACAGGCAAGGGAGGACTTTTGCAGCACAACACCCACGCTCCAGTGAACACAGCCCCACATACACACGGACACATACGGACACACACACGTACACACACACACACACACACACACACACACACCAAAGGAACACTCAGGCATAACAAGCCGACTTCTCCCCTCACGCTAGCAAACAAAAAAAGTCTTGTCTTCTTTCACTGCTGAAAAGAGCTCTCTTTCTTTGCAAATAGCCCCTTTATTACTAAGCCTTTCCTAAACCTGCAGTGAGGCTCTGGAGACCAACTAAAAAACTGATTTAAAGGCTGACAAATAATGCAAAACTGTGTTTTTGCTTTTAATTAGTGCCCACATGCAGCCCCTAAAGCAGCCTGTTACTGGAAGCAGAGTGAATAATCCAAAGCATTCTTTGTCTGTCTTTGTCTACCTCTCTGTATAATTCTATTTTCTGTCTGTTTCCTGACTCACTACAAATGTTTCTGGCTGCTGCTTTGACTAAATAAGCAAAAGCACAATCACAATGTACTGGAACTATTCAAACGGCACTCTCCATCTCTACCCTTCTCTTCCCACACCAGTTGGGACCAAGAGTAGCGTGTGCTGGGAGAGAATGTGCTCCAGCGCTGCCTAATCTACTGCAGATCAGAGCAAAGCCAGAGGCCCTTGAGCAGAATACTCAGAAGGGCGGGTGCCCATTATGAACGGGAAATTAAACACAGAAGAACAAAAAAAAAAAGACAGAAGATGAAGAGGAAGAAACATAGGAAGAGTCCCCATCCCTGAAAATGACAGAAATTCCAACGAACCTCAGAGGAATGAGTGCGACGCTAAGCGACACTGAAGGAATGCTAGCCGCGCCGGGGAACGTTGCCCAGCTTCCCCCTCACCCTGACAAACAGAGGAGCTTTTCATTGTGTTCCTGTCGGACACGCGGGCAGGCTGGCAGGGAGTTAGAGCCACATCAAGACCATCTTGAGCCCACTTCCTGTGCAGCAAGCCTCTAACAGGAAGTAGGCTATTAGAAGAGCTGTGTCTTCCAGAAGCCCTTGGCTGGTGAAGATGACAAACTGCACAGTACCCACTATCTGAAGGTTGTGTGCCTAGCCCTGACCCACTGCTGGGGTGGTGGTGGTGCAGTGTCATTTTGGTTTACTTTCTTTAAATATTTACAACAGAAAAGATTCCAAGGATCAGATCCCTATTCCTGTCCTAAATAGATGCCAAAAATATCTGGAACGGATTTCGTACATGACGAAGTTGAAACAACATCTAGATTTACATCAGTAACAAAGGGATGAGACGGTAACATTTTTCAAGGATGAGTAACCAACTCTGTGCTTCCAATACAAAATTTAACTGAACAACAAGCTCCAACAAAAAGATACATAATGAAAAATGTTGTAATACATCCAACAAGGCCATGAGTTTGTGCCATACATGAGCCTCACCTGAATGCTCTCCTTCAGGCTTCGCAGCTCCTCCACCAGTTGCTCTCGTTCAGTTAGAAGGCCACGCAGTAGATCTGAACCATGACAGAAAGATACAAAATAATACAAAACCTAAATGGGATATGAGAATGTCATCGAACACTGCAACCTAAAACTATTCCATAACACCAACACAAATGTATTCCTTACTGCTCTTACAACAATGTTAATTGAACAGCACAAGATACAAACAAATACAACCGAACGATACAGAATGATTCCTAAATGGATGTGACAGTGTCATCACAGACCTAAGAATGTTATCAAATATTGCAACGTAAAACTACACCTATTACAGTAACACAAATATATGGTGTAATTATCTTAAAACAATATTAATGTAATGATTAATACTGTTAAACAAATTCATCTATGCATGCTCCATCCACTGATCATACTACTGGACACATTTGAAAAAAGAATGCTGAGGACACATGGCCAAACTGGATTATGTAGTAAGACTTTAACAGGAATATTCACAACATTGTGCTGCTCCACTCATTTGCTGAGCTTGGGCAATAATTGCTCAATATTTACCGGTATGTGTTTGTGCAGATAATGAGTGGAGGGCCAGTGATTCATGGCACTTCCGTACTATTCAGTGACAAAGACCTTCTAGGCTAACTGTTGAGGTCAGAGAGGGAATTCCAATGTGGGCCAAATCACACATCTATGATTCATGACTGCGCTTGAAGCATAGCTCAGAGGTTATGCATCGGTTGCAGAGAACGACAGATTTGTGCAGCTGTCTGCTCTGAATGGATGCTGTAAGTCCAGAGGACTGACGGGATAAGGCGCCTTTCCCTGAATAACTAGAAATGTGTCTGACCTTTACTGTGCTCCCTCATCAGTTTATTTACTCCATTAAGCACCTCTCCTGAGGCTGAGGCAAGCTTTGAGGACTGACCTTGAGGACACCCTGACCTAGTATCACTCAGAGAATGCCTGTGAATCATCCCTGATAGTGTGTGATCTCTTACCGGTCAGGCTGGGCATTGGGTCACCTGGCGTCACAAGCCCCAGTGCATGCCGGCACTGTTCTAGAAGGTTCTCCTCTATACAAGGGCTCTCTGGTCCACTGCTGAGCCCGCTATCTTCCTGGAAAATGTGCTCTGTGGGCTTCACAGGTGAACTAGCAGTCCTTCCAGAAGACAAAGGAGCAGTTCTGCTATCACTGGAGGGGGAGGCCTTGAGACCACCCCATCCAAAAGTCTCCTTTTTGATTGACTGGTGTCCCACTTTGACTGGTGATGAACAGGATCCTGAGCTAAGCACAGACCACTCTTGGCTGTTAGTGAGGGAGCTTGCAGTGTCGAGGTTGCCAGCTGGGGTTACAACTGGGATGTCCCTGGTGTCCTTCGGTGCCGTACGGCCCTTGCCCTCCGGTGTAGAGCCTTGTGGGGGAACCAGGTGAAGCTGGCTGGATGCACAGTTAGGTGGAGGAGAGGCTGGAGAGGTAGGAGAGGTAGGAGGTGTGTGAAACATATCCAGCGGGGGGCCTGGATGAAGGGGGGATGTGGGGAAGAAAACAAAATAAAGCACTGTGAGGGAGGATAACAAGAACAAATCACATCTGTGTCCACGAGCCAAAACAGAGAGATTAATTGGGGCCTGAATGCTCTCAGGACAGACATTCCACATGGGCCTGCAAAACATCAGTGACCTTACATGTTTGGTCCCTGTCCTTGTGTAAAGGCTGCTATCTTGACACACAAAATAGATCCACTGCTGGATAAATTAACCAAAAGTGAGTAGGGAATGCAGATAAGCTGAGGCTAATGTAACGCCACCAATTTTGCCTTGCAACTGTGCTCAAAAATTGGTCTGATAAACCAGCCCCTCGTACTTCACTTTAGTTTGTACAGAGGGTTTCATTGACATGGTTAACTCAGGCAGCATCTTGCCTGACCAATCAGCGAATAAAGGGAGTCACGACCAAACGTTAGCCATTGGGGTAGCAGCAGATCCAGCTGTTTGAAACTTCAGCAGAGTCTACACCTCCAAGAAGACATTGTTCACTGATTGGTCAGGCAAGTTGCTGCCTAAGACAGCCATATCAATAAAACCAGAGCCAGCGAAGTGAAGTATGAAGGGCTGGTTTACCAGACTACTCAAAAATAACCCAAAAACATGGAAAAGTATACATCCCAAAGTCTGAGTCTGCAACTAATCCAACAGTGTTGCTTGTGGCAAGTCAGAGGATTTCACTGAGTCATTACCGAAAGGGCAACGGGGCTTGACCCATCACCAGCGACGTGAGGAGAATGCGGACAGGGCACTGCCCGCGGGGAGAGCTGACTCATGCTCTCACCCTTCTCCCTCTCCTTCTTCCCTCCAAGCCCCCCACCACCACCTTTATCTGCCCAACATCATCAGGCATGTTGGTCCACCACAAGGGGGAATGTTGTCTTTGTTTTCCAAAGACAAACTTAATAAAGGCATGAGACAAATTGCTGGAGTTGGTGAGGCTGGGAAGGGTGGATTGAAACGGCAACAAAAAGTAGAGTCAGACAGACAGACAGGCAGGCAGAGCAAATGAGGACTGAGCAAGAATGGGAAAGAATGGTAAGAAAGACAGCCAACATAATAGATTTGTGGTGGGTGATTCCACGCTCTAAATGAAATTGGCTACAGACCACATGCCAACCAAATATCTCAGCCTCCTTTCAGAATGCCTTGGCTGACTGATGAAGCATTCCGATAGGAGGTATGAAGCAGGATGGGGTTATCCCAGGAGATTTGGGCACAGATGAGCCCAAACACATGCAGCCTTTTAGACGGCCCAAGGAGCGAAAAAAAAATCGGACAGGAAGAAATTGTTGCTTGGGTATTTACCAGGAGATCCATGGCCATCTTTGCTGGAGAAGTTTCCCATGCTGGCGCTCGATGGTGAGCAACACAGGGTCTGCTTTCACCTCCAACTCCAGGAAGTTTCCCTAAAAGACAAAGATGCTAGTTACACCTGTTTTGGTTGTATCAGTTCCTGGACACATTTTTTACATGACAGAAGGGACCAACAATAACTGGAAGGACAGGAAATAAACGTTATGACTATGACAAAAATACAGGATTACACAAACACAGACATACATTTCTGCATTTCACGAAATATTTGAGCAATTTATAAGCACAGGAAGAGTGCAACAGTTAGACTACAAACATTCTTAAAAAGTAACTAACTGTATAACTAAACTCATCAACTGACCAAGATAAATGGTAGCTAACTGCATGCATGGGCTTCATTCGCCCAAAGTGTGTTCCAAAAGGAGCTCAAAAGTTTTGCAATTTATCGTCGAAATGTAGTCAATGTGAAAAACGATAGGCGATAGCTGTGGTAGAAGCAACCTCGAGCAAATTAGTAAGCTTACCGATTTATTTTAACAGTCTACCTTAATTTAAACAGTTCGTGAAAAGTCATCACAACTTCCACTGACAATCCAAAGTTGGACACCAGGTTTGTGCGCCTCGCGTCACTTTAAAGTGCATTTGTGTCATCAAATGTACAATGCCGAAAATAATAGAACATCTACTTATAATTCTCCTCGAGATCACACAGAGTTAGTGGTAGGGCGATAAATGTTACTCTCTGAAACATTTCACAGTCAATTAAGCACAAAGTTATATAATTTAAAGATTTTATATAATCAGCAAGTACACACCTTTTCAGCAACACACCTATGAATCCACACTGACTAAAATAAACCGCAGTGTTACACTTCCCTCGTAACTCCCCCAGCCTTTCACTCCTTTCAACGCGCTTTCAAGGCACAGTCGATATCGTCCCCTCACTGACAGAGGTGAAGTGCTGAAGTTGAATTAAATGGTGCTTGAGCACCAAGCAACATAATATCAGGAACACTAAGGGTGGCGCTTGCGCACATATTCTAAATATTGCGGTAACGATCAGACTCAAACCACCGGATTTCATTTGTATGCCCTTATATGATCAGAAAGATTGATAGAAGTCATGACTATGTCTTTAAAAATCTTACTATGAATAAATCGCCTTACAAGTAACATGTTTTCCAGGAGGACATTTGTTTAATTCATACAGCCATTCTGCATTTCGACGGTCAACGTGACTATAGTTTGCTTCCTAAATGTTGATTGACATGAAAACCATTTCTTCTGAAATCCGTGTAAAGAACTTTGAAAGCGGTGGTGGATTCATGTTGTTACGGTTTTAATTTGAGAAAAAAGCAGTTGATGATAGGTAACTTTTTAATAGCAATGAAAGGACGACATCTAGAGTTGGGCCTCAAAACTACGGTGTTTACAGACAAGCCCAAGTTTATTTTAAGAGTAATGTTACAATTACTGGCTTTTAAAGAAAATTCTAATGCCTAAGTCGGACAGCTCCTAATTGTAATAGCCTACCTGTGTTTCATCAGCAGGGGTATGTTCGGACTGCTATACCATATGTTAGTGGCACGTTTTGAACTTGCTAATTTGTGTCTGAACGAGTTGTTTTGCACAGTGCGCCCAAAACTCAGCAGGAGCACAACTGACATCCAATGGATGGAGTATCCATTTTCAAAAGGAGGCTTTGTTGAATGTAAAGGAATGGGTATGCAGAGTTTAAATCCAGATAATGGATATTCGCATCGGTTATTATGGGATAAAAACTACAAGTTATAAATAAAATATCTTCCCTTTATCATGTGCTTTAGGTGTTCTTTTGGAAAGGATTACTGAGAAGCTTTCTGTCTGCTTGACTGTTACACTTCAAAAGAGACATTGCATTTTTGCTCATAATCTAACAAAAGTGTAACACCTATTTAGCAGCATCATGCAGTGTGAAATCATAATTAGCCCTAAACACAGGCTTATGAATCGGTAGTACTGTCTGAGAAAGGTAGTGCACTTGGTGGAGCTAAAGTAACAGCTGAAAGAAGGGAATGTGCAGAACTGATCTGTTGCACCTGAATTGCACTTGCTTAGGCCCCCAAGTACCCAATTTCAAGGAAATGCATCACCTGGTATGACTCTTATTCATAGGACAATGGCCTTAATTATTCCCCCACTAAATGTCAGTGATTATGATGTAACTGACACTGATAATTCACAGGCAAGACACTGTTATCATGGACTTATGAAATGGTATGCTCATGTGTGTGAATGTGTGAAGGAGTAAGGGAGACAGGCCACTGTTAATGGTTTTATAGTGCCCTTTGAATCCAGTTTGCAAGTCCACGGGAATCTGTAAAGGCTTCTGGGTGAGAGAGGAGCTCTTCATGCGTGAACATGGCCAATTATCACATCTGCTGAGAGGATTAGGGTGCTGCGTTGGTGACCTACAGACCCTGATTCTACTGTCGATAAAAAAAGAACCCCAAACACTTCCAGTCACACTTGGCAGACGTGCAGCTGGCTCCAGAAAAAGAAAAAATAGGATTAAGACCATAACACGCCTCCAGACTACGCATAGACTGTGTGTATGCACTTGCATTAGAGTGTGGCTTCCAGTAATTTTATGCTACAATTTTAGGTCTTTTGATTAAATAGAATCAGTTCAGTACTATGAAAAAATTCAGGTCATGATTGTAAATGGTGTGCAAAAAACAAGAAGTGACAGGATGGTTTTTTGTTTTACTAAATCACCTGTTCTGGGAATGTTTCGTGTATGTGTCATACTGTGCATCATCTTACCACTTACACCCCATCTGGCATTTAGCACTGGTTAAATGTTAGCAGTAACATCTGAATGGCTTGCCTACTGTCAGCCAATTACAGTGATGTCTCTCGTCATAAGCTGCCAATCCCAGAAAAAATATGCTTGTCTCTCTTCCTAAGGTTTAGTTTATTGTCGTCCCTCTTCCTAAGTGACAAACACCAGCATCAGATAATAATAATAATAATGTGTGTCAATTCACAAAGCTTCCACCTGACTTAATCCCTATTGTGAAAATTGGCTTAGTGAATAGATCCATCATTACACACACCCCTGTGTCTGCCTGGAACATCTAAACAACAGCTAAAAAAAGACCACAGAGACGCAATCTAAAAGGCTCTTTATTCATACAGTGGGGTTTACACTACTGTTGTTTGCATGTTGAACCTTGTATGGTGCAATGTCATTGACCTTACTACAATATTGGCTGCATATTAGCTGACCAAAGCCAAATTACCTGAGATAACTCTCACTCCCCCATGTGTCATTATTGTTGTAAAACAAATAAACAAAAGGACAACTGTTTTAAGAATCACAAGAATGACAAATGAGTCTCTAAAAGTGGTCAAATTCATTAGAAGATGGATTGAAATACTCCACGGGACAGGCTCCAATGGCCCTGAATCCTCATTTATTAAATGCAAGTGGCAAGCACTAGGTGGGGACTAGCTCCCCAACGTCTAGTAATGGCAGCCCTCCCCGATAGAGCAATTTACTAGCAATCTGTGCACATGGCAGCTACCCCAGCAGTCATCAGAGCTTCTCAGGCTTGACAACGGCACCATGTCTCCAAATGTCATTAATCTCGTAACAAGGCCTGCCGTAAAGCAGAGAGAGACGTGCATCTAGTCTCCTCTCACGAGACACTCAGTTCATTCCAGGTGACAGCATGTGTTTTTAAATAGGGTATTCACTTGTCAGTGAGAAAGATATCAAGTTTGACCAAAATTCAGGAAATATTTAAAGGGGATTAAACTTTTGTGCATGACCTACGTAGTCTCCGCTGATGAGGAACATCTGTATTTAAGGCAACTTTGGTACAGGAAATCATGGCTGCTCCAGACCAGGGACAGCTGCTGCAGCGCTGTGGAATCTGCCCTGGGTGGCCAAGGGTGCGTTGCCACCACCGGTCCCAGCAGGTCTATCTACCCATTGCAGCACGTGGATGGAAGGTCTGTGGTACAGGGCAAGCTGGTGAGAGCTGTAACTGGACATCCCAATGCCCACGGCACCCAGCAGCACAGCCATACGGGGCATGGCCAAACTCTTAACCTTTCCCTTCCCATGATGCATTGCCTGTGTCTGCAGAGAGGGCAGAGGGCAGGATTTACACAACATAGAGAACTTCCTTTGTTTTAAGACAAAACTGCTTTGTAATTTGAACTAAATCCTTCAAGCACATTTTATTGAAAAATAAAATATAAAGTGGTGTCTAAAATGTCTTCTGATGTAAACCTGTGGTAAAGAAAGAGGTCAGTCAAAATTGGTTAATTTTAGTAAAGTCAAGCATGGGCTATGTTTATTCACTTTGCCCTCATCAATTTTATTAAGCCTTCGTGAAAGTGGTGAGCTTCATCCACTTCATTTGTGTTCAGAGTTCACATACAGGTGTGATATAGATATATAACTGATGATTTTAACACATTGTCAGTTCAGTTGTTTTCAAACAACTGTCTGGGCCAAACCTTAATTAGTTCTCTGGTTTGGTCTAATCCTTAATAAGACCTCACAAAGCATGAATACTTGGCAAACAGTTATTTAATTTGCAATGGGATATACAATTATCAAGCTACAGAATAAAAACAGATGAAAAATTAAAGGTGACTATGCAAGTGCCAAATAATAATGAGTGTCTGTGACCCACTAAGTCATGCTTATTTTGCAAAAGGCACAATTTCGTAAAAGTCCCCGAGACTGCAATTAAGACTAGGGAGGGGAAAAGCAGAGGCAACTAATGAAATTGTGAATCCAGCTGTTAAGCAGATTTTCCCTGATGCGCTCTGATTTATTAGTGCAAAAAACTCAGGGAACCATTTCATGAACACTCACACATGCAATGAATACTAATTTGTATGCAAATTGAAGCCAACAGAACTGCATGCACAAACAAATTATAGTCTGCAAAAAATTAAGACATTGACTAAATATTTAGCGCACAGAGGAACATGAAGACAGTTCTCCATTTTGGGAGAGATTTAGCTGGTAAGTGTTCTCCTTGAACAGCTTTCAGCACGACCCAAAAGCAATCCTTGCACTGTACAACAAAATGGATCACGAGTGCCATTTTATCCCCAACCCTATAACGTTGTCTCTCCGCCACAGATTTGCAAGAAACATGAGGAATCTGAGGCAGTGAGTGCTAATGGAGCTCTGGTGTCATTAGAGGCCATGCTGATAAATAACTGCAGCTATCACTCTACTCATCCAGTTCTCTGCAGCTCCCAGAAGGGGAACATAGAGGGACAAAGACTGCTAATTAATGCAGTCACCCTTGATTAACTGATAATGAACTCAGAACACTCTGCACCTGGTGCTGCTGAGTGGTTCATGTGAGACAAATCTGACAACACAGAAGTTCCCCTTAAGGGTATTCACACGTTACGGTAAGAACAGCAAGTTCAACAGTGCTTTAGGAAAAAAAAAACATGCTAATGACAATGTCTGGAATCGATGAAATTTGCTGGAAGCAGTCCTCTCTAAGCTGGTGATAATTCTCATCTGGCTGCTCACCTGCAGATATCGGATGTAGCCAGGGGTTAACCTTGGAAGGCGGAAAAACATCTTCGACTGCCCCCGGGGCGCTGACTTGCTTGCTTGATAGACTTGCTGCGTGGCAACACTCCTCCCCGAGATCCTCTTCCTCATAAGCCCCTCTCTCTCCCCCTGCACACTCCGGCACCCCAGGGGATAAGCGAGAGGGCTAGCCTGAGGACAGGGCCAGGGCAGTTGGATCTGTCTGCTGTGCTGCTGACCTGGGCAAGTTACTTATAAAGCCTTTCCTTGGTTACATAAGCCACCACTGGGACAGAGCCTAAGGGGGGATGGATTAAGGGTGGAGCTGGCACAGGCACTGGAACCATGACGACTGATTGCCGGCTTACATTAACACAGAGTGAAAAACAGCACATGTGTGAAGTGTTTGGGATGCTCACCTTGACTGACTGTACATAAATCAGTGAACACTAGTTCGACAAAGACGACAGATGTGGGTTAAGGCTTGGCCACATGGGGCAAACTGACCTGAAATACTCTCTGAAGATGCTGGCATGAGATGGGAAAAGGTGGGACACTGAGACATGTAATCAGTGATATTGAGTGCCGGAAGGAGGGGGCACTAAATGGAAAAATACGCAGAGTTTGGGAAACGTCTGCTCCGTTCGTGCAGACGCCAGCAGTGTGTCTCCACATGCAAGCTCAGCGACTTCCTTGAGGTTTAATATCCTTTTATCTTAGGTTCTGCCCCAGGCTCCGACGCTGGGTCCTCATAACGAGACGGCTTTTGTTTTTTTTTGTTTTTTTAGAACATTCTCTTCAGTGGACTCTGACTGAACATCACCTCAGAGACCAGACCTTTGGCACCACCCCTACATCTGCAGCAAGTAGGCTGCTAAACTCAGAGTATCTCCTCAGGCACTTGATGTTGTACATACATGATTAGCCTGAGGATGTGCTCCCAGCTTAAGGATGAGGAAGTCAATACAGGAGCTGAAGCTGTGACACTGTTTTCTAAGGGATTCTTTCACACAAGGGGTTTGTGAGTCATAACAAACAGAGTGAGCTGTAACGGAACTTGTAATGTGCTTTCCCCCATGACACTTGACAAACCATCTGCAAGGAGAATGGCAGATAATTTCAAAACCCTGTCTTACTGACAGTGCATAATTATTACTTTTGGGGAAAAACAGCTCATATATTCACAGTGTAAGACTCATGCACAGTAGCAGTCGTGGCAGAAAGACAAGAAATTTTCTTTTTTAATTACCGTATTGTGACTCTAAGGCTGGGAAAAGGAAGGTGTCAGCGGCAACTGTATTTCAGTGTGCCTGTAACACACAGAGCAGTAAAAGCCCAAACCTGGAGAATTTACTGTGATTTCCAGTCAAGGCTTACAGTAGTACATTATTCAGCTTAGCTTCCAGCTGCATGTTTTATTTCTAAATGTAGTTACTTCTACAATAACCACACACACATCTGCTGTGTGTGGGAGGACTTCATGGTAAATGCTGGGATACAATTTCAATAGTAACAGTTGGCAGACTCTGCCAACTGTGAACGCCACTGTATTCTATGCATATACTTCCTTCCAGCAACTCATTTCAATTCGGAATCGAAAAACCAAAGCTTCTCATTCTTGTGCAGTGGTCAAAGCCAAGGTAATTGCACTCTTTCACTTGGTCCAAAGACCCTGAGCTTGGTCCCGCACAGCTAGAAGTCTCCCACCATGCAGAACTGAATGCAGTCACCAGCTGCTGAACAGCCTGATAACAGACCAGAGTGCTTGGCTGGAGGCTGCAGCTTTCCTAATGAGAGGCTCTCATTAGAGTGGGGCTATTGGACTTGTCATAGGCAAAGCCCTTATAGGAAGACTTGGTGCCAAATAGGTGCTATAGCAGTATGGCTAATGTTCTCGATTTTTGACTGCAGACAACTGTTTTAGAGGAAAATGGCCCTCTAATTGTAGAGATGCTGGTTATGTTGTCTTTCAACCCATTAACCCTGTAATAACGAAGGGCAGCACATTTCCACCCTTTTCCAAATGGTAAATATAGCCATTTTGTTAAAAGGTGCCATTTCAGCTCGCTTCAATTGTATATACACATTATTGTATGGATCTATAAGCTGTATGTTTCGGTGCACCCACCCGCTAGTGAACCATGGCAGGCATAAGACTGTGCTACTATGCCAGATGACAGACACTTGGTGTCAACAGAACTGCAGATGGCAGAGCATGTTTTAACAACTCAACACGGCTCTGCCACACAGCCGGGACGATCCCTCCCCAACCTATTAATGTTTGTTCTGGCACAGAAATGGCATTTTGTCAGAGTCTGAGCGCCGCGCCAAGTCCCTGGGTCATGAAGGGCCTACCTGCATCATCTCCCTGCCATGGTTTTGTTCTAAGGGAACACAATTAACAGCTTAAGCCTGGTGCTAGACACAGGAGGTTCCCTGATGTCCACAGCTAAGCTTTCACCTTTCATGTCTCATCTACATTGTGCAGTAAATGAAAGGGATTAATGTTATTGTTTTCAAGCCTAAGTAGCTAGTAACATTGATGGTTCTTAACCATTAATTCATTAATGAAAAAACACTGCAGCAAACAAACTCATTTGTGATGGAAGAGTTCAGCAAAACAGTTGCATATTGTTAAAGCATTATTGATGGTTTTCAGTTTGGCTGAAGGTGAATGGTCTAACTCTAATTGGTGAATAGTAAAGTTTGTTTGCAAAGTTTAAATGTCATGTCAGAGTGAGCTCAAGGATTAGAGTGGACTGGTGACATTTACCGTTTGGGCAATTATGAGTCTAAGGCTGAGCTAGGGAAATGAAACCAGCTGAACTGCAGTGGTAGAATGAATAATAATCAATCAATAATATAATCAATAATGCAACCAATGGCCTGACCACAATGAAAAAATCTGATTTTTACAGCAGTACTATGAGTAGCAGCACAGGTGCAGCACCTGGTAATGTGAGGAATAGGAATCAGCTCTTATTATGAGAATAATTGTCAGAGCACAATAAATATTATATTAAAACAGACACAATAGCGATGTTTTAAAAAGTCAGGTTTTATTAATAATAATAATAATAATACAGTTAAAAAACCTCTCAGATCACACTCACATTGTGTGCACCGCACAGACAAGGACCCCCTATTCCCAAGTGAGAAAGGTGTCTTATGTCTTCAGGACCTCATGCAAAGGTAAGATGTCTGTGATCCAGTATGAAAACAGACTGTAGACAGCAGAAGCTTCCTCTATAAAACAAAAAGTTGTAAACACGTTAGATTCCTAGATTTCACATTGTGCTTCCAAGCAATACAACCACCAACTAAAACCTTGGAGTGTGTGTGGTAAAGAAGAACAATAAGCAATTCTCCTGCTTCACAACCAACCAATGGTGCTAGGAGGGTACAGAATATTTCAGACGGGCTTGTCTTGTGTGTTTTTGAAACAGTATCTCTATCCCAGTGCTGATGAACAAGGGGTGCAGGAATCAAAATACAAAAAGGATCTTTTAAAAAAAATAACAGGAAACTGACAGGCTTGTTTAAACAAACGTCAGAACAAAGACAGCTTGCTTCCCCTGTGGGTGAAAATGTGAAACTGATTGAGCAAATTCGCCACCCTTTGCAGGAGTTCTTTCCAAGGCCAAAAATTGGGGCTCGTGTGCCAGCTCCAGCTATGGAGTCTATTGATTCAGCCTCGGCACAGGAGGCTCCAGCGAGCTGTGAAAAAGAGGCAAGTTCAAGGGCCTCGATGCAGCACAGTCCCAGCTTACAGTGAAGAGGGGGGAAGCACTGGAGAGACACTCTCTGTGCCAATGCTATGGGATGATGGTTTAAGATAAGGTTCACATCCTGCACCACAACATAACCTTGCAACATTCAAGTAAATAACATAACCTTGTAGTAGTAAATATGCGTTAGCTGCACATGTGCACACAAATTATATGTCATACATCTCCTATTCAATCATACCTAACCTCCATAAACAGTCTAGGCTATTTATTTTTAATATTTATATTGCATTTTCTTTTATAATTTTGTACAATCTAATACTACACTTGAAATATAATGAATTGGACTGAAAACTCAACAAATAATGAAATAAAGAACTACACATCATATTGAAGTGCTGTGACTAATGATTTTTTACAGTGGTACCACAGTTGTCAATTCAAGAGAATATTCAGTCTTGTAAATCAGTGCCTGATAAATGACACCCTCTGAGTGTATCTACTGTTGACAATGCAATCCTAACATGCAATGATCAATATTAATACTAGTGACGAAGAAATAAGTCCTTTCTTTGATGTGCAACTGCAGTAAGTGGTGGCATTTATCATCTTTGCCAAGACACACACGTTTGCAACAGTCTGAAATGACTTTTTAAGTAATGGCGTCTGACCTACTTACAAAAATCTATGCTCCCGCCTCTGACAGTAATGAGAGAGCATGAGAGTTATAATCTTGGAACTGTCATGTTCAATTGCGTAAAGGAGGCAACAAATCTATTACTTCTGGTAAAATGTTAAGGCTTTTGAAATCAAATCCATGAACATTTCCTTACTAAAGAGTTATTTTTCTCACCTGGGTCTAAGTAAAACATTCATTACCTTCATTTTCATTTCATATAATTTCAGCTATCCAGAATTTTATTGATGCAGATATCAGAACATAGGCATTTCAGCCTAAGCTTACATCAAGCTACCTACAATCATCTGTGGGCAAAGGTGGATGTTGATGTGGAAAGTAATGTGTGGAAAAAATAGCCCTGGTCTATTGTGGGAAGGGATTGTGTGTGAGCGTTTCCGTTGTCTTGACGACGGAGGCAGAAAGGTGGACGTCACCATGGCCACCTGCCTGGGTATGTCCTGAATCGGTTATGGCTGTGTGGCCAGCGCTTGGCTTGATCCTCTCATAGACTGCCAAATCATACCTGACCCTGTCTGCCTCGCGCAGATCACAGACAAGCCGGCAGACACACAGACAAACAGTCGTAGGCAGCAGCACACAAACAAGATGAATCTCTATCATTTCGACATCCATCGGAGTCAATGTAAAGCTGTCCCACACACACACACACACGACACACGGCCCACACCAGGTGGCCCTTCCATCCCTCATTTCCCCCATTATATCCAGGATCCAGGTGGACTTTAGACAGGTGAGCGCATGGCCACGTACAGTTTCAGCAGTGGCAGCAGCCATGCACTTCTCAATGTGGTGGTATGAGAAGAACAGAAAGAGACACCAACCCCTTTCCCTTTCCTCCACCCCCTTCCTAATATTCCAATGTTATTTTGTGATGTTGCGCTGTTTTTTTATGCTTTGACAACACTGTACTTCAACAATAAAGCAACTTTGAATGAGAGAGAGAGAGAGGGGGAGGGGAGAGAGAGAGAAGAGAGAGAAGTGGGAGCTCACCAGGAGGCATGGCCGTGCTGCTGCGGAACTCCTCCAGCGCTCGCCTCAGCTCGTTAGCGTTGCGCCGCAGCACCAGTTCCTTCAGAGTGCACAGGCGAGCCAGCTCGCCGGGGGGCGCTGTTCTATCAGACAGGCTGCTGAGGAGAGCGTCTGTCCCACTAGGGGGCACTCTCTCAGGAGAGGAACCTGACGGATCACATATCATGAGAGACTGTCACCTGGGGTTTAGGCAAACCGGCATAGCACCTCTTCAGAGCACTGACTGCAAATACAAATGTTGCCTGAAGCACTGAGCTCCACAGGCCATTGTGGTTCTCTGTGAAGTGCAAGCATTTGAACAAAATCACCAGACATCACAACACTCCATGTGGCACAACTGGGTAGATGACTGAAAATAGCATCTCACAATCTCATGTTATTTATTTTTTGTCTACTCTGAGTCACAAATGAAGATGGCCAGCAGTCCCTAGAGTGTGCTGATCCCTGACGCATGAATGTTCCCATGGGGCGACAGCAGGGGTGGAGGAGGGAAGATTTCGAAAGGCTGGACTAGGGGTGCCTGCGCTTCCTCTGACGAAAGAGTACTAAGCCCTGGAGCTGACTTGTTTCCAGTCCTTTCGTCACCTGAGGCACGTTTTAAAATTCAAGTTACGCAACGCAATGCATCATAACATCCCCAATCCATAGGATGATCAAAGAGTCCGATGAAAGGCTTTTCTTCTGTGTCTTAAGTATTCCCAAGACACTGCAACAGCATATGTAAAAACACATGGTTATGACAGCTCCTGTGTCCTTCATTGCACTATTACCAACTAAGGGACAATTCTTCTTCAGCCATTCAGCGTAGCTGTAAAGGACTTTGCAACATGTAATAATGTTCACAGCACATGCTAACTCTGCCCAACGTAGGTAGCAACAGGTTTAATTACATAAGTTGCTAATTTATGAGTTCTCCAAAACCTACTCAAGCAACTGCAGTGCAAGATTCCAGGTTTGTCACTTAGTAACGATTATCACACACAGCAGTGGCTGGCATATATTATGTAAGAGCATGCTGTTATGTAAACTTCACAGCTTTCAGAAAGTTTTGCAGAGAAAAAATGCCTTACGGTCTGAGATGTAGGTCTCTAGGGTGGTCTTGAGGAACTCCAACACCTCATCAGCTTGCTCGTCTTTAGAGTCTTCATCGTCATCCTCTGTTTTGTCCTCATCTTCCTCTGCGTTGTTGTTGTGCTGGTAGGTGAACTCTACGGCGGAGGCCAGGGGTACCAGTCCGAGGCTTCTTAGCTTGTCTTTGCGACGCTTCTTCTTGAGCTTCCGCTTCTTGTTTTTGCTGAGCCGCTCTGCCGGGCCTGTCTGAGCAGGGTCGACCTCCAACCCCATGACCCCCTCCTTCCCCTCTGACCCATCTGTGGAGACAGCCGAGACCTTCGTCTTTCCCCTCCGCCTCCTCTTCCTTCTTGGTCCTTCCTTCTGGACATCGTCTTCCTCCACACCTGAACAAACATCAACAAGAACCAATACCATCAGCATAAACACAAGTCAGTACTACAGTCGATCACAAACAACTCAATAGACTGTTGACTATTGAGTTTGGCATAAGCCTTTTACTGAAAATATTCAACATGGGTCTGGTTTTCTGCAGGCAAAATACAGACTAGGAGGACAATCAATGTTTTGATTGACGGGCAAGCAATGTAATATGTATGCCCACAGGAGACAGTGTTGCTTATGTAGTAGTTCTTCCACTGCCTATGACAGGTGAGAAACCAGTTAACATGAACACAAACTAAAGCAATCCCCTGGCAAGCAGATGTGTATACATGTGCAAAGGCACAACAGACAGTGTCAAATTTCTTTCCAACACAACACCACAATCACTCACAGACAGACAGACAGACAGACAGACAGACACACAGACACACAGACACACAGACACACAGACACACACACACACACACACACACACACACACACACACACACACTTCATCTTTGTCAAAGAAGCTGGGTGCCATATGGGTAGATTTTTGCAGAGAGTGGCATTGCTGATGTGTCCTAGAGAAAGTGCCTACTGTTATTTATTAATTTCCTTACTGTCAAAAGATATGGAAATTGGCAAAGGAATAGAAAGGCAGGTAATGACTATTCAGGTTATTACCATAAAACTAATTATAATGAGCAGCATATAGGAAACGATCTTGCAAGAGAGGAAGCACAAGAGGGTGGTATTGGGAGTGGTAGCTCGATAATATACACTTATGGAGAATACTGAGGTTCAGCAAGGTCTACAGCAATCGATAGCAGACCTCGCAGACCACTGTGTTTGGCAAATGTTGGGAATTAGCAACCCACCAATGATCTATGTGAAAGTTAGTTATTTGTAACATCATTACATATTCTTTTTTATCACCCTACTGCAGGTATAAATTGCAGGAAAAATTGAACTGTGTATATTCTTGCAAGTTCATGTAAATATGCACTAGCTGTTGAAGACAGATTTCGCAATTTAGCTTTAGAGAAAGGTTGCCGATATTAAAGCGCTACAGCCAACCAAGAAACATGAAGTAATCCAACTGACTTTTCATCTGCTACTACTGAAAACTAAGATAAGGGATGGAAAAAGCAATAGTCAAGTCAGAAGAACTTTCTCTTTCCCTTTAACACTTGCTTTACTGCCTCATTGCCCAATATCAATAATCACAACTGGTCCTAGAAGAAAAACTCAACAGATAATCAAAATACTCTCCTCATCTCTGGGGCAATGTTGATTGGCCAGGACTTTGTCATGGCTCTGATAGGTAATGCGTTTAAACTGTAAAGATGTAAAGGGGCGGAAGGATCTTGAAGCACTGTGTCGATGGGCTGGGCTTGTTTATGACTCTGTTGCCATTATGTTTGTCTCCCATTTATACAGCCAGGGCTATGCACACCAGAGGTATTTTGAGCACCCAACACTACATGCCAGAGTTACATTAGTGCATCTTTTCATCATGTGTTGTAGTCATCAGTCCACTTATGTCAGGTTTAAAATGCACTGCCACAAAACAGCCCACTTTGTCACAACTTGTCATATCTTAAGTGGGCACTGACAGTCTCAACACTCTCAAAAGGCGTATCCGCATAATGGACAGGTGACGTATATCAGAATGAAAAATAGGTCCCATCGTCTTTTGATTACAGCAGGGAAATATCAGATTCCCTGTCAAACATTTAAGAACTCCTCCACAAGAACGGAGAGCAATCATCTGCACTATTTACAGTCAAGCTGTAACATACTGACAGCAATCTTTTGTCCTGACATATGCCTAAGCGCTAAACAGGGTGGGGAGAGGAGAAGGACAATCATGACCCTCCTGACTTTCTCTTTAATTTGTTTAACAGTCAATTTTTGTGCTACCCTTAAGACCCTCAAACTATGATCAGGAACACAAGTTCCATATAAAACCTCTTCTGCATTTAACAAAACGTTTGTCTGTCCCACTATTTACTTACAATATTAATTTGCACTGGACCTAAAAAAGGGCAGAAAAGTGCCATGCATGTCTGCATCTGCTCAGGAGCTCATAAGCTCTCCCAGGACAAAATGGAACTCGAGCAAATAATAAACAGTACCATCCTTGATTCACAAACATTACTCTACACAGGCATGTGGCCTTTCTCCAGATTCAGGTTTTTAACTTGTCACGTTGGGGGGAAAAGCAGAGTTTGATTAGAATGGTAAGATTGTCTCCAGAGTTGTTAACCTCTCCACGTGTGTTGCCTGAACCACCTCTTAAGACTAAGTTCATTTGTAGATTTGTATTTATTACTGATGATCTGTAAGCAACTCCCACCCCATGTTTATACAAATAGACAAGGACAAGACATACAAACATGTTGCTAGTCAGCAACACCTGGTTGGTTAAGTTAAGTTCAGCATATAAGATTTTTTTAATACACAAATATTACACTTAGACACTTACAGTAGTCTGGAAATGTAATATTTATGGTGACTTCAGGGTCTCAGAAAGTGATCAAATATTTAGTAACATCTGCACGGCCAATGCATAGCTGCCTTGGTGTGAACAAGACAGCCACAGTTACCATGTGATCCTTAGGGTAGGCCCATTTTGTAGAGGCCTAATGGTATGATGTACTAGAGCATTTCAATACTAAACTAAAAAGCATAAAAAACACGGCTACACTAGATACACTAGGTCCTGATAATGAAATGCAAATGTAATCTGGATTCTATACCTTTCACTGCCCTTAGTTGCAGCCATCTCTTAGACCGATTTCAAAATCTTTCAAGTGCAAATGATGAAAAAGTCTGCACCGCCCATTCCATACAGTTGCACAGAAGTGGTGGGTGAATAAACCTGACCATAATGACTATGGATTTCTTACTCTCTGGATCGCTCCCTTTGCTTGTTGTCTCTGGTGGAGGGTCCACCATGGGTAATTCATCAGGTCTGTATCCGTCTGGAGGTGGAAGGACGGTGTACAGCTTTCTACCTGCAAGTGTAGGCATTCCCCCATCACCTGATGAAGAAGATGACATTAAACCCATTGGCACCTTTGGAATCACATACAGCTGCAGCACATTCAGCTCCTAAAACCGCGATTTGTAGGCTATAGTATGACTTGTGTGTACTCGAAATGTCTGTTAGGGAAACTCTGAGTGGTATATCTTACCATTGCATTTGACAGGTTTGGTACTCTTTCCAGCGACACAAGTTTTACTAGCAGCGGACTCGACTTCGGTAGCAGGAGGCTGGATAGTTTCCTCAGTTTTTAGCTGAGGTACCGGGTATAGTTTTTGAAGAACCTTTGCACGAAAAACTACACAAACAGATAGAAATGTGGAACATGCATTATGTGGGCGTCAGAAATATTCGCTCTTCAGAAAGTGTAACACATGCATAGTACAGTTCAACACATTTAACAGTTCCACGTAATATTGGAGAGCTCCAACTATTCTGCCAGTCAAATTTGTACCATGTTTGCCACTACTGGGCACAAACATTGTGCTTTTGAGATACTTTTACATTTTGAATACGATGTATGAAAATGTTAAGTCTTACCCTCTTTTTTAACTGACATTCTAGCTCAAGCAGTTCGGTTCTTCCACAGATGTTTTGAGGTTTGATAACTTAGTTTTTTCCTTTAGAGACATTGCGAAAACTAGGTATCATGCCCAATGTTTGAACGAATCTTGGCTAACTAGCTAACGTTAGCTGACATTGGTTGTACCTTTTTGTACATCTCTGCATATCTCTGCTACGGTTCCAGTGGACAACGTCTGCATGCAGTTGTGTAAAAAGTCTTACAGAAAACATTTGCCTTAAAAACTATCCATTCATCTATCGTTAACACCACGAAACAAGAGGAAAAAATAAACAGTCACCGGTCCATCCACACGGTTTATTTTGACCTTCTCAAGATGGCGCCTGGAAGATTCAGAAGGCACTTTCCCTTTGGGTACAGCTTCGTTGACATGCGCAAATACAGCCAGCTGTGAAGACGAGTTTGACAGCAGCGCATGGAAACCGCGACGGGAATATCAAATAGGTGGGAGCAGTTCAGCCTCAGCACCACCGCACATCAATTTTAATACTGCACACTCTCAAAACTTCCCCGGCGCACACACAATGTAACAACAGCCTGGGATATTGGAATAACGTAGAATGTCAGCGCTGAGAAAGGTAACTGCCTTTTATTGTACGCGCAATCCATGTGTGTTTTAGACCTGGGAAAAGTCTGTAGACGATTCAGCAGTCTTATGTCAGTGTTTCTGACTGCTCTCATGAGGTTGGGTTTTTATTAGCCTGTGACTGGAGAGATATTTTTTCGTGCATGTTTGTGTCAATTTGGCATTATCAGGAATTTTACGCAAAGTTGACACGGTCTTAAAACATTGCCTTGTAAATGATAATTAGTTTACATAAACTTTGTGGGTTATTTTTGTTGAGGTGTGCCTATGGCATGCTCCTAGTAGCATTATTAAGTAGCAATAGAAATCTGTATTTCTCAGCCCCAATATGCATCTGGGTATATTGTTGACTAAATTCTAGCAGTCCAACATTCTTGGACAGTGTTCATGGGTGCATGTCATTCCTTTGTTGGGCCTTGGTGGATGGCAGTGTACTGATAGTGCCTTGGCATTCACGTGCAGAAGCTATGCCCAGCCCACCACAAGATATCTGAATGGTGTCTGTGTGGCTCAGCTAAACTTCATTCTGCAGCAGGCAAAATAGGTAACTCTTCATTAAGAGACAAAGCTTGGGAATCATATCCTAAGATTTATAGGTGTCACATATGTCAGAAGTTCACCAGGTGTTGACTGATGTCTGAGTGGCTTTGGCTAAGAAATGAGGTGCTGTCAACTAGCACCTTGCTTGTCTATAGCATCTTGCTGCAGGAAGTGCGGGTGAGGAAAGAAGCACTGTGAGAGGAGCCCCCTCTGAAGCCAAGAAAGCCTATGTAAACATGTTACATAATGTCTGGGAGCTGAGCACACCCTAATGAAGTTACTGGACAAGGAGTCATCTTTCAATGAAAGCTTCCAGCATACCATGCATTGAGGAAACAGCTAGAAATAACTTAGCTGTATGTCACTGTATTGATGAATCGAGGACCTTGGTCTGATTGAGTTGGTGTGTGACATATGGATGGGGCATATTTAACTATCAGCTTCATGTCTTATCAAAATCTCTATTGTGCTCTGTTGTGATATTAGTCACATTACCAGATATCAAAGCGTGCTCTTAAGATATCATCCTAATCAGTAGTGTTCGGTGTTCAGTTGTAACAGTTTGACTTTTACAAGTGCAAATTTAGATTTCGCTGGAAATTTGTGATTTAGAGAAATCATTCTTTTTTATGATGCATAGTTGTCAGTTTGGATGAATGATAGTTTGAGCGTCTCAAAGGAGATTGTCATGGTGCCATCCTGTTCCAACAAGAGCTTTCACACTGCGGGAACTAAAACAGGCATTTTATCCTATTGATGTTCATGTCAGGTGCCTATTGATGAACTGTGAAGAGGCAAGCTTAGAGACAGGATTGTCCCAGTTTCTCCTCAACATTTCAATGAAAAATATGATGGCGTCTTTTAATAATACAATGAAGAAGCCTGTGGTATTTTTAGCCTGTCACTGGAAAATGAGTGTATGACCGAGTGAGTATATGTGCATGTGTTTGTGTGTGCATGTGTATGTGTGTATGAGGAATACCAACATAAAGCAGCATGCATGGTAGTCCAACTAAGTGTGTGTTCGCACATGTGTGTGTGTTTGTACGTGCACGTGCGTGCATGTATGTGTGTGCAAGTGTGCATGACGGATGCCGGCAAGCAGAAATATGCATGGGACGGGAGTCCAACTAAGAGGACCCTCAGAGTGCCTGCCTGGCTGGGGAGCTTGGGGGCTGCTGCTTGCCTGTCTGCCTTCTTACAGCTGGGACATGGAAACTGCATTTCAGCCACGTGGAAACACGCCCATGTCAGGACACCCTGAAGTGTCTCTCATTCATTATGAAAGCACGTAAAAGTGCCCCAGTGAAACAGTAGCACAGGACAGCTGCGCAGTATTTGAAGATATGAAAGCAAGGAGAGGGGATAGAGACATACTGTTAAAGATGCTGCTATTGCAGGATTTGTTGACAATGGGGGAATGTACCACCTGTGTGAATTATTTTGGATTAAGCTTTAGCAGACAAAGGAAATAATGAGTGTGCTTTGATTTTGAGATTTTTGATGAGATGCCAAACACTTGATAGCTGAAAATGCTGTTGAAATATGATAACAGAGTTCAGGAGGTAAACTGTGTCTGCTTTAGAGTTTTAAAATTATGTTGGTTGATAGGTTTCGTCTCACAATAAGACTGCCAATGAAGTCCCAATTAGTTGAGCTACTTAGGGAACGTGGGCATTTTCTTTTGCTCTTTCTCCCCTCAGCAGGCAATTGCCGTGTTTCCGGTGAAAAGAACCCAATTAAAGTTTGGCGCATGACTGCCGTAGAAAAAAAAATAAAATAAAGAAAATTTCCTCATCTTTTCTGGAAGAGTGCTCCTGGGAATTAGAGGCTTCTGTAGATGTTTGAGAAATTACTATTTAAAAATTGGTGACGTCCACAGATTGCACCCATCTTTCTCAGTGGACGCCCATCTACAGTGCCGTCTCTGATGAATTGGTTTCTCCAGACGATTGTCTGATGGAGTTGTTTTGAAAACATCAAGTGTTTTTGTGAAGGTAATGAGGTCACAGAGAAAGTGTACGTGGCTTTGGACTCTTTTTGTTTATTTTTTGCTGCCTCATTTTCTGATCTCTATTTTCCATGTGTCTTGTCTTGCCCTCCCCCTTTTCTCTTGCTTAGTCACCCATTACAGTATTGCTGTGACACATGCCATCCATATTCCCATTTTTACACTTCAAGAGAAGAAAGCTTTTTTATTTCAGAAGCTGCAGTTAGAGTAAATGAGCAGTTGGGACTGTGTCGGGCATGAGAAGTTTACTTGCATGAACTCATTTGTGTGTCTTTTTGTGTGTACACGTGTGTGTATCTTTTTCTTGCATTTGTCTGATATTGAACAATTAATATATTCACCTGCAGGCCAAATGGGCCATCCTTTCTGATGTGTGAGAGCTTTCAGAATATATAGTTATCTCGTCACAATGGTAATTACATAAAGGTTTTTTTTTTTTCATTTTAAGTGTAGAAACTCTTTTAAATCCACACAATTCTAACTTGATTTATCAGTGTGTCCGAGAGGTCAAATCGCCCTGACAGTCTGATTAAGCTCATTCCATGCCGCTCCCCTTTCGAGAGTTAGACTGTATTTCATCTTCTCATTTACATTTGCCGAAAATGGCACGCTAATAACTGCAGCCCTGGACACAGACGGAGAATTTCCATGTGTCAGGTCTGACTATAATGACCCTCTTAATTCACTCGCACGTTTCTAATTGATCTCTTTGCTCAGCGAACAGCAGTGCACGCACAACACGCAGCTCATTAATTGGCCCAGCTACATTTGTTTAAGTTCACTCAAGCTGGTCAGCGGGGGCCACGATTGCCAATTGTTCATGCTGGACAATATGCCCTCATCCTTTGCAGGGCCTGAATTTCGTTTTTCAAAATGGGGGGGAATTCCCCCCCTAAATGACTCAAATGGGGGGGATTTAAACAGTTTGGGGGGGGATTGTCGTTTTTGGGGAACGATTCTTGCGGGCTTAAATCGTCATATTTTAATAATCTTATTTGATGTCTCTAAATAGGCCCATAGGCCCAGTATTGTCATACAAAGTGCAGGTAAACACAAGTTGTATTACCACCAGCTGTCAAAGATAGAATGTATTGTTCAGTTTCAAATTCAGGGTAGTAAACCACTACATAGATTTTAGTATTCAATTTGTTTTAATCATATACTATAAGCCTGCTGGATCCTCTACTACAGTGGTCCCCAACCACCGGGCCGCGGACCGGTACCGGGCCGCGGAGCAATTGCTACCGGGCCGCGCAAGGAATAATCAATATGGAACGTTTCGTCATGAGACAAAAAAACAGACGCTTCGACTCAACCCGCTAAACAAAAGCTCTACCATTACCAGATCAGTTGGTGGAAAACTATTCCAAATTGACGATTGAATGATGTTGTTAAAGTTATTAACAACGTCAAAGCACAAGCCCTTAACTCGCGCCTGTTTGAGCAGCTTTGTGAGGAGATGGATGCAGAGCACCTATACACCGAAATAAGATGGTTATCCCGAGGGAAATCGCTGGTCAGAGTGTTTGAATTACGAGAGCCGCTGCAAAGATTTCTCTCAGAAAAGGAGTCACCGCTGGCAGCGCATTTCAGTGACGAGGATTGGGTCACAAAACTGGCGTACCTGTGCGACATTCCCAACCGCAAAAGACCCACGAACTGGCAAGGAATGGATCCGTGACCCATTCGTCAACAAGCCAGCTGAACTCTGCATGTCTGTGCAAGAAGAAGACCAACTGTTGGAGATCACAAATGACGGCGGCCTTAAAAGACTGTTTGAGACATCAACTCTGCCGGTGTTCTGGATTAAAGTCATGGCAGAATACCCTGAGGTCGCCGCCACAGCAGTGAAAACCCTGTTGCCATTTCCGACATCCTATCTTTGTGAAGCGGGGTTTTCTGCAGTGACGGCAACAAAAACAAAACAACGGAGTAGACTAGGCATAACAAGCAACACACTTCGGGTGTCAATGTCTTCTATCACTCCCAGATGGGGCCGTCTCATTGCAGAGAAATAAGCGCAGGGGTCCCATTGATTTGACGTTATGTTTGAACGTCGGAATGTTGAAATATTGTTGAATGTTGAAGGAATGAAAATAAAATTTTATTTATAAATGTATCTGGCGCATCTGTATCTTATTTTGAAGGTATATTTAAAGTAAACGTTAAAATAGCGACCAGTCACGAGTCAGCGCGCTCTGAGAACGACCCCCCCCCCCCCCCCCCCCCCCCCCCCCCCCCGGGCCGCAGTAAAATTGTCAAGCGCGTTCACCGGTCCGCGGTGATAAAAAGGTTGGGGACCACTGCTCTACTATGTATGAGTTGCTGTGTCTTATTTTAGAGGTCAGGTCATCTTTTATCCGTGACATTGGCTTTTAACTTACAGAAATCATTCTTCTATTCTCACATTTAATTTCATAAGTCCTGTTTGTCATCTACAATTAAAATACAAGAATGCTTTCAGAATATTCTTCAATATGAATGAATTCATACATTTCCTGTCCACATTGTGTTAGCAAAGCAG
The DNA here is from genome assembly GCA_030347295.1 of Setipinna tenuifilis. Taxonomy (NCBI): domain Eukaryota; kingdom Metazoa; phylum Chordata; class Actinopteri; order Clupeiformes; family Engraulidae; genus Setipinna; species Setipinna tenuifilis. Next base: position 14,352,010 of record CM059278.1, read on the forward strand.
CCTGGCTGAAATTTATCCCTGCGCTTCAGAGGAGATTTCTCTAAGACTGCAAGGGAAGCTCTGCTTCCCCTAAAATGTAAAAATAAAATTGTAATGGTCAATGTTTACAAAATGCCTTAAAACATGTTCATTTCAAACACCAGTTTGTTAATAATAGGCCCATTATCACAAATCAACTGAGTTGGTGTTGTTAACTTAGCATTCCACTTTGTTCTCATGACCTATGGCCAACGCATTTCTTCATAGACGTCCAGCGTCAATGCACTTCAATGGGCCAGCACGGACCCCTAATTTTCTATGCATGGAAACTGGATGGTCATTGGGGAAATGTCATTTTTTTCTCCCGCCCCCGGACGCAGAGCGTCTCTGGGGGTGAATGGAATGGTGGGCGGAGTTTTGATGGTGTGGACTTAAAGCAGTCCCGGTGTTGATTGGTGAACCTCTGAACCAGTTTTGATTGGCTGGTGTTTTTGATACATAGACTGTCACTTGGCTGCTGGAGCTCAGTCCCATCGCGCATGTTGCATGCTTGTTCATTTCTTACACTGACTGTATATAAATCACACTCACTCTTATTTCCGGTTTGGTTTATTACAATTTTCTTGTTCGTTTTTAATTTCGTTTCGTTAGAATCATACTGTTAGGTAGTTTGGCGCTAGTGCTACTTAACTAGTCCACTAGCTCTCCTGAACTAGCCCACTAGCAGAGCACTATGGCAGACCATTTCTAGAGAAGGAACGAAGGGTAGAATTAACGTAAAAGTAAATGGACAAACTTTATGATTAAGTTGGCAGTGAGCTTCCCCTCTTTGGAATACCAGCATCCGCAACTGCTGCGCTTCTCCTGCACGCTAGCCGTCTCCTCAGAACTGTTAACTGCATCATCACTCACACTACTGCTGGCAGTGCTGCTTGTCGGATCAGATTCCATCGTTTTCTTTTTTTCGAAGGTGAAACTTCTGGAACTGTTGCACGCTTTAACCAGCGCTCCAGGATAGCATAGTTTTCAGAATGATTATGAAGAATGAAAGAAGTTTTATTTAGGCTAATTCGACTGTCTGAGAGGGGGAGTTGAGGTGTGCACACGATTCCTCTTCTGTGTCTGAGTGTGTGTGTGCGCGCGCGTGTGTTGTGGTTTAAAACTATGTTATGTCTATGCGCTGTTTTGTTTACTGTACGGCAGGAGAGGGGGCTCAACAATAACCAACAGCGAAAATACCGTAACGATTTCACTGTGATTCGTTATTTTGACGTTACAATCTGTCTCCCCATTCCTTTTCATTGCATTGCAACGTATAGTGGCTCCATCCACAGGGCGGAACGGGCCTAGGCTATCGGCTGCCAAAGGAAACGGAAACTCGGGTGACTCGGTAAACGTAGATAGATAGATCTAAAGTGTAATGGAGACGTGTGTTCCTGGTTGATCTGCATAGATGAAAAAAAAGGCTTTAAAAAAAAAAAAACACACACACACACAGACGTGCGCGAATCTCCCGCTCTATGATCACTGAAGGAGCGGGATTAGAATAAAATATGCGCAATTCCCGCAATCGCGCACCCAAATTCAGGCCCTGCTTTGGTGCAGGGCTTGGTTTGACTGCTACACCCCTCCCCAGATATTCTCCTCCCTCTCTGTGCATCACAACTGATGAAGCAGAACCTAAATGTGACAGGGTGGTTTCTGAGTGCTGAGGCAAAGATAGCGATAGAGAAAGAGAGAGAGAGAGAGAGAGACAGAGAGACAGAGAAACAAGGAGAGCTAGAAAGACCTAAAGAGAGAGAGATCACTAGAGAGAGAAAGAGAAGGCGAGAGAGAAAGCTAGAAAAAGAGAGATCATTAGAAAGAGAAAGAGAGTGTGAGCTACAGAGAGAAGGAAAGAGAGAGAGAGAGACAATGAGAGAGAGAGAGGGAGAGAGAGAGAGAGAGAGAGAGAGAGGTGCTCACACCGTCAATACATCCTTTGGTCACATCCTCCTTTTTCCAAATCGGAAGTGAACATAGTATTTAGTTGTGTTGAAAGCGGTTCAGCTCAGAAGGCAGAGTGAGGTCTATTAGGCTGCCACTAATGGCATCCTCTCATTAGATGTGCTGCGTGCCTCACTCTTCGGCCACTAATCTAAAAGGATTGGATATCTGAAGGCATTATGGCTGCAGTCCACCCTAATGTGCAAATGGATGAAGCTATTATGATCACATTGTTCAGGAACAGATTGCAACATCTCATTGTCATGTAGTAAGTTCAAATTCTGCTGCCGCTGAATGAATTGGATTTTTCATCCTAAAATTTGAGCACATGGATGTGGTAGTACATTATGGATATATCTTGGCTCACAGGGTTACCTCAAAAATATTTTGGTGCACCTTAGGTAAACTTGAAGCCCCTGAAGCAGATGTCAGTAGTACAATTTGCCAGTATACATTGCATTTAAACTGAGAAAAACCGCAGTTTGCTCATATTCAGTGTTGACAAATAACAACAACTATATTGTCCAAGAACTGAAACCTGATATTGTGGGATCCTTTGTCGTAGTTGGATTGCTGACAAACTGTTTTGGGGTTTGGGGATTTGGGGGTATATTTCTTCATGAGGAGATACGATGCTAAAATAGAAAGTATATTTTAGTATATTTCAGAATAAATAATTTATTCAGTGTTATTGCTTCTAATATTAGTAAAGTAGGAAAGATAATGTAAGTGTTAATAGAAATAAGGAAATGTGGCCTTTTTGTTTTACTTTATGGACAATTTAATTTTGATTTTATGTTAACTGCCTATAACTGCCAACTGAAGACCTCATCTTGTAAAATCATGATCTTTTTTGTGAACCTCCTCTGTCTGCCATTACATCAAAGTGTGTAACGTGTGCCTGACATTTAGACAACCACTAAAACCACATTTGTCAATTTCACTGCATAAGTAGGGTATTTTAAAAATGGACATTTGGACTTTGCAGTGTACAGCTTTTCCAGCTGACAAGCCACCTCTACCACTTAATCCTATCTCTTTTTATCGTTTTCATTTCTCTTCCTCTCCCACTTCCTTCCTCCTCCTCCTCCTCCTCCTCTTTCCTTTTTTAATGAATCAATCTTTATGTTGACCCACTGGCACCAGCAGGAACCACTTGGCTTGTTCCTGTCCCGCTCCCGCGTGCCAGCACCTCTTACCCCACTGAGACATGCCTGTCAGTATCGGGTCCCCTGGATCGCCTTTGAGCCTGTGTTGGCACCAGCTCCCGTGCAGCATGAAAAAAAATGGCCTGACCTCCCCTCAACCTGAGCTTACTTCTCTGTGATTGGTTCTGGTGTGGCACTGACACTTTTTTTTAGAGGGGGAAGAAGGGGGGTGAGGGGCTGGGGGGGTGGGAGGTTCACAGTGGGTGAATCAGTGGATGAGTTTCATTCCATCTTTAAGCAGAGTAAATTTCCCATAAAGCGTGACAAATTTGAAGAGGTTGACAACGCCTGAAAGATTTGTTCAGTGCGCTCTCGTGCTGATGCAGGAAGGTTGTAGTGTCTTATGCAGAGCTATGAATAGATTAGGGTGAACAGCGTTTCGCGATATGGAAAGTGGCAGAGCGGCTCATCTGCTAACTCTGAAGTGAAATGAAGTTATGCTTTCCAGCTGCTCGGTGTTCAGAACATCATGGGGCATTTGGATCTTTGCCGGATTAATTAAACTTTTAGGTTCATGTCATCACTAGTCCCACTTTGCCAACAGTCCCAAAGACAACATGGCGTTGTTGCATTGTCAGACATGTGTCAGAGTATGTTGCTGGGTTCTGTTGTACCCTTTGGTTTTTCTTAAAATACCCCACCTAATACCAGCTTTTAAAATGCTGCCGGAAAAGAGGCATGGACTGATCATGCTTAATGATTCCTGGCAAGCCTCTACAGAAGAGAAACATTTTTTGTTGTCACTCGACAAGCTGGGTCTTTTTTGTTGCTCAAGTGTAAGTGCTGTTTAATGAACTTGAAGTACTGTAGTTCCTGTTAGCACACCACCCCCCCACCCCCAAACCTGAGTCACTGAAGCATGTGTGCTCCGTCTTTCGCATCATCCTGCAGGGAATGAGAGTGAGACACTCTGTAATACAAGGGCCTGTTGGGCTTGCCTCTGTGCGGTGTCTTTCTGGACCCAGGCCAAAGGAACTGATTTCCGCAGGATCCCATTCACTCAAAGGATGCTGATTTCTTTTCTAGGGTGAGAGCAGGATGAGGGTGGGGTTGTTGGGGTGGGGGGGTGGGGGTGGGGGTGGGGGGGGTGTCTGCGGCATATTCATAATGACAAGATATTAGCCCATTGGGTCACAAAAAAAGCACTTGATCGATCAATGTCTTTTCATGAGTTTGGGGCATCTCACTCCATTTCCCTTCCCCTCTCTCATCTCTGCATTTGGTGGTTAATATGATATCACAGCTCATTTGTGGACGAGTGTGACCATTCACTGGCACTAACTCTTGGCACGCTGATGTCAACGACATGGCAGCTTTCTCTCCGCTAGCATGCGGTGAATATTATTTTCCTCTGTTGTGGGGGAATGTTTGCTTTGTATCCTCCGCCACTCACTGCAGGTGGAGTCGAGGGTCACTCTTGCGTGAAATTACTCTCTGGCCCCGGCACCTGCCCGTCAAAAAGCCGAGCTTCTGGGCACCCGAGATTCTCTCTTGGGCTCGAGAATTTGCATTCGCAAATCTTGTGTTTGACCTGTGCAGAGGTGTGTATGTGTGTGTGTGTGTGTGTGTGTGAATGTGCGTGTGTGTATTTGGGTATGAGGTATACCAACAAGAAGCAGCATGCATGGGAGTCCAGCTAAGTGTGTGTGTGTGTGTGTGTGTGTGTGTGTGTGTTGGGGGTGGGGGGTAAAGGAAGGAGGGTGTACTGGCACCCAGTCACTGCAGAAGTTCTCAAGTGCGACTATTAATTTCAAGGGCAGAGGTGAGCTGCACCAAAAACACTGCACTGATGTCCATGGAGTATGATGCAGTAACTAAAAAACTCTCCACATCACAGCATACAGCGACAGTGCTGAAACTTGGAACAGTTTGGGATCTAGTTAAGGACACAGGTTCTAAGCACCAAATCTGTGCACATACTTGGTGAAATGCTCCACTCAGCAGGAGTTCCTGTGAGGTGATTACTTGATCACATTCAAGAAACAGAGCTTGACCTTGAACAAACTTAAACTTTAAAAGAGTAATTTGATGACTGTGTAGAAGGCATTCAGATAACACCGAATGCAAGGGATGGAAATAGTCTCTAAAGGTGAATTTATTTCTGTTTGAATAGATTGGTAAAAGAAAAAAATGAATGTCCATTCAGAGCTTAAGTACCGGGTACCGGGTACCCCTGACATTAGTGAAATCACCTTATGGACTCCCAGACATAAAAGGCACTTCCCCTTCATGTCTGAAAGAGCTCAGGGTTGTTTTATTCCCCCAAATAATCAAGTCGGCAGAGCATGTGCAGCCTCCAGGTAAAGGCTTGCGGGAGTTTAGTTCAGGTTCAGTCTTCACCAGATTTTACTTGAGGTTAAGTCGTAATTAAACTCCAGTTTGGGAGTTGAATGACCTGTCCACACAAGGCTATTCATCAGAGGAATGTAATTGAGACCACTTCAAAGCAGTATCAGGTAAATGGATAGCATATCATATTGAATGCTATTTGTTTTTGTTTTTCAGTTTCTAAAACTGGAGACATGATAGACTTTAAAGACAGATTGAAGTAATCACAAAGTTGAGTATAAAACAGAGCAGGAAACGAGTGAGGTAAAACACTAATGGCAGAGAGCGGCCCATGAACAGGTAACAAATGCAAGTTAATCGACTGCAGTTCAATTTTCATTTACAAGTGTATGCAGTAAGTTGCCATTTCACACTCAATAAAAGAGGGTGTTGATGTAGCTGCTATTTTACTGTCTGCCCAGTGAAGTGCACAAACAAATAATATGCAAATAAATATACTTACCCATAATCATGACTGAGGTCTGAGGTCCGACTCCTTCCTGGAGAAGAAAAGCATTACCACCGTCCTCTATGTGCCTCTGTGTTGGGGCAGTTTCTACTGCCATCTTGTGTATATAGCTTTACTGATTTGTCAGAACAGTCTCCCAAAGCTTTGATGTAATGGAGTGAAAGAGTCTTGTAAACAATACACTTTATAAAGTCCTTCAGCCCGACACAAAGGACCAACCACTAAACGAATACACAATCTTGTGTGTTTAAAAAAAGAAAGGATGATAGAGATTACACAGGAGACAGCTGAATTAATGGCATGTAATTGAACATTTACTTTGATTGCTAGTAGAACCTTTGCAAACCTAACATAATTACGGCAAGCACTTCAGTCAGCTTCAGAATATATTAGATTGACTTAGTATGGATGACAGAGGAACTTGTTCTTTACTGCTGCCATGAAATACATTGTAACCTGATGAGATGTGGATTTCTGTATGCTTGTGTCAGTGTGTTGAAGAATCAGATATAGAATGGTTATGAGATTTGCTGTCTTTTCTTCTATTTCACCCCCCAAATGATGATTTTAACTACATGAGGTGTTGCTGCTAAAGCAGTCCCATACTCACTGGCATTTCTTAAGTGCTGCTGTTAGTGCTCTCTAACTATGGTTTTGTACTCATTATTAGATTGTACCTAGACCACAGTTCTGTACAAAGTCAAAGCAAGCAGCATTTCAGACCAGAGCAATCAAAGCCAACAACTTGCATAATGAGCACTTCCTCCCTGAAGGAACTAGACAACATTCAAGCCTTGTACAAAAGACGCATATTTATTTAAAACGAACGCAGTCATGCCTGTGGGAGAGCTCTACACCCTTATCGCAGCACTCTGGCTAAACAAAAAGCTTCCTGCGGTTTTCAGTTTGTCTAGTCTTTTTCCTTTTTACTCAAATTTGGCCCATTTACAATATTGTGATTGGTTTTCTGGTTGTAGACCAGCTGCCCTGTAAAGAAGAATGGCATAAAACTGTTCTTAAGGACACAGATGAAACTAAAGCTTGCAACTATGTATAGAGGCTTTATCACCTGTGAAATATCAGGATTTACCCTCAGGCATTGTGTCTGCCTCTGCTTTGATGGCTGCCTTCATGCAAAATCCACTTGTTAATCCTGACACTTTTGTGATGGCTTTCACCGTCCTGTCACTATTCTGATGGCTGTTTCCTAATATAAAAAATCCATTCCAGCCAAGATATTTATCCATTCATGCAGCCTTTTATCGCCACATGCCCATCAGTCCATTACCTGTTCCTCGAGAGAGAGAGAGCGAGAGAGAGAAATAGAGAAATAGAGAAAGAGAGATATGTGTGTTATGTTTGTATGTCTGCTCTTTCAACAGTTATCCCACTTCATCATCAGGGCTTGTGCTGCTACTGTGTTGTTTTAACAGGGTACCAGTAATTTATATCGGCATTCCATGGGAATGTGTGAGTTTAATTGACAGATTGGTTAGTCATTCAGCGGGAAGTGTGTTGGATTAGTAGTGTGAGTAGTGTATGGGGGAATTATTGGAAAATGTGTTAGCGTCTGAGGTTAGTTCTTTGGGAGGAAGTGTTTGAGTGTGTGAAGTTTTCACAGGGGAGGTGTATGTGAGGTTAATTTGAGGAGTGGGTTAAACATGACAGAATACAGCAGATATCTACTGATGCGTACACTGGAAATCTAAAACATGAACGTGAAGGTTGTTCTCAGGGAGAGTGGTGTTTTTATACATAGCATTTTATTGAGTTATTCAAATGCCCTTTGGTGAACCAGTCATGTCAGGCATTATGGATCACTTTGAGTAGCAGTTTCTAACTGTCAGAGATTTATGTGGTTTTTAAGACTGAAAGGCTTATTTTCCTGGTGTGGGAAGACTGTCACTTGCCACTAAGACTTTGTGCAGGCACCATTTCCCATTTTTGTAATGAGACAAAACTATGTCAGTGACTGCTCACCATGTCGAGACTTTTTGCATAGTGATTGCAATTACAGGAAAATGGATGATGCCTATAAATATGGCTGCAAGAGATAACGTTTGTTCTGTCAAGCAAGACCTCAGACATCTAGTTAAAATGTGGTGCAAGGCCCTAACCTTACCCCACATTAATCATTTTCTGTTTGAAGCTTGAACCAGCAAGTCTCTAAATATAGTTACTGTTTAAAATAAGTTTATCATGGAGTAATGTTCCTTAAAATTAAACCTAACAATCATAATGATATCATATGGCAGGAGATCTGTGTGATTAATTACAGTAATATCATCATGTTTAACTCAGCAACATATGTCTATGGAGCTTAGTCATCGATCCTCTGACTGACATTAGAGTTGGACGATGTATTGAATTAGTTCAATTAATTTGAGTTTTTGTTTTTAAATGATGTGAAAAATGTCTGATTCACAATCTGAAAAGTCGAAAGTAGTGCTTTCTCCCCTGCCACTTAAATAATTGTTACAACACTTTGAAACTTCCACACAGGACATCAGAGACAATTGAGTTGGATGTTATTACTTCGAAATCTTCACACACAAACCGAAATCTAACATTTTCTTTGCTTTGCCATATTATGCATTATCATTGTCATTCTATCCAGCCACACTGTAATTGTAATATCTTGCACCTTGTGCAAAGGCTTAGCAATACAGACAAAATCAATTGAACAATCCACCCTAAAACCATCTTGCCCTTATCCACCAGCTCACCATTTGCAATGTACCAAAGGCACTTTTTTGGATTATTTGCATAGCTAGACAAGGAAATAACAAACAAGCCTACTTTGATGGCTATTTCTTAAAGCTCAGAATTTTAGAAAATATGCCATTACAACGATGGTCCACAATAAAAATGACACTATCTTTATGGTAAAGTGGACATTTATATTGTTTTGGCTTGCACGGGAAGTAATTGTGTCAACATGGAAAAAAAAATGTTATGCAGGAAGGATTTACTGCCAGAGGTGATCAAATACTAAACCAGGGAGGAGCAGTGAAGCAGCCTTCACTTTCCATGCCAGTGTATGGTCCACCCCTGTAGGCCTTTACAGCTGTACTACTACGGGAAGATGAAACTACACCCCCGTTTCCACTGCTATTGTCAAAGCAACGCTTGGTTTTGTCTTATCTCCTGCTAGCTCTATCCAATATTCCCTTTGGTTTTGGGATATGTCAGCTCAGCGTTGCATATATTAGCACTTTATGCCACATTTTAAAAAATCCCCCCAGTGCAGCATGTGTGTGTGTGTGTGCGTGTCAAAGACACTAAGAGCTTTGTTATGTCTACACAAGGTCTTAAGTCAGTGCTGATTCACACAGTTGCTCCCCACACACACACACACACACACACACACACACACTAGACAAGAAGATGCATCTGCTCAAACTGCTGGTCAGTATTTCACCTCTGAGATGCCTTTCAGAATTATTCATGTAGATGAGTGAACAAAAATAGCTGTGCTCCCGATGCCCTCCCACTGTGGTTTCACTTGTGTTCATGGGGAGCGCCCGTGACCTTAAAACAGGGACCTTTATCAGTAATGTGATGTGAGCAGTAAAGCATCGCTAATTTGCTCTCTTTTGTAGGGGTGCAGTTTGTGCTGCAATCCCCCCCGTAAATTGCACCCGTAACTTGGCAGGGTATTGGGGAGCTGACCCCAGGAAGATGACAGACAGCAGGAGTAATGAATCTTTTATTGTTCAAAGAACACTGACTGTGAAGATATTGAAAATGAAACATTCTTGCTCACATTTACATTCACGGCTGCCACCCAACTAAGTCACCCTCTCCACAAGCCTGGCGAGCCTGCTCTGTATCTGTGTCTTGTGTATGTGACTACAGTATTGTAACTGTGCTCTTGAAACCGCTCATGTTCCGGATTAAGGGGTTCCTCTATCTGTGCTGATGTAGGCTGTCGAACACGGCGAGTCCCCCCAGACAGACATCTCTTATTCACTCCTGGCAAATAACAGAGCGTGCTGCTTTAGCACAAAGCTCAGTGCCCTTACCAGCGGCAGGTACCGAAATGCACTGGCCTGAAGTCAGTGTTTGTCACGTGATTGCAGCTGAGGGCTCATATGAAGTCGTATTAGTGGAGGAGTACTTGGACCCTCCATTCACACAGCCTTTTAGCCTTCAATCTTTAAATGGAAAATTGAATATTGCCCGTATTACCAGTATGTCTATTCAGCAAGAATCTGCTGTTATTTGAAATGAATTGTCTTATGAAAATTGAATATAGACACCCATATTTTTTAAGTTTAACAGGATTTAATTGAAAATACCATTTACTGTAGTAGATGTAGAAATTTTCTTCTGTGAACTCTTGCCTCGATATAAAATTGAATAACTCCCCCCCCAAATTTGTTCAAATGTACCTTACTGCTGAGGCTATTCAATAACCTGTCTGCTTTCACCACTCTGAAGTTTCCTGCTGTCATTACACGAAGTGGGCAAGATGGCTTGCCTCCCAACCCTACACTATATTGGTCTTCAGTGCAGTTTGCTAGACATTTTTCTGAGTTAAATGGTCCACACACACATACAGTAGAAGCATGCTCTTAAACACACACACCCATGCACACATGCACACACACACACATTCATATAACAACTGAACAAACAGAAATGTGGACAAGTGTATCACGCATTGTTGCTAATGTTGAATACAGAATGAAGTGCATTGGAGAGATGGAACTAAGGAGCCTGCTTTCATTCTTTAATTACCAGTCATTAAGCGAAACCTGGCTCCTCCTTGTTGCTCCTCCATCTTCCTTTGCTTGTGACTCTTAGGCCATTTGTTTTTGTCTTCTCTCTCTCTGTCTCTCTCTGTCTGTCTCTCTCTTTGTCTCCATGTCTGTCTCTGTCTCTGTCTCTGTCTCTGTCTCTCTCTCTGTCTGTCTCTGTCTGTCTCTCTCACGCTCACTCACACGTCTCCTGTTCTTCTCTCTCGTGCAGGTGTTGCCGAGCATACTGCAGAAGCATTGCTGTATCTTACCTGACAGAAACACAGGTAAGCGCATACACCCCCCCCCCCCCCCCCCTCACAGACACACACGTACATACCTCCTCTCAGCCCCCAGCCCCCTACTCTCCCCTCTCCCCATATAGCCACACAAATCAGTCTGGCCTGCTTGGCAGATGGAGTCTCGGCATCTGTCTGGCAGGCAGGGCCAGGAGCAGTTCCCACAGGCCCTGGCATCCCTGTGACGGCTGCTGACATGATGTTCAGACTAGAGAGAGAGGGGTGCTTCATTCTGCGCTTCAATGCCTAACATCGTGTAGTGGCATGATGTAGCTCTGGCTCTGTAAAGCACCACTAGTGGATTTTGGAGTATTAGAGGCACTTAAAATGCACTGAAATGCAGGTATTCAAGTCATTTCAAAAGCACATGGGAAAAAAAACCCCCAAAAAAACAAACTGTAATCCTCTGTTGTCAAGCCATGTAGCTCCTTCTTAAACTAGCCTAGCTCTTGGCCTGCTTGGTCTGATTTTAGTTGATTGAAGATGTTAAGGGTGGGCCTTTCAGGATCTTTTGTTTGTGTTTCTGAATGGGTGCAGTGGTAATGGCAATAATGAGTTTACTTTAGTGCTTCCTGTCAATGCTGGACTAATGGCAAGCCACCCACCTGCCGTGCCTTGGAGAGTCACTCAGGGTCATTAGTGTGTGTTTGTGTGTGTGTGCGAACGTGGGTGCGTGCGTGCATGTGTGAGTGTGTGTGTGTATGGTGGGTGGGCTTCTCGTCAGGATGAACTTTTGGAGGACAGGTGCAAATACGGAGAAGAGGGGGGATTGTGTGTGTGTGTGTGTGTGTGTGTGTGTGTGTGTGTGTGTGTGCGGGGTGGGGTTGCTTGTTATAAATAAAATCCTATCTGCGATGGCGGTGTCTGGGTCTGTGTTGTGGATGACTCACTTGTTTTCCTTTTTCCCCTGACAAGAACTTTCTAATCAGTTCTTCCAAATGTTGTGCAGCACAAACCGTAGGGTGAAAAAACGGAAGGGCTAACTATCATGCATGTTGGCAGTATTTTGGTAATTTGGTGATTTGCATGGGAACATTGAATAGCTGTGGACACCCCGCTGGGCCTTGATATGCTTGGTTATGCTGGTGCAGGTGTGAAGATGGAGCTGATGAAATCAGAAAGCATGAGGATGCCACATAGTAGGTGGGATGTGTGTGTGAGAGAGCACTTTAATTCAGTGCTTGTAGCTCTTCAGCAAAAGCTGAACACATCAGTCACAAATTAATGATCTCTCCTGTCAGCCTTAAAGAAATATTTTCCTCTTAGTTTGTGTCATTTTGATGATGTCTCTGGTGAGTTGGAGAGGCGTTGAACAAGAACATATTCAAATTTTAGGCCACACAGCTATTTGACTGCACTTTCAAAAGGTCAGCCAATTTTCATAAAAGCAATGGCATCTGAATAATATGCCGAATACATTTATAAATATCTAATTCAATCTCTTTGAGCATTTTCCATTTAATGCTTAGATAGATAAACCAAACATTTTGTTTATCTTTTTACTTTCAATTTGACAACTCTTTTGCCACTAAAAAAACTAGTTCCCAATGCCTGTCTTATGCCAGTGCCAGCCATACATGAGCCATACTAAAGGCATAGTGTGACTGACTCTTTTAGGGAAATGTACGGTTGAGTTTATTGTGTCCCAGTAGCAGGACTGACTGGAAATGTCTATGATCCAGCCTTAGGAGAATCTCTCAGCCCACAGATCAGTGTGCAACAGAGACATTTTCTCCTGCCGTCAGCCCTGTAGTTCCTTCACCAGTGGTTGTCACATTTACCTGGCGCACTGTCGCTTCGGCTGCCTTTGCCAGCAGGAAACAACAAGGGGGCGATCAGTCACGTCCTGGGTGTACTTAGCAGCTCCTTGTTTTCAGCACAAAGCCAGAGCCTCCAGCCTGCTGGATGTACTGCGCCCCCGCGGGTCCTCTCGGAGCGACAGAGGCTGGACGTGCCCATCCCCCTGACTCCCAGCAGTCGAGCAGTCTGACCCTGACCCCCGCTGGTCACCGCCATGCCCCAGTGACAAGCGTCGCGCCACTGCCACCGCCACCGCCACCGCTCAGAGACGGTCCCGCCGGGGGACGCCATCTGGCTCTCCTTGTCCTCCTCTTGCTTAATCTGTCGCTGGCTCTTGCATTAGACAGGCAAGGGTGTGGTACTTTTTGGTGATAGTGGTGATGGGTGTGTGTGTATGTGTTGTGTGTGTGTGTGTGTGTGTGTGTGTGTGTGTGTGTGTGTGTGTGTGTGTGTGTGTGTGTCTGTCTGTCTGTGTGTGTGTGTTTGTGTGTGTGGGTGGTTGTGATTGCGTGTGTGTATGTGTGTGTGTGGGTGGGTGTCTGTTGTGTAGTGTTTTGGCTGTCTGGGATCTGTGGTGTTTGTGTCAAAGTTTTGACTGCATGGGGCGGCCACCAGGGCCTCAGTTTACAAAGTTGTCAGTGGAACAGCTTGCTGTAGCTAAAAAGGCTGTTGAAAGAATAGAGGGAGTGAGAAAAAGAAATAGCGAGAGAAAGACAGAAAGAGAGAGAGAGAGAGAGAGACAGAGAAAAGCAGAGCGAGAGAGACTGACACAGAAAAGGAAAGAGAGGGAGTGGGGGGACAGAGAGAGAGGGAGACAGAGAGAGGGGGTAGAAGTGGCTGAGAACTGAGCTGTCAGGGACTAAGGGGGGGGGGGCGGGTGAGGAGGTCTTCAGTGCCGTATAGGTGAGGAGAGATGAGGCTGGGGATCCTGGAGCCCCATCAGGGTGTGCGTCTGAGACAGCAGCTCGGCGTCGCACGCACTTCCTGTCAGGTGCTCCAGCGACAGGCGGAGAGCGCTGATCTGCCGCCGCTCCTCAGCGGTGTCTTTCAGCACGCGCTCCAGCAGCTCCAGCCTCTCCGTGCAGTAATCCAGAGCCAAGTGAAGCCTCTGCCTGAAGTGGCCCGCGGCTGACTCCACATCCCGGAGGGTGTGTGAGGGAGCCTGCGATGCATGCTCAAGAGCACAGCCAGGGCAGAGCAATCTAGAGAGAGATGGAGGTCCACAGAGAGAGAGAGAAAGGAAGAGGAATGAGGGAGATGGGATTGTTAAAACTGACTTTTTTGATTTTTAACATATACAGTACAACGTAGAAAAATACATTAATTCATGATTTACATTATATGGAGAGCGAGAGAGACAGAGAGAGAAAGAGAGAAAGGATGAGAGTGGATGGGAGAAAGAGGTGAAGAGGTGGTTAAGGACACAGTTGTTGACAGACACGGACCGATCCACACTATTTGCAAACTTTTGCGCTCAACCTCTCTCTGTGCCAGTGGATTGCCGCGGACAAATATTTACCCAGCGATTTAAGTGTTTGACTTCCGACTTGTAAACGTGTGCAGATAAGTCTTTTGCCAGACTGCATCTTTTACCAAAGGCTCTGATGTGACAGTAAGGGCATTTATTAGAACAATGCTTAATAAATATTCATGTGCAAATTTTATGTCCCCTCAGGGAAGGAAGTGTTTAAAAGCTGATCTCTGAGAAAATAGATGGAAGGCTCCCCTTGGCTTTCGCACAAGGGTGTAGGCAGTGTGCTTGGCAACCGTTGAATGAGTGCTGGCTTTGCTTGGAAGGGTTAGAGGCAGGATGCAGAAGCAGCATAATCATTGCAGTGAAATTTATATCCACACACACACACACACACACACACACACACACACACACACACACACCTTTGTCTGGCTGCATTGTGTGTAAGGTGCACGGGCACGCATTTTTCAGAATTCTATTTAGGGTGTGTGTGTTTGTCGTGTGTGTTTGCTATCGCTCCGATTCCCATTTTCTAACCCCCCCGCCCCTGTCTGTCTGTCTGCGCGAGTGCAGATAACAACTCTCGGCCTCGTTCAGGTGTGATTTGCTCCAGCACAGTAGCAGTTGGCCCCGGTGGCATGGCCTTGAACTCCTGTTGACATTGTGTGGAAGCTTTTTGATGAAATATACTGTATAAACACCGGCACGGCGGCTCATGCAAACCTGCAACAGGACATGCAGAAATATTTCCCCCGTTCATCCGGATGTTTGGCACAGTAAACCACCAGCTCAGCCACGCTGTGATCGCCCGTGATGAAGTCCACGATTGCGAAATTGTCGGTCAGGTGTGCCACGGTATGGTGCGGGGGCAGAAGCGGTGTCGCCACCCGACACTTCGGACACACCAGCGTCTCTGACCCCGACGTTGATGTGCCGTGTCTCTCGGTGCTGGCTGCCAGACGGGCGATCTTGCTTAGGCAGCTCTGGCAGAAGGTGTGTCCACAGTGCAGCAGCTTGGGCCGGCGGCGGCCCACGTCGTAGCTCTCGGTGCACACCAGGCAGGCGGAGACCGCCTGCAAACAGCGGGCCGCCGAGCTCATGTTGGGCTCAGGCTCAGGTTCGGGTGGTGTGGGGTGAAGTGTGGTGGCGATCGCACCAGTTAGCCATCCCATCAGCTGTCAGACTCTACTTAGCTTCTCCCCTGGGCAAGCAAGACCTGGCAGCTGGAGCTGCCACAGTGTGGACACTGGGTGTGCGGTGGTGGTGGTAGCAGTGCAGGTGGTGGATCTGAGGCTCTGGAGAAGCTGAAATCCACCTGGAGAGAAGCCTCCCAGCAGCCTCCCAGCAGGCAGAGTATGTTTCATCCACAGGGAGCTTATGTAGCAGGGCAGCGAGGGAGAGGAGACAAGTGTGGGGTGGAGTGAGGGGCATGGTTCGGGGGTGGATGGTGGGTGTGAACCTGGCAACACGTCTGTTTGTTAGCGGCTTTAGCGATGGCACAAGCTAGGAAGTCCTTATCTGAGCCATTAAACATTACTGTTTCTCCTCAAGGCCAGGGTAAAGAGGAGGGGCGCCAAAAAGTAAACCTGTTTGCCCAAAGTAATTGCTGCTGCTTCAGTCTGCTCTGCAGATAAAGACACCCGAGGAACACAAGCCCAGACCTGCTCTGTGCACTGAGATATCTGTTGGTGTAGTCACAGCAGCAGAAATAGTTGATGAAATACTACCAGCAGTGCTGTCTGGGGCCATTCTCATTTTCTTTCACATATGCTGTGAATCATAAACTGACAGATCCTAGAGCCTCCAATGATTCTGCACCACCCTAGAATTTGATAACAGTGTATTTTAATCTCAGGATTTTCTCTAAAGCCTAGAATGGCTATGGTAAGAGAGCCGTGCTCTTGTTGTAAACATGATATTAATAAAAAATAGTTAATGAATAAACTGAATTGTCTTTCAGACACCAAGTTTTTTTTTACACGTTAAAGAAATATGGCATGGTAAGGATTTCATTTTGTTCATCAAGAGTTTTTAGGCAGGTAAAGGAACTGTGGGGATACTCAGGAAAAAAATATGGTTCTCTTGGATTCAAAGAGAAGGAGAAAAAAAACAGAGTGAGAGAAAAGCGAAGTTTCAATCTGAGATACATATTATGTCCAGGACTGAATCTGGTTTCTATGGAGACAATGCAGTCAGTGTCGGCGCAGGTTAGCATGGTATTTTGCAGTCTGTCTTTTTATTTTGCTTGCATGTTGATTTGACTGCATAAACATTGCCACTTTCCTGCTCCCTAATCCCCTCGCCTCCCTCCACCTCTCTTTCTCACCAAAGACCCTCAGTACTGTGAGAAAATGGAGAGAAAGTGGAACAGTGTCACTCACAGTGGAGGAAGCTAATAAACAAACCCAGCAAACAACATGGGTCTCCATGGAATTGTCCTCAGGTCACTTCCAAAATGCTGCCTTATAGTATGCCAGAGTGTGTGAATGGATTGTGTTCTCATAAAAATAAGTGTCTGTGAGGGAAGATTTTTGGCAAATAAGAAAATGAAATAAATAAACAAATAAATCAAAATTGTGTTGATTTGTTGTCATCAATATGCAGATGTGCACGCTCCAATTGAGGAGATGTTTCAAAGGCAAGAAAAAAGAGTTGAGGAAATTAGGCACAAAAAACAGGTAATGGAGCAGAAATTCCTCCTGGCTCCACCGAAGGGTTGAGAGCTTTGGCCAAAACGCCTTGGCCTGTTCAGCCCTCTCCCGCTGGCTTTTCAAATGAATTGACCACTCGAATGACTCTGGCTTGGCCCGTCCCATTTAACCCTGTCTCTGGGTCACCAGAAGCCCACAGAACCCCCATATCAATCATAACACATTGCATCCTGCTTGGCTAGGCTTTCTTCAGGGGTTGTTTTTAGTTTTTTTTTTCTAAGTATGGAGGTCAGTGTATCGACCATGATGCATGTAATGTTGGCTGCTACTTTAACTTGTGGGCCTGTCGCAGCTTTTGTATTGTGTCCCCCTCAGAAATGTTCAGCCACTCAACAAGGTCACATGAGAATGGTTGGCGTCCCTGAGTTTTTTACCCATTTAGACCAGATAAGATGAAGCTGTTATCAGTTTGTGTAAAAATTTCAGGTTTGCTGCTACTGTGTTGCTTCACTTTTTGTGGTTTGTGAACGATTACAAATAGTGAATTTACAGTAGCTTTTTTGGTAGATTATTGTATAGCATTGGTATAGAAAAAGTACAGGCAATATTTTATCATTTTATAAGGAGCTGAAAGAGAAGTCAAGAAAATGCTGCATGAAGGGCTCAGATGGAAAACTGCTTTGTCAGAGCTTGATTAGGGTACCACAGTGTGCACAGTTGTGTGTCTGTTATAGGAAATGGTCTACTGTGGTGTATTAGAACAGGCAGCATAGCAACAATGTCTACCTTTTAAATAGCCAAAGTGAACATCTCACCTGTGTATCTTAAACGGGGATACTCTGTACTGTATGTATTTGTTTGGAGACGTTACTTTCCCTGCTGCTGTTTTTCCTGTCTTGGTGGACAGAGAGCCCTCTATTGGTCAGAGCAATGGAATGCAGTCGCTAGCATGGGTCTCACATCTAATACACATCTCTCTCTCTCTCTCTCTCTCTCTCTCTCTCTCTCTATCTATCTATCTATCTATCTCTCTTCTCTCTTCTCTCTTTCAACTCAATTCAGTTCAATTCAAGTGACCTTTTTGGCACGACAAATAGATCATTGCATTGCCAAAGCATAACATCCAAACAATACATTATGATGAACATACATGTATGATGGGTGTGTGTGTGTGTGTGTGTGTGTGCGTGTGTGTGCGTGTGCGTGTGTGTGTTTGTGCATGTGTGGATGGGGGTCTGTGTGTATAAATAATGATGTGTTAGTGTGTGGGTGTGGTGGGTTCTGAAATGGTGTGGGTTGGTGTACATATGTGTTTGTGTTGGTGGTGTCTACCCACTGCCCACTGTCCCTTAATTTATGGCATTCAGTCCCTCTCGCTTTCTCTTACTCTCTCTCTCAGTCTGTCTGGCTCTCTCCTACATCTGCAGAGCACATACATGCATGTTTGTATTAAATAATGCAAGCTCACCCACACACTCAGGCCCTTTTTCACATATTTGTTTATCTCTTCTCTCGGCTACATATTCCCCATGACCCTCGGTGCGCACACACACTGTGACGAGCACCTTCGGCAACACAAACGCTCATTGGCCTTTTTTCATTACACCCTTTGAGCCTCTCCATGGAGATCAGCATTTGATATATGCAAAAGCCCGCATGCATGACATGTGCTCAAAGCCCACAGCCTATTTTGGGACTGTAATTAGGGTGTTAATATTTCAGCATTGTGTCTCTATTTCTCACGTCGGGGCGCCTCATTTTGGCTGTCCCATTACCATCCACACAACCCCAAACCCCATGTCCTCCCACCCGTCTCCCCTCATCTCTAAAAAATGCAGCCTTTTAATTTGGTCTCCAAATACACTACATAATCGTTGCTATCAAACAACTTCATGTGTCAACCTTCTTCTGTCTCTTTAGTTGTGGAGTTTCTTAGATGAGATAATTCATCTTCATATTGGGTTCATAATGGTTGGTACAGAGCCACCGCAGGAGACACAGGAGCGGTGACCCGTACAGCTGAGGTGCATCTCTCCCCACTCAACTTTTCTTTGGTTCTCAGACAAAGCTGGTTTACATTCAAGGTCTGAGGGCCGTATTGATTTTGTTTTTTACCCTCCTAGAGCTCCCATGAGTGTCACTGTCCCTCCTTCCTTTTCTCCTCTCCTCTCCTCTCCTCTCCTCTCCTCTCCTCTCTTCTCCTCTCTTCTCTTCTCTTCTCTTCTCTTCTGTTCTCTTCTCTTCTCTTCTCTTCTCTTCTCTTCTCTTCTCTTCTCTTCTGCCCCTCCTGCCTTTTCTCTATTCTCTGGACCTCCTCTCTGCCTGTCATCGACTCTCCTACTGGCTGTCTGCTGTCTATGATGGAGTGAGAGCAAAGGAGGGGAGGAGAGAGAGGGGGAGAGAGGGAGAGAGGGAGAGAGGGC
This sequence comes from Setipinna tenuifilis, assembly GCA_030347295.1. Taxonomy (NCBI): domain Eukaryota; kingdom Metazoa; phylum Chordata; class Actinopteri; order Clupeiformes; family Engraulidae; genus Setipinna; species Setipinna tenuifilis. The sequence continues at coordinate 14,371,369 of CM059278.1, forward strand.
GCGCAGTGCACACATATTGAAAAGCATTGATTTGTAAGCATAGAGTGAGGCTTTGCAGACACCTGGGTGGCAGGGGAAGGCTGCAGTAAGAGCTCCAGTGGGACAGAGAGAGAGGTGTGGAGTCACTCTCTAAAATGTTACAGAGGGAAAGCAAGTGTGTGTGTGTGTGTGTGTGTGTGTGTGTGTGTGTGTGTGTGTGTGTGTGTGGAGACACTCTCTAAAATGTTACAGATGGAGAGCGTGTGTGTACGTGCCTGCCTCTCCGTCTCCGTCTCCCTCTCCCTCTCTGTCTCTGTTTCTCTATCTCTATCTCTGTCTCTATCTCTTTCTCTCTCCCTCTCACTCTCTCTCGCTTTCTATCACTATCTCTCACCCTCTCTCTTGCCCTCTCTCGACCGTTCTGTCTGTCCCTCTCCTTTATTCTCTTTCTCTCTCTCCTGCTCCCTCTTTGTTTGTCAAAGTGAGGGAGTTCAAAAGACAGAAAGAGCGAGATAGAAAGATAGATAGAGAGAGAGGGAGGGAGGAAGAGGGGGGGGGTGTAAAGAAGAAAGAAAAAGTGAATTAGACAGACAGTCTTAAAATTACAAAGCAAAAGAGAATGGAAATGTGTGTGTGTGTGTGTGTGTGTGTGTGTGTGTGTGTGTGTGTGTGTGTGTGTGTGTGTGTTTGAGCAGAGCAGCCCATCAGTGTGCACTGGAGTCTGTGCCAGGTGATGGCAGCCCACTGTGTGTGTGTGTGCTGACTGGCTCCATTCTCTGCTTTCTCCCCTTTCCTCCTTTCTTCTTTTCTCCTCTTTTTCTTATCTCCTGTCTTCTCTTTTCTCCTCCAATCTCCCCTCCTCTCTTCTTCTCTTCTCTTCTTTTCTCCACTCAGAGTTCTTCTTTGATCCTGCCCTGTAATGTAGTACATCTGCACTGCCATGCCTCTAGTAGTCGCAAACTCTCAAAACACAAAACACCAGCGTTGTTGTTTTAGTTACAGGGTGTTATAACCCCTCTGTGTCTGACACCTGTTAATACTCGAGAAGGGGCTTTCCCACTGCCCAGCTACCACCACTTAATGGTCCATTATTGCATTACGACCACCAATATTGCTGAACCCGCACTCACCTCACCGATAATGGACTTGCTGGAGTTCGGCTCAGAGATGGGTGGGGGTGGTGGTGGTGGTAAGATGCCTGGCGCTTGTGGTCGTGGGATGACCGGCCTGCTTCTGCTCCTGGGCTGGTGCCTCTCTCAGGTCACTCCCCTCTCCACCTGTATGCTACCCTATGGTGGAACCTCCATCCACTAATGGCATCTTCATGTGGCCTGCAGCATGGGCACTTGAGAGCAGACAGGAGTGGCTGACACCTGGGTCCTTGTTGTTTTAGTAATGGTAATGAAGCTCTGAAAGAAGATATTCTTCTTTTTCCTGTACCACACAAATAATTTAGTGGATAGATAATAGGTTTGACTGGGAGAAACACCTATGTGAGTTTGAGTGTGTTTTTTATCATCTCTCTGCTCAGGTAATGCATGATAAGGGAGGGGTTGAATATAGTGTGTGTGAGAGTGAGTGTGTGTGCGTAAATGCTGCTAACGTAGGATGAAAAAAAACGCACTCGCATGCTAAGTCTCATTATTTATTTCTTTACCACCATGTCCACAAGCAGACGCGTTTCAGCCCTTAGGCCTTCATCAGTGCGTAAATGCTGCTAGTCTGTGTATACATACACTATATTACCAAAAATATTTGCGTCCTGCCTTGACTCACATATGAAATTAAGTGCCATCCCATTCCTCACCCATATTGTTCAATATGATGTCGGTCCACCTTTTGCAGCTATTACACTGTACAGCTTTAACTCTTCTGGGAAGGCTGTCCACAAGTTTGAGGAGTTTGTTTATAGGAATTTTTGACCATTCTTCCAAAAGCGCATTGGAAAGGTCATACACTGATGTTGGTCGAGAAGGCCTGGCTCTCAGTCTCCGCTGTAATTCATCCCAAAGGTGTTCTGTCGGGTTCAGGTCAGGACTCTGTGCAGGCCAGTCAAGTTCATCCACACCAGACTCTGTCTTTATGGATCTTGCTTTGTGCACTGGTGCATAGTCATGTTGGAAGAGGAAGGGGCCTGCTCCAAACTCTGCCACATGGTTGGGAGCATGGAATTGTCCAAAATGTTTTGGTATCCTAAAGCATTCAAAATTTCTTTCTCTGTAACTAAGGGGCCAAGCCCAGATCCTGAAAAACACCTCCACACCATAATTCCTTCTCCACCAAATTTCACACTCAGCACAATGCAGTCCGAAATGTAGAGTTCACCTGGCAATCTCCAAACCCAGACTTATCCATTAGATTGCCAGTTGGAAAAGCGTGATTCATCACTCCAGAGAACGCATCTTCACTGCTCTAGAGTCGAGTGGCTGCATCCAACGCTTTGCATTGCACTTGGTGATGTGTGGCTTGGATGCAGCTGCTTGGCGATGGAAATCAGTTCCATGAAGCTCTCTGCACAGGTGGCATCCTTTGACAGTTTCATGCTGGAATTCATTGAGCTCCTGAGACGGGCCCATTCTTTCACAAATGTTTGTAAAAGCAATCTGCATGTCTAAGTGCTTGATTTTATAGACCTGTGGCCAGGCCAAGTGATTAGGACACCTAATTCTGATCATTTGGATGGGTGAGTGAATACTTTTGTTAGTGTAGTGTATGTTTAACCATGTTGTGTGTATGGATGTGCATGCTTTTTGTGTTTTGTCCGTCTATTTGGGTGTGATGTTTCATGGAGTGTATTTGCTGCTGTGTGATTTGATTTGGCAGCCTTTTGTTTCCCTTGGTACACCCTCACCCAACACCCCCACCACCACCACCACCACAATCAC
>CM059278.1:14376732-14436732 GCA_030347295.1 Setipinna tenuifilis
CTATTTGTGTGTGTGTGTGTGTGTGTGTGTGTGTGTGTGTGTGTGTGTGTGTGTGTTTAGCACAAGTGTGTGTGAGTTTGTGGTTGCATTTGTGTGTGTGTGTGTGTGTGTGTGTGTGTGTGTGTGTGTGTGTGTGTGTTTGGTACAAGTGTGTGTGAGAGAAATGGGGAGATAGGGAAAGGGAGAGAAAGACAGATAGTTTGTGTGTGTGTCTGTCTGCCTGTGTGTCTATCTGCCCGTGTGTGTGAGAGAGAGTCTGTATATATTGTAGAGAGAAAGACACAGTGTATTTGTGTGTGTATGTTTATGTGTCTATCTGCCTCTGTTTATGTGCATATGTGTCCTCAGTTTCAATTACTAACCTCTTTCGTGTTTTTTATAGCCTGATATGGCTTCATTGGCCTTGTCTGAGCCCTCTCCCAAAAAAAGATAAAAGCTCTGAAAAGCTCTGAAAAGCATTTTCAAAAAAAATCAGATGGGCGAGAGTTTTTCCAGTCTCATATTTTCTTTATCTTCCGTTCTCTTTCATTTGTCATTAGTTGTTTTTCCTCACTCTGTTTAGGATATCTCAATGCCCTACAGTACTTGTCTCTCCTTGGAAAGAGGCACTTATGAAATGCAGCGATGCCCCTTATAAGAAAGTTTAGCGAAGGAAGTTGTTTTTGTTTTTTTTGGAGATGTTGCTTACGCCCCTGGGGTTGGGTAACCAACAACAACACGACAACATGGCCAGACCGCACCACACCAAATTCAGCACCTACATCAAAGCGCCCCGCTCTGCATAATTGTGTTGTCTTGTTGAGGGGAAGGCAATTTGGCAAGCAGATGTCACCTTGAAGCAGCATTCTCTCCTCCCTCCCCTCCCCTCCCCTCCCCTCCTAACTCTTTCTGCAATAATTGAATTTTCATTAGGGTGCTGCCATGTAAAGGTTGGGAGGGGTGGGGGAAGGGGGGAATGGTTTGGTTGAAGTTGAAGACTAACCTTAAAAAAGAGAGAGAAAGTTCTCAGAACTTTTTGGCCAGAGTCACAACTTTTTTGCTTTGTCTTTGTCACATCACATTTGTGTGTGAGTGTGTGTGTGTGTGTTTTTTTTTGTTTTTGTGTGCACCTTTGTGTGTGTTTGTGGTTTTGTGTGTGCAAGTGTGCAGTTATGTGCATGTGTGTTTATGTGAGTGAGTGTGTGTGTTGCGCGCATGCGTAAGTTTGTGTGTGTGTGTGTCCATGCTTGTGCAAGTGTGCAGATTTTTGCATGTGTGTATTATATAGTCTATGGTATTTGTGTCTGTCTGCGTTTCCACGTGTGTGTGTGTGGGTGTGTGTGTGTGTGTGTGTGTGTGTGCGTGTTTGAATGAAGCTATCTCCACACTGCATCATGGTCAAATGATCTGGGCAGGCCAAAGCAGTGCTGTTGTCACCACGGCCTGTAATCAAGCCCTTAATGGGGCTGACTGTTAAGAGTCTGTCTAGTGCCAGAGCCCTGTTGGTTCTGCCAGGGGACAAGTGTGTGTGTGTGTGTGTGTGTGTGTGTGTGTGTGTGTGTGTGTGTGTGTGTGTGTGTGTGTGTGTGTGTGTGTGTGTGTATGTGTGTGCATGCGTGTGTGGATATGCGTGTGTGTGAGGTGTATGTGTCTGTGTGTATGTGTGAGTGTATGTGTGTGTGTGTGCATATGTGTGAGTGTGAGTGTGTGTGTGTCTGTGTGTGCGTGCGTGTACATGTGTGTACATGGGTGTGCATGTGTGTGTGCGTGTGTGTGTGTGTGCCTGTGAGCATATGTGTGTGTGCGTGTGCATGTGTGTGTGTGTATGTGTGTGTTGCAGGGAGGTGGGGGCAAGGGGCTGTTTGGCTCCATTTCAGCCCTGATATCAGCAATCTCTCATTATTACCCAGCATAGAGGAGAGCCCACGAGCAGATGAAGCCCCTCACTACCTCCCAAATGAGCCTCAGCCTGCTGTTTACTGAGAGAGGGAATGAGAGAAAAATTGTGAGAGAGAGAGCGAGTAGGAGAAGAAAGGAATGAGAGAATGTGAGGGAGGGAGAGAGAGAGAGGGTGAATGAGAGAGAGAAATATCCACAGAAGGCTGGAGTTGCCTGAAGGACTGGAGAAGAGTGTGAATATTACAGAAATGCCCACGTATTAAAACTGGCAGTCTCTGTGTAATTGTCAGGCAATATTGAGGTTTGGAGGTGAGAGACACGATCAAACTCCTGGAATCTGAGAATTAATGGATAAGCAATCAGGACCGAATAGGCAACTGAGCTTTGAGCTCTGCTGCCTGTCTGTCTGTCTGTCTGTCTGTCTGTCTGTCTGTCTGTCTATCTGCCTTTCTGCCTTTCTGTCTGCCTGTCTGTCTGTCTGTCTGTGACTGACTGACTGACTAGCTATCTGTCTGAATGACCGACCAGCTATCTGTCTGTCTGTTGATCTATTTGTCTGTGTAAATGTACATGAATGTGTATATGTGTTGCAGCAACATCTAGTATACCAAATGTAGTCTATTCCTCCATATGCTTCCACTGATGGCTGTGCGTGCATGCTTTTCCTTTTGTTCAAACAGTTCTTGGCTTGGGGTTAGACACATCTCAAACCATCACTGGCTTGGTGCATTTGTTTGAGAGGCTGCCAGCATAAGTTCACATGCTGGGGAGAAGGGTAGTGTTGAAATTTCATCTCTGTTTCTCTTTCCTCTTCCTAGCCTATCAGCAATCTGTTCCACTGTCAGTGGCTCTGGGGTGGGAATATTTGAGGATGTCTGATAGAATCCTTTTTGCTGACACTAGATCAGTGCATTAGGGAGACTGGTGAGCAAGGACATGGGTTTAGTTAAATGAGTCATGGTTTGTAACACTGACTTGCTTCTCAAATTATGTTTGATTTGGTTTGTAATTAAAAAGAGACTGGCCCCAATTATGTGTTTTTAAAGTAAAAACTAAAGGAAAATTCTCTCAAGCATCCCCCCCCTCTTTCTTGTTCTCTCTTTCTTTCTCCTCTTTTGCTGAAAAAAAGTTATTTGCTGCTGTGGTGTGTGAGTTGAACTTTTATATTTAACGAATATCAAGGTTTTTTTATTGCTCGAAATAGGCTCTTTCATTGCCTCCCTCTAAAAGCATAGCCGTTGATGCATTGTCTGCCCCGAGCTGAATCTCCCAAATACAAACCTAATTTTAGAGACCGGCAGCAGTGGGGTTCAGGCCAGCCTTTACTAGTGGCACCCAGCCCATCTCATTACTTTTACCCTCCCTCAGCCTCAGCCTCAGCCTCAGCCTCCACAGCTCCTCAAGGAAGACCACAGGCTTGCCTTCACTTCCCCGGCCCCAATTTCTGTGGAGGATTACGGGCAGGGGGGGATTTGTGTCTGTGTGTGAATCTTTTACAGTGGAATGCTACAGTGCGTTGCTATGGCTGTCTTTCTCGCAATACCAACCTAGTTAGCGTGGTGATGGATATAAGGTAAAGGGATGGTAAGGTGAGGTCATCTTTAATATCATCAGAGAGGTAATTGGTCACACAGCAAGCAGTATAACAAAAATATATAGACATGTGAGATGCCGGATAGACACTAGGCAGGGTGTGGAATCAGGAAATCGCTAAACACATGTGAATGTTTTATTTATTGTTTTATGTCATTATTAAATACTTGAATTCCCATATGTGGATATGTGCAGAGGAACACAAATGCTACACATATGCTCCACAATCATTTCCATCAACTACCCCTCAGGCTGTTTTAGAGATTCTCCTGAAGCTGTCAGAGAGGAATAAAAAAATCCCAGCACTCAGCTTTCAAATTCAGTTTCATGGATGCTGATAGAATTTTAGTTCTCAGCTACTTGTGAAGCACATTGGGAGTTTCTAAAATCCATATGAAGCACAGTTCTGTTGGTTGTTTGTCTTGTGAGACTTCCTACCTCAAAACCCTTAATGCATTTCTATAGAGAAGAGCAGGACACCAAACATCTTTCCCCCTGTATATTTGTGGCTTATTGCTTTTGGGTGACTTGGCCAGTCAGTGACACCCACTCCTGGGTCCACGGAGGGGAGATGAAATGGCTTTTATAGACTCCTTTAATGCCGCCGACTTGGCTTCTTTGAGCACGCTCAGTGCCAACTCTGAGATCACCTAGCTTTTGTGTTGGCTTTATTGTTTAATTACACCCCCCTCCTTTAACATCTTTGCTCTAGAGTTAAAAAGAAATAGATGCCCACAGCTTAAGAGCCCATTTAACATGAATCTATTATTACTTGTGTTTTACTTTATAAACTTGTAAATTGTTTATTTCATTGACTCTCATGGCTCTGTTTCTTTGTGTCTCTCTGCATTCTCTTGTGTTAGCTTCAACAGTGAATACTCCAAAATCCAAAGCAAAGTCTGCCTTTTCTTTGTCTGCCCACTGCATGTGTGTCTCTCTTGTTTCTGTTTCTCTCCCCATGTCCAATATGGTCGCGTCCCACTGTGGAGCATCTTCAGTGGGTTCTGCCAACACAGCAATTACTGTAAAGTGTCACCGTGCATTTCTCTCCTCATTACCTGAATTGGACCCATGCCGGCCGGACGGCACTCATTTGGCACTCTCCTCCCCGCTCCGCACCACACCCTGCTGCCTAATTGATTTCCACCTGTTTGCCAACTCATAGCAATCGGAGCAGAGTGACCATCGGAGAGCGGCTCGGACAGCAGAGCTACTTTGTCGGATCTGTGAAAAGATGTCATTTGCGTGAGAGCCGGAGTTGCAGAGGGATTGTTTGGTGCCATTATCGTTAGTTTGCTATTGAACCCTCAATGTTCCTGTCTGCCTTTCGGTGGAAGAATTGAAGCATGTCATTCATTTTCGTCTTTCAAGCGTCAGTGCATTTACTTTTGTTATAAGGACATAGCAGAGCCTTTGCAGATGGTGCCAGCGTTTGTTGAACAGATACAATTTTAGTGAAGACAGCCTCACGTAGAAATGCAATTGCTGATATGATCGTATGCTACAAATGGGCAGCCTCTGCCCTTTCCCTGTTATCTGGTTCCTGAGCAGCAGGCAGCAAGTGCGGTATAGTGATTAGAGGGGTATACAAAGTGACAAGACGGCCACAGGCAGGCGTGCAGCAGACTGCACCTGGGCCCCTACTTGGTTTTCCCATCCAGCCTCCTCTGTGGCTTCCCCCTTTTCGAGAGCTCAGACTGAAGCACAGTGCATCTGGGACACTGATGCCCTCAATTACCTTTATTTCACAGTCCTGATGGGGTGCCCGCTCCACTCCCAGACCGGCCTGATCAGGTTTGCCAGGCAGGGCAGGCGTGCTGGGGTGAGGCTGCTGAAGTGGGGGGGGATGGGGGGGGAATTGCCTGCAGAACAGTCCTCCTCTTTCACTGAAAAACTTCTCTGTCCAACGTGTGCTCCTCTGGTTGATCCAGGATGACCATAAAAGATAAAAATCAAGGCTTTGGAAGATGAAAGAAGCCCTTGGGAAAAAAAAAAACATCTAGGAATTCCTTTGTGTTCTTGCCTGTTGCGCACTATACTTGGCATCCAGTAGTAGTTGTAGTTTTTATTCAAAGAAAAGAGTGTGTCCAGATAAGCCCGGTATTATCACACGCTAGCCAAATACTATAAGTTCTGTGGACAAATCTGTGCTAAAAATGTAATGACCCACGAAGTCGCACCTGCTGGGAGCTCCTTCCAAAAAAATGAACCATTTCCAGTATTCCTCCAGTTCTCCCATATGTTCTGTCTTTCCCCATCTACAGTACCCGGTATGCCTCTCATGTTAAACCGGCAGCAGCAGTGTCTCGCATGTAAACCCTGTCCCTCCGCTGAGACCCTCTCCCCTGGAGTTAACACAGTGCAGCCAATACTCTGTGCAAATGCTCCCTCTGCTTCTGGATTCCACACAGACTCGAGGTTATCACAGACCCTGACAGGCCACAGTTGAGTCATCTGTTTACACCCGTGGTCTCACATGCCGAGTCTTGGGTAAAAACAAAACAAAAAAAAAGGCTGGGCGATCGCACAGAGTTCCTCCCAATTGCTTTTTTTATATTTACAAAAAAAACATAGGAAAACAGCATGCAGGCGACAGACGGGTGGTTTTTGGTGGCTGATACATATTGTTTTTTGTGGAAGAAAAAGCTGCTCAGCAAACAGTGCATATCTGCGCTGCTTCAGTCCTCATTAAAATGGAGTGATAGTGGTAATGAGCTGTGAGGGAGAGAGCTCAGGCCGGCACTGTGCCAGCTTCATCCGAGGATACCCACTCATCGTCTGACCCCCCCTCTCCTCAGCGCTGTTGTTATCATGTCATAGAGACAGACCAGAGGCCTGCTTATTTTGATTGGTGAAGGCTAGAGTCTGTTGGCCCGACGATGGCAGAGGCAGAAGTGGAGGCAGAGGCTAAGGCAATAAGGTGTTAGTATAATTAGTAGGCACCAGAGATGGAGGTGATGGACTCAGAAAGTTAAAAACCCTGCTTCTCTTTATGCTTCTCTCTGTGCACGTAACACAGGTGATTTTTAATGAATTAGCTGATATACCTGTCTGGGGATTACGTAGGCACATTATGATCCACTGGTTCAGAAAATGGTTGGATCGAATATGTGGTAAAAGTTTTACTTTGTTTGTACTGAATCAGTGACCTGCACCTCTGACAAGAACATACAAGCAGAGTAAGAGAGATCAACTTTTAGGAGGACTGCAGCCTTTGTTAGAAAGAAAAAACTGCCATTGGCAGGTGTTCGAAATTGCAGGACCTTGACATTTTGAAAAGATACAACATCCAGGTTCCTCCCCCACCCTTTTTTGAGCTTCAAAACTGTCCCCTTTCCCTCCTTCTCTTCTACAGATTACATTACATTACATTTAGCAGATGCTTTTATCCAAAGTAACTAACAAAAAGGAGGACATAAGCTGAGGTGTAGAGGAACACAGAATAAGCAGACTACCTTTATACATGCAGATGTGCTAATACACATGACGGTGAGTGCACAGGTGAACAAGTCCTGTGTTCACAGCAACAGCAACGAGCTTTGATTGACAGGGGCTACCACTCCCCTTTTGCTCTGACAGGTTCCAAATCACTGTGAGCGGGCTAATTTTGCAAGTCTGAATACCAGCTGTAGGTGGTGCCAAAAGGAGTGGTTGTATTTTTTTTCTAAACTGCCTATTTTATGTACTACAGTCAGAAAATTGTGAGGTAATATGTTTAAAATACACCTTTAAAATGTTGTAAGATGTGCCTTTTAATGCAAAGCCCTGAACACTGCAGCGTCAGTCTTGGATATTTCCACCCTGCGCCTTACATCAGTGTCATTACACCAAAGTATAATGAGCCAGACCATGTTTCCTCTGTTCTGTGCACTGTCTTGGCCCCTTTTTGTGCAGTGTTTAATTAATTATTCATCAACTTCTTCAAAGAAAGAGAGATAGAGAGGGAGAGGGAGAGGGAGAAGGAAAGAGAGAGAAAAAAAAGTGAACCAAGAGAAAACTTGGGCACACTAGAGTGCCATGAAAGAATGGACTGGAGGGGGGATCTCATTTTTGTCAGCACTAAAAAGCGGGGCAGCCAAAGGGGAGGGAAATGCACTGGTGAATGGGCCCTGTGTTGGTGAAGGGGCAGACCTGCTGAGCGACCCTCAAGCTGTCAGTGTCATTAGCCTTTTTTTTGCATTAGTGTCCATATTAGCCTCCCATGGTGAGTCACAGTTGATTGAAAGAGCACACACAGACATGAAGTGATGTTTGACATGTGACCTTGATGCTACATAGTAAATTAGTAAATAAGTGCATTTGCATAGTGCATGGCAAAACTTTCTCCAGTTCTACTTGCCTGTGGTTTTAGTACCTCCCACTTTACATAATTTGTCTGTCTACATTGCTTCTAAAGTGCTTTGAACATTTGTCCCAGTTGTGAGTGAGGTGGGGTTTTTTTCACATTTTTAAACACATCCTGCTCTGGCCCAGATGCTGTCACAGAACCCTGTCACAGTGGCCTAACCGTTAGGGAGTTATTCTTGGGATCAGAGGGTCACAGGTTCAGCTCCCATACCAGTAGAAAAGAATATGGATGGGGTAGTGAAAAACCCATGCTCTCCTGAACCGTCCTCCAGGCTGAAGTGGCCCACATTGCACCTGAGGGACCTTCACTGTAAGCTGCCTAAATCACTGTAAGCTGTTCTGGATATGAGCGTCAGCCAAATGCAATGCAATACCTGCCAGATCATGAGGTATCTGGTGCACCTTGTATCTCCCTTTGTTGCCAGCTTGTGTAAACTCTTTTACGAGTTTGTTTAACCACAACAATCATTCCCCAGGATTGCCCCCCGATTGTTTTTTCGCTACCTTTTCCCCCATCCTACCTTTTTTCCTGCAACTTTTTCAAGCAACAGCAACTTTTTAGCCGGCTATGGTGTAATAATCAAGCTGGCAGTTGTGAGAGCAAATATTGGCTGTTTTCCTGCTGTGGAGGCCTGTGGACGCGCTCTCTCCTAAAGCAATAAAGAGGACAGTCATGAAGACAGATGGATTTGATCTGTGGCCACCGTGCATGTGTGTCTGTTTGTCTGGTTTTTTTTTGTGTGCGTGTGTCTGTTTGTCTGTGTGTGTGTGTGTGTGTGTGTATGTGTGTGTATGTGTCTGTTTGTCTGTTTGTGTGTGTATCTGTCTGTGTGTATCTGTGTGTGTGTGTGTGTGTGTGTGTCTGTTTGTCTGTTTGTGTATCTGTCTGTTTGTGTGTTTGTGTGTTTGTGTGTGTGTGTCTGTTTGTCTGTTTGTGTGTGTGTGTGTTTGTGTGTGTGTGTGTGTGTCTGTGTCTGTGTGTGTGTTTGTGTGTGCGTGTGCGCTGTAGCAGCACTATCGCCACCACGGGGCACCGGCTGCGATCTCATTAGAAAGGGTAATGGTGTTTGTGCAGCCACACCTGCCTCTGAAGCCAGCATATTCCAGCTTACCTGAAACACATACATGCACAGGGCCATGCGTATGAACGTGCCCAAACAAACACACACGCACACAAACACACACACACACATGCACGCACATCCTCTGTGATGATCTTGTGATTTGGAGAGGCTTCATCTGCCCCCCGCCCTTCTCTCTCTGTCAGACACACATTACACACACACACACACACATACACACACACACACACACACACACACACACTTACAAAGGCTGGGTGGAGTATGGTGAGCATCTGGTAATGATCCTGACGTTAATCGCCTGCCCCCTAATAGTTTGACATCTGTGGCTAAATGCAAAGGTGTCAGCGTTTGGAGGCTAGATGAGGACAGGCAGGTGCTGTCTTACACACTGACAATTTGTTGAGAGCAACTTCAAGGTTACATTTGCACAATTATTATTCTCCTGACTCCGCTCATTCAAGCTAGAATTTTGTGGATGTTTCGCTTACTCTGGTGCTGCTGTGGTGCTGTGGCTGCTGGTGCCGTGCTCTGGACTATAGTTACATTACAATACATTAAATGACACTCAGCAGACGCTTTTATCCAAAGCGACTTACAAAAAGGAGGACAGAGTAAGCAGACTACCTTCATACCTACAAGGAGATGCATGTGCAAGTTTCCCACAGCAGGGACAATACAGACACATACTTTCTACACATGCAGAATTATACAAACATGAGGCATCTAGGGAAAAAGTTAGTTTAGTAGTTGTTAGTTTTGTTAGTTCTCCCAAAATTTGGGTAACATGGTTTTATGGTTCTTTTACAGTTTACGTAAATGTAACAACATGTAACATTATGTACTTACACTGTTACATACACATACACCTTACATACCTAACACTAAACCTAACACTGTTACACTGTATTTTATGACATAGAGGTCATGTATGTATTACACTGTAAAAGGGACAGTAAAATAAAGTGCAGCCAAAATTTGTTAAGCAGAAATATTCAGATTCAAATGTGGTTCTGTGCTGAACTTTAGTCATGAGTGGGCGAAGGAAGCAAATGTTTAAAAAGTAAAAGGATAGTCCTTCATAGTAAACAGTTTGTCATTGAATAACTCATCAAACAAATCACAAATACGTTACAGGATTAAAATTCATTTGGGGTGATAATTATGTAAAAGTGTTCATTTCCTGGAACACTTCCTTTAATAAATAAGAAAACTGATTAATGAGTTATTATGTACTGATAACAAGTTACATTAATCTCAATTAAACAAACTTTAAAGCTGTGAATATTAAGGAGGGACACCATAAGGACACAAAAGCTTTCAATGAAAATGCTCAAAGGTTCTCATGTTAAATTCAAAGCAGTTTGGGTTCCTAGTTCAGCCTTATATCCTCAGGTGCTGTATTAAATCTGGTGGGAGCACACGGGCCCCCGGTGGAAGGTGTAAATGACATATTTGAAATTATAATTGTCAGTGTAAATGAAGGTCAAGCAAAGAGTTAAAGCCTTACGGGCGTAGGTGCGTCTGCCGGGCAAATTGGCCACGCAATAATAGATTGTTGCTGGGCCAGCTTTGGCTGGCTGGTGTGCCACTAATAAACATTCAGGGTAAGTGACAGCACCTAAACGGCTCATGAATCATGCTTAAAGGGGGCTCCCGCGCGCCTCTGGAGGCTTACAGGTGACACGCGGTGTCTTCGCTGGCGTGATTGATGCCAGGAGCTCTCCAAGGCTTTTTTCCTCGCGCCTTTACGCTGCCCATATGCCTCATATCACGATAACTGATTGGCAGACAGTGGCTGGATCACACAGAGATGCATTAGAGGTTTCAGGATCAGATTGACTGGCAGAGAGAGAGAGAGAGAGAGAGAGAAAGAGAGAGAGAGAAAGAGAGAGAGAGAGAGAGGGGTGCTGCTATCTTCCCGCTGGCAGAAAAGACCGAAAAAAATGAAACAAAAAAACTAATAAAGAGAGAAGTGCACGTGCCACCATTGATTTTCAGATTTCAAATCTCTGTGCACACACTATTTGCTGATATTTTTTTTTCCTTTTCATTTTGCGGCTTGCGAAACTTTGTGACTGCATTATTTATGTGCTTCTGCAGTAGTTAACCCCCCTCCACCCTCCCATCCTTGCTCTATCAATGCTTAGTAGTACAGTGGGAGGCATTGAGGGAGGCATGCAGGCATTCTCAAGTCAGGTTTTGGAGTTTTTTTTTTCTCCTCCAGTTTTTGTGTGAAGTAGTTGGAGGGTGCTAAATAATTTAACACCCCACAACCTTATTTTTAGGCAGAGTTCACCTTTCATGAGATGCTGCTTCCTGCTTACCCTCCTGTCTGGTTTTAGAAAAACTCTTCTCATACTCTTATGTAACCTGATGTTCGTCGTAAAGTGACGTTCAATGTGATGTTCATTTCAGGGCTTCTCTTAGTTTGCATTCCAGGTAGCATGCAGTCACTGCTTGGCCTATACACATAGCATGATAACATGTAACTGTTTGATCTCCCAAAACAGATGCAGTACATAACATTTTTTTTCACTGACATACTTAATTTGGTAGCACTTTCTATGAAGCTTAAAGTTAGAATAGGGTTTATGATAGACAGACAGACAGATAGTGCTTTATTGCCACACAACAACATTGTTGGTAATTGTTGTTAAGGTAGCTCAGTCCAAGGGGGAATAAAAATAAATAATAAATAAGAAGTAGGTCATTCAGATCAGTTTAGCCATGTTCAGGAGTCTGATGGTTGAAGGGAAGAAGCTGTCTCTGAACCGCGTTGTCTCTGTGCGGATGGACCTAAACCATCTTCCAGAGGGCAGAAGTTTGAACATGTAGTGACATGGATGAGAAGGGCCCTTGATTATTTTAGAGGCACAATTTAAGCTGTGCTCACTGTACAAGAACATGTACTGGAGTGAAATCACAGCCAATATTATCTGAAGCCTTGGTCACAATCCTCTCCAATTTTTTCCTGGTGTGACTGTCTGCACTTCCATACCAGACAGTGATGGAAGAGGTGATGACACACAGTATGATGGCTTTATAGAAAAGCACCAACAGATCTACTCACATGAAACCTTTTCAGTTGCCTTGACATAGTATTACAATGCCGTAGGAGTACAGTTATGAGTATATATAAATAGTTATAAATACTTGACATACTTTATGAATGCAAAATACACCTTTATGAATGTGTTTATGTAGTCATGAATACAGAAAAAGAAAGTGTTAATATTCATTTTTGGAGATGGGATATGCTGCACTAGGCACCTACCTTTACCAGTAGGTTGAACATACCACTGACAACAGTTGTTAATTGTGAATTGCTAAACCCAGACTAACATAGTACAATAAGTTGAAAGCTTGGAATTTGGAATCACAGGATCGCAGCTTGGCAAACCAGTGTCTCCCTGTATGCACTACTTCAGACTTGTACCTTAGTAAACCACAATTCTAATAGGGGATGCTAACAGGGGAATTAATTTGGAAATGGAGCATATTTACAGCTAAATCTAATAGGTCGTAGGTTTTGCATGCAGTCAGTAGTCGACATTTCACGAATGATTAAAAGAACATTTGAGTCATTAATAAAGTAGAAATTATGGATGTAGTGGCTAACAATGACACAAAGAACATTTGAGTCATTAATAAAGTAGAAATTATGGATGTAGTGGCTAACAATTTCATAAAATATCCTGTGATAATGATTACCATTTCAAGTTTTAATTAAATACATTTATGTGGTCAATTACCATGGTGCACTACACTTGAAAACAAGCACACACACACACACACACACACACACACACAAACACACACACACATACACACATACTGTACACAACATTATTGCGGGCTTGTTTGCAATCATGGTGGAAGGAGGAGACCATGGCACTCAGGGTATTCTGAATGACAGCCTGAGGTGTGGGCGTATGTTGTTGTTTTTTGTGAGAACACTGAGAGATGGTTGAAGATGACCTTGTCTGCACAACATTTGGGGAAAAAAGGTTACTGCTAAAGATGGTAATACATCAAATTTCATGACTCATGTGGCTGCCATTTAGAACTTTATAGCAAAGAGTGCTAGATAGGTTTATATTTAGCATAAATACTGTACATGATGCTCACGTTTCTGTTTTATGGGAAATTTGTCATGTTTTGTCTGTCCAAATCATTTATAGCATGTCAAATTTGTAAACCCAAGGTCTCAGCAATATTTACCCTCCTGCAAATGACGCTTCCTTAATGTCATCTAGATGGATGCTGATTTAAAATTATATTTAACTTTTGTTTGGAAACGCTGGACTCATTATTTACATTATGTACTGTATTCATACAATGGTGTATGGATAATCAGCATTAAAGTGAACCATAAACCCTGCAATTGAGTGGGTGTGTAGACAGCATACTGTGATCAGAATATGTTATACCTCCAGGGATGGATAAGTGGAGGCCATGTCAGAGACATCACATAGCCAAGGTCAGGCATTTACAAAAATTCAGTGCCGCACTGTAGTCATCTTAAAAACTCATTCTGAAGCTGAATACTGCACCGTCATATTACATCAACCAGATGTAGCCATGCCCTTTGCAACAACTTTTTTGTACCTTCACACAAAGGCGAGCAATGCATTATTGACTATCTCAGCTGGACACCTTTATCAGGGATGTTATCAGAAAGGGTGAGAATCACCAATATAAAGAAATAAAGCATTCACGGCAAGTTAATAGCCAGTAGAAGGCACTCCCACAGACTATATGTGTGTGTGGTAGAGACACCACTCATCTGAAAAATCCTGAACATGTAAATCAATTACCAAAATGTTGCCGCGGCTTTGTAATTCACATGGGCACCGGTGCCACAGTCATGCCAGGAAACGCAATCAGAACTAAACGTTTTTCTCTTCAGATCTATTTTTAATACAGCGGGGCTGTGATTCATCGTGTTGCCTCTTTTGTGAGTGAAGAGCTGCAGGAGAGAGAGAGAGAGAGAGAGAGAGAGAGAGAGAGCAAGAGAGACAGAGAGAGAGAGAGAGCAAGAGAAACAGAGAGAGAGAGCAAGAGAGACAGAGAGAGAGAGAGAGCGAGCAAGAGAGACTGCTGCGTTACTGTGACTGAGTGCAGGAAGTGCCGTGCTGATGTATTTCTCTTGCTCTGCTCTTCTGTGTTTTTCTCCCTCTGTTTTTCCCCTCCTCTCCTGTCCTTTACCCTCCTCTTCTCTCATCTCTTCTCCTCTCCTCTTATCTCCTTTCTTCTTTCTTCTCCTCTCCTGTCCTTTCTTCTCTTCTCCTAACCTTTCATCTCCTCTGTTCTTATCCCTTACCACTACTCTGTGTGATGAACAAACCAGATCTGTGTTATTTGTAAGTATTTGAGTATCTTATGCATCTCATAATACACAAATGCCATTAGCACTTACTAATGCGATGCATACTCAGTGTGGCATGATGGGAAGAGGGCCAAGGCTCAGGTTTTGACTACGCTGAAATCAATGTGCCACAAATAGAGAGGACTTACTTTTCTTTTTTCTCATTTTTCTATAAAAGTATGTATCGATTTGTCCATGTCCATCAAGTTGACATTGGGCTTGTGTTCCTTTTTAGAAGAAAGAGTGGAAAACTAATATCTAAAGATCTAAAAGTAAATGTGTCTGTCTGTCTATCTACCTATCCACAGTATTTTAATTCTATATCTATCTGTTTGTCCTTCTGTTTGTCTAACCTGTCTGTCAGTCAAACTGACAGGCATAGAGTCTGGCAGTGTTCTCCTCTCTGTATGCAATGAGTGTATGCATGTGTGGTGCTTGTGTCTCTTCTAATATATGCTGTGAATTTCTGATTGAGGCCATGAGGTGGTGCTGTGCGCTTAAAGAAGGAAAGGCTGTATGTGGAGATAAACTCCATCCCACTCGGATTCAGCTCCATTCATGTAGAACTGTGCCCACTGCCAGGGCTCATTCAACTCAGCATATAGAGCAAGAATACTGCCCTGCCAAGTACACTTGAAAGAGTGCATGTACCTCACACAGCAGTCCTGGTTCAAGCTAGGTGTATTCATATTACTGTGTAGGAGAACTGCAGGAGGTTAGGCTTGTCTTGAAAAAAATTCACACACACACACACACACACACACACACACACACACACATACATACACATACATACACACACAGATGTGTCTGTCAGTACATACAGTACTACATATAAATACACAAATACACATTAACATGCACACATGTATACGCTTTGTTTCTTTTGTGCTTCTGCAGTGCTGTCAGTCTCCCTCTTAAGACCCCCCCCCCTCCCTCTCTAGTTGTCTCTCTATTTTTTCCGTTCTCTCTCTTCTCTCACACATAAAACCACATTTTTCTCTGCTGTCTTTGCATCTGGTCCTGGCCGCTGCTCCCTATTTTGGCTGGCTACAGCTTCCTCGCTTTGGTGACGGACGGGCAGACGGGCGAGATCTGAGCCGGCCGAGCTGAGTGGGCCGGAGCTGCGCAGGATGTGTGGCCCACTCCTGACGCACAGGCACAGTGGGGGGATTTTGTGTGTGTGTGTGTGTGTGTGTGTGTGTGTGTGTGTGTGTGTGAGTGTCTATAATTTTGAGATACTGTGAATGTCTGTGTGCCTGTACAGTAAGTGTCTGTGTGTGTGTGTGTGTGTGTGTGTGTGTAATTCCGAGGTATGAATTTTGAGATACTATGAATGTCTGTGTGCCTGTACAGTAAGTGTCTGTATGTGTGTGTGGGTTTGTTTGTTTGTGTGAGTGCAGGTGTTTATGCCTGTGTATGTGTATGTGTATGTGTATGCGTATGTATGTGTGTGTGTGTATGTATGTGTTTATGCGTGAGGGTGGCAGCGAATGTGGATGTGAAGGCCGGAGCACAGCCTCCAAGCAAAGGCTCCATCTGAGCGAGAGTCCCGCATGCATCACCCTCACACAAGCACAGACGGCAGGGCTGAGTCGCAATGAGGGCGGCTGCTATTTGAAGAGGCTCCGCAGCCTGTCCAAATCACAAAAGATCATCAGAGAGGGAGGGAAAGCGTGTGTGTGTGTGTGTGTGTGTGAGTGTGTATGCAGCGCACAATTGTGTGTGTATATGTGGTTTTAGGTGTGTGTGTGTGTGTGTGTGTGTGTGTGTGTGTGTGTGTGTATGCAGCGCACAATTGTGTGTGTATATGTGGTTTTAGGTGTGTGTGTGTGTGTGTGTGTGTGTGCGTGTGTGTGTGTGTGCGTGTGTGTGTGTATAAGAAATTAGGAGGAGAGAGAATGTGTGCTTGTGTGTGTCTGGGAGGCACAAAGATCATGAAGAAGAGGAGATGAGGAGTAGGTGGGAGAAAGGAAGAAGGAGAGGGAAAGAGAAACAAAGGAAGAGATACAGATAGAGTGAGAGAACAAGATAGAGAAAATGAAAGAGAGAGATACCATGACACAAAGAGATACTGAAAAAGAGGGATCGAGGAGAGAGAGAAAAAGATATAGAGAGAGACAGAATAAGATGGACCGAAGAAGTGGGGGAGTAAGTGTGTGGGAGGGATGAGAAGAGGAGAGAGAGAGAGACAGAGAAGAGAGAGAGAGAGAGAGAGAAGCAGGATGGGAAGCACAGTGGGGATGAGGAAGAGTAGGAGGAGGCTTACAACATGTCATCTGAAAACAGACCTCGCTCATAGCAAAGACTGAAGACATGCCCTCTTGAGGGGTAGTGATCCTGTAAGTGAACTGGTCCAGGTTTGATAAGGTAGTGGTGGTGGTGGTGGTGGTGGTGGTAGGGATTCCCCCATCTTTCATTACACACACACACAGACACACAGACACACACACACACACACACACACACACACACATAGTGGGTGGTTACCCTTCCCTAGCCACCGCCACTCACAGACAGTCTCGGGGAAAAAAGAGGCCACAACCTGCATCATGCTTGCAACCTCATCACTTTAATTACTCACCTATGCTGCCTGTGCTGCACACTAATCCTTATACCTGCGCCTTTCCTGCCCGTACTGCTGTAATTAATCAACTCAAGGGCGCCCTGGCAGCCGAGCTGTCCAGGGCTGGTGCTTGCATTTGGGGGTAGGCGTGAGGGAGGTAAGGGGGGGTTGGGGACAGTGGTGGTGGTGGTGGTGGTGGACGCTCCACTTTGATCACCTTAATTATTAATACAGTTCTTACACACAGCCCCTGGGCTGGGAGCTCACGTCTCATGTGGAACGCGGATCCCTTTAAGTAGAGCGGCAGAAATTATTCACACTCCTGGATGAGGCCTGATGGCACACACACACACACACACACACACACACACACACACACACACACACACACACACACACACACATACATACACACATATAAACACATACACACACACCCATATACAAATTCACACCCACATCCAAACAAACACACACACACACACACACACACACACACACACACACACACACACACACACACACACACACACACATGCACACAGGTGCAGCAGCTGCAGTGTGTGCAAAGTGGCTATCCTCTGGAGACTTTGACTGTGAATATGTCACTGCTTGCTCTACATATGTAAATTACAGGCTGTGGCAATAAGCCACTGTCATAGTGCTTTGTTTAGCTGCTTTTATTGTGGCAGTGGAGCCACGTTTTGTGGCTGCATGCCTTTTAGATATACTAATCCCAAAGCTTCTCATGGCAGCAGACCCTGTCACAAAAGGATCCGTTTGTCCGGTCAAGTGCAGCCGTGAACCATCGCTTTTATAATATTCCTTTTTTCAAAGCTCTGTTTAAAGTTACATGTGTCAACCTTTGCAACTATTTGCAACGTAATCACTTCTAAATGATTTATACTGAAGGCTATTCATGGACATGTAAATACACAAAGGCTATAAATAGCCAGAAAGCTTTGGGCTCTGTATGGGCCCTCTCTGTATTCTGACCTCGTAGTGCAGGGGCTGCTGAGGTAAAAGTGCTGAGGTAAACCTTTCGTAGCAGCTCAAAGCTATTGTTAAGGAAGCTTGTGATGGATTAATTGTTTGTGGAGATGCCTAAGAGGTTGTTTAAATCAAAGGTGGGCACTGTGATAACACACCCTGTGGAGTTTCAGGAGGGTACCTTGCTACCTTGTCATTTTTTAAAAACTGTGGGTTCCTATCATTTTTTTTACATTTCTTCCTTCCGTCATCCTGCCATCCCTTCCTCATTCCTAGCCCCTCACCCCCTGAAGGAAACGAGGAGGAGACACTTACGGATAGGGAAATCAAGAACAATCGCCAATGGGAAATACAACGTCCTTGATTGCACAAGTGCCAAGTTAAAATGTACATTGTTAGGGGGTGCAGTGACATAGTGGTTAGAGCACCTGACTATGAATGGGCATTTGCCAGGTTCTAGTCCAGCCTGCAGCCATTTCACAACCCTTCCCATCTTTGTCTCCTTCTTACTTCCTGTCACCATCTTCGCTGTCCTGTCTCAATAAAGCCATAAAAATACTTCAGAAAAGTTCATTGTTATATTTGGGTAGTGGTGTTTTGAAAGGTCCTTGTGTTTCTAGAGGACACATCATCCACATCACCATGGAACACCTCACAGAAAAAAAACAACTTCTGCAAAGGATGCACTAGTACTTCCTCATTCATCAGACCCTGTTCCTTTCTCCTTTGGCCTTCTTCCTCTCACCATCTTCAAGCAATTAGTCAAATGAGACATCCTTGATTATTTGAAGCCTTGAATCATTTCTGGGCCACGAGGACAGAGTGGAGAGGAGGGACAACAAGGTAACATAATGAGATGCAACCCATTTTGTCTTTGAACTTGTACATTCATTTTTGTGAGAAGGAAGCCATACACCAATACAACCAAGTCACCAGCCTGTCCTTGGGTCTCTAGACATGTTGCTATGTCTTTCACCTGCTTGACAGAATTAACTGCCAAATATTCATGGCCAAAACACTTGAAATGTCGAAAATTGAGGGTTTTGTTGTTTTGACCTTCATACAATACAACAACAAAGTTTTCAGGGATAGAAAATAGACTTTAAAACTTCATGGGCTTTTTAAAAATATGATCATACGCTCATTGTCTGAAGTCTGTCGCGTAAGGTGCTTTGGGGGATGGTCCCGAGACAATATGGTATTTTGACGATGGGAAAAAGTGAACATTGCGCCTGGCACATGGTTCAAAAGGGTTGGTCTTAAATGATATAATTAATCGAGGATGTGTTTGGGGCGTAACATGCAATAAACCAATTAGAGCGTATACTCTCATTCCCTTTAAAACCCAGGGGCGTGTTATTATAATGGCAGATTTGCCTGGACGATAACAACACTCCTCACTGGAAACTGATCTACTCGTGCGTGAGGTGAATGTGTGTGAGCAGCTCATCCTCGGGGATGGAAGCATCCCACTGAAACCCCTACGCATTCATTACTTTGACTTTTTCTTTACATCTGTTTTCCACTGACCCGTGTGAAACATGTAATTTCCCCTTGATTATGAACAGTGTGTAAATTAAAAAAAAAAAAGAAACGCATTGTTCAATAGATGTGCATTTTTGGAAATATTTACCAGGGTATGTGTCTTTGCACTTATTAAATCATGAGATTAGGCTACTCAAAAGAGCTAAGTTGTGTGCAGCTGGACTTCTTTTTGGAGCTTGAAAACATTTCACCTAGTCTACAGCTGACACCATAATCTCCAGTGATCCAGAGGTATTGCTCCTGGTTCCCCAGGTCAGAACTGAAGAAGCCTTTTGGATGAAAGGTGAAACATCTTTAAGCTCCAAAAAGAAGCGCAGTTGCATACAACTTAGCTCTTTTGACTACCATGAAGTAAGAAGGGCTGGTTTACCATGCAAACATTTCTTGCAGCTCTTCTGCAAGTTAAGCTTGTCTCTCTTGCGCTGCTGCAGGTGCATTTGGGTTCACTGGTGGTGACTGGAAACTACCGCAAGGTACTGCCTGTAAAAACAGTCTTTTTAATAAACAACCTGTAGACTTACAAAGTTCTCAAAGCTTTGTTTTAAATGTCAGGGCCCTTGTTATGCTACCAATAAAGTGTGGAGCTACTTCGAGCTTTCTGAGTGGTTTTAAAATAGTGATGTCTTCAAGCTTCCTCCTTGACCTAGCATGGTGAGCCTTTCTGATGAAAAATAATAAAGTTCGGAATGCAACAGGCTAGCGTAGTTTTGCTCCTCAGCAAACATACAACTCGTTATCATGTTTTAACATACCCAAAGTTCATTTCTCACTGAATTTCTCCTTTAACCACTCTGTGTCCTCACCCCCTTGCAATGTGTTATTTTATAAATGACTTTGGCCTCGATAGTGACAAAAAATCGAATCTCTCCTCAGGAAATGGCAGCCTAGATGCTCCTGGCAACACTACATTCACTTTATTTATTTATTTTTGTCAGGTGAGTGGCAATGCCTGACTGGTTATCGGTAGGCATGTGAGAGGCTGGTTGAAATGCTGAAGTGATGTGGAGTGAATGGCTGCTTTGCTCGTGTATAGGTTCTGGCTTATGATGGCGCCTCAGGAGGAGGATTAGGAGGGAAGCTATTTGTCATGCAGTTTTTAATTCACAGCTCTACATGGCTGTCTTCCTCTAATTCACTACAGTTTGTGCTTCTCAGAGTAAATCTGCATTTCAAGACACTGTAAGTATGTGTGTGTGTGTGTGTGTGTGTGTGTGTGTGTGTGTGTGTGTGTGTGTGTGTGTGTGTGTGTGTGTGTGTTTTCATGTGTGCATACAGTACATGCTTATCTGCCTCTTCAAGTCCACCATTGCAAATGACAAAACGCTGCAATATGCAAACGAAGAGCGCTGTCATTGTGGAAAATGTTCTCCAACCCCTCACAACTGCTACTGCTTGCGCTGCTAAGGCGACAGAAGCACTCGTTGGTGCCATGTTGACAACACCCCCTCACCCTTTGGGCGATCCATCTCTGGGTTCTGGATGAGCAGAAGATGTGCAGCACAAGCACTGATGCCTCAAAGTTGCCCTGAGAACACGACAGAGGCCCACTCAGGGGCGCAAGCTTCCTGATGTGGGAAGGGAGAGTGAAAACTGGCTTCCCTTCCCCAGCCTCCTAATGTTTATTTGATTTTCCTATCCTGGATTTCTGTGGGGGACAGTTACAGCGCTATTACAAAACATTGCACTGAGCTGACTGTCTTATCCAGCCATGAGTGTGTAGGAGAGCACTAGTTATCTACTCCCTCACCCACATGTTTTCTTACTGGTACAGGATTTAAACATGCAACCCTCCAATTCCCTCCAAGACCAAGTCCCTAACCATTAGGCTACAGCAGCCTGCTATGATGCAGCGGAGGACCACTCGAATTTAACAACTGGAAACTTTGCTTTTTAATGGTGGCCACAGGCCTCTCATGCACTTACATTTCAGCCGACTTCTCTGTTTCCATAGTTTCCTGCAGAGAAATTGCTCTCTCTGGGGGTGCCTGTGTGTCAGTGGTGGTGCTCACGTATTTATCTGCTATCGGTTTACTCACTCCTTTATTTGTTTCTTCATTACTCTGTGAATTACCTCTTCTACCCGAGAGAGAGAGACAGAGAGAGAAATAAAGAGAGAGACAGAGAGAGAGAGATAGAGAGAGGAGGTGGATTGGGGTGGGGGTCCAGGGGGGTGTGAGAACAGAGAGATTGAACGTCTCTTCTTCAGCCCCTTTATAGAGAAAATAATTGGTCGGGCACTATTGGACACTATCAACGATAATGGCCACTCCGGCACGCTGAACTTGTGTGAGATCAGAGCCGAAGGGCAGCTCGGGGTGCCTCATCAAAGTAAAGGGGTGGCGCTGGCAGTGCGCTGGACCGCCGGGTGCCAAAACTCCTCCCCGGCCTCCCCTGTTATCAGGAAATATCTATCGCCGATGAGTCTGCAGGTTGACTCAGTCTCCTTGTGGCCCACCCACCTGGTCCTATAGCGCACGGCAAGCAACATGGCAGGTACAAAAACAAACAGCTCTCCCGTTGTTCTAGTGACTTCCTGCGGGTTTGCCACACCAAAAGAGACACGGTGAAATTAAAACCGCTAATTATCGCCTGTGTTGAAGTGGCCGCCAATTGTGGCGCGGTGAGAGTTTTTCTTTCTTTAGCTGTCTGTCTGTCTTTCTCTCATGCGCTGTCTTCACAGCAGTGGATTAAAAAGAGTCTTCTGAGGGGAGAGACATCTAAATCCCCTCACATCTTTGCTCCTCTGATTCTCTGAAGCTGCACTGCTGCAAAGGAGCTTCAGCACTGACTGAACATACAAACCTTGGAGCGTTGTGTATACAGTATAGGGGTCTCTCTCTTTCTTTCTCTCTCCTTTTCTCTGTCTGTCTCTCTGTCTCTGTCCCCCCCCCCCCCTCACACACATACTCTGTATGTATTAGCAGGACCATGACATAGTGCACTTATTGTTGCTTAAGCACAAGGCAGAAACATACAGCTGTGTCTTTTAAAGACAAAAAAATCATTGTTGACAACACACACAGCAATAAAACACTGACATCTGACTACCTTGTGAAACAGACAAGGAAACATGAAAGTTTGTTGATAATTGGGCTAAGTAAAAGCTGGCAGTGATCTAAAAGGAAGCCCCTCGCTGTGACAGGAGGCATGATGTGTTCAGCAGCACAGCTTATTACCAGCAGGCAGAATTTCAGAGAGAGCGAGAAAACGACTCTCCAGTTTAGTATTCAGAGTTGACTTCTTACAATTCCTCACATACTGGGATGTGGTCCAAGCATCCGTGTGGAATTTCTTTTGCTGTGTGTCCACCGTTCTTTGGTCACGAGGGGCATTGAATGGCCTCCCTGTGCAGACTCATTTACGTGTTCTCTTTTGGGTTCTCTTCCTCCTCCTCCTCCTCCTCCTCCTCCTCCATCACCCTACCTCTCGCTCTCTATCGCTCTCTCTATCTACCTCTCTTTCTCTCTGCCGACTCACTATCTAAATATTGGAATGTGAACTGTGTTCAGAATCCTGATGCCTCCGTGCGAAGCACATGAAACCTTAAAGGAACCTTTTCAATGGTAGGAGCTGCTTTTCCTGCAGACGTCTTGCTTGTGTTTGATTGGATTGTTGTAGCACTGGGAGTCCATCCCACAGCACATTACACAAGGAGACACATTATCTAGTGGATAACGGTGTGATGATTTAATACAATAATACGCGTGTGTTAGTCAATCTGAAGATGTTGGTAATAAACATAGAAATTGTAACAGTAATGCCATTCTGTATATAATGATACATTACATTCATATAGTGGGTCATTGCATGGTGTGTGGTCTGTTTAATCTCTTGTGTACCCTGTGCTGATAATTGTTTCATGATGTTAATGTTACTAAAGGTATTGATGTGGAGAGAGCATTTGCATGTAACGTTAATGGTGCCCTTCAAAGTAGTTGCAGTTAGTGTCTCATATTTTCCTAAGCCAATACAGATAGATAGAAATCATAACGATCTGCTACAAAACATTTGCCGTTTCTGAGGCAATGATCTGATTCATTGATTCAACGTATTGACATAGTGTATCTAAAGCTGTGGGAAACTGTCAAGATCATTTGAACTGGATTATTGTGCAAACTACCCTGCGTGATGAATGCTCCTGCACTGTATGACCTATTCAGACTGACAGCTGACATAGCTCCAAGGCAAAGGGGGTCACTGAATGTTAATCCACTGCATCATGATTTCCATCACATTAATTCAGTTACTGTTGTATGTTTCAGTTAAGAGTTAAATCAACCATACCAAGAGTTACCGTAAAGGCAAATGTATTGCCAAGACAAATGTACAACATCTATCAAAAGCAGCTACTGTATGTGCAATAAACCAGAAAAATATGTATCCTGAAGTCCAAAACGGATGCCCGTGAGAGCATCAGTAGTCCTTCAGGAGCCCACAGCGAAAAACAAAATTGACATAGTGACAGTATTAGATTTTGTAATCATACATATTTAATTAGCATATCTTCTATACTTGGTCCTCATGGGATTTGAATTATGGAGGAAAAAAAAACAGGAGGATTTACAGTAACCACCCTGTGGCATATTTATTCTATTTGTATGCCTGACATGATGCCTAAGTCCTTTGTGACGTACAGTGGATTGTTTGCTCTCATAGTTTTTGTGCTGTCGGGTAGAATTCATATCCACACATTCACGTATATTGCTATTTACACATCATGTCACAGGGATATGTTCCGGAAGGAAGTCATCATCTGTGATTTGGGTAGCAGTCAAAGCACTCCCATTTGCATACCTTCAAAGCCAGTAGTTTATCTTAAGGTGAAATACTATAGGCATTCAGACAGTCTTTTATTCTTATCTGTGCTTATCTGAAATAAGGTAGGCTTATAAATTCAGTTGGGGAGCGTCCTTTTAAAGAACACTTTCAAAATCCAGCTGCTGAGATAGGAATGGGATTGGAGTGAAGTGTTTCACAACTCAAGGAAAGAAAGGTGTGTTACCGTTTCCTGTTTGAGAAGTGGGCCTTCTAAGTGGGCTCTATTACCTGTGAATGTACAGGAGTACGCTGCGGCAGTGCACTAGCTCTGGCCCTAACGCCTGTGCAGGTTGTGCTGCTGTGGTACATGTAACTGTGCTCAGCTCATCTGTTAAACTTCCCACACCTCCTCTCCAAACACCTCTACAAAGCCGCATGAAAGTTTAATCTCTGCAGGATATCGATGCCCATTCTGGTCTGGTCTTTTGTTCTGAAGCCTAGTCCCTGTGCAGAGTGGTCGGTTCAGAGTCACTGTTGTAATATGGGTGAATATGAGCTATTCATGAATCTCATATCTATGTCTAATAACTCTGGTTTATTGATGAGTATTGTGGTCACACATATTGTGCAGCCAACACTGTTAGATGAAGTTAATAAATTAATCTGAGCCTCAGTGTCACATGCAACTGTAGTGGTGTTATGTAGCGTGTGACAGTTAGTCCCAAAAGAGTGTTTTAAAATCCCGCCAATAAAAGATAATGGTGTGAGGAAACGGTAATCTCTGTAGCGTCAGGCCAGCTGCTACCTTTTTTTTCTCCATCCTCTCTAAACTAGACAGGAGAACCAACCAGACCGTGAATTGGGCAGGCATGTGTGCCATCTTTCATGCTAAGTACAAAATAAATTCACTCCCGCTTTTATTTCCTTTGTCAACGCAAACATATGACCCACAATCCATCAAGTTGTCATGGCGCCAGATGTTGAGCAAACACAAAACGGGCTGGCGTTTGCTGCAGGAAAGCTCTTCAAATGGAACAAAACTCTGACATGACAAAGCCTGAAGAGTCTCTTTTAAGTAGATATACCGCATAGCGGTTCAGGGTATGGCTGCCGCATGGTATTGATTTTTGGCTACCCTACATAGCAAGTTGAAGTTTGTTTGTTGGAAGTGGGCATGGACAGGTGATTTTCATGCAAGACAAGTACAATACAAACAAGTGTTATATGGACTGTGTTAAAAAAAATGTTATGTCTACCATTGTTGTCAATGCATGAAGTTCTATAGAGTTCAGGACAAAAAAAATGTTTTAAACTGTAGCGTTCTCCAGATAATTCAGAAACTGACATTTTGTGCAATTACAGCACCCCCTATGGCTGGCTTTTGTGATACTTGCCGGGCTATTAGAGGTTATTGTGCTAATCGTACATGGCATATTTTGTACTTCTCGGCCCAAGATATTGGCAATTCAAAACTCCAATTTTTGCATTTACCCATTTCACTAGATAGGTGTTATGCTACACGTGGGTGTGTATGGGCTGGGTTGATATGCCTCTATATCACTAAGATACAAAAAAAATCGTTGTCTTGGGTAAAAGTTTAGACGAGTTATTAGGCGAAATCTGTTTTCAGACTTCAATGGGAAACATTGCCCCCTGTGACAAAATGTCACAAAATTTGGTGCATATTCAAAGAAAGCTATGTAAAGATTGCAAGATAAGAAGCCAAGATATAGACTGGCGAACCATTTCTAGCTACAGTAAGTCTCTAATTTTGATTGCCATGTAACTTTGAAATGGGTGTTGACCAGTGTTCAATGGATTTCAAGACAAAAAAAAATGATGTTGAACTGTAGCGCTCTCCAGATAATCAGCAAAATGTTATTTTGTGCAATTACAGCGTCCCCTATCGAACCAATTTTACGGTACTTGCGGTACTTTTACGGTACTTTAGAGGTCATTGTGCTAATCGTACATGACATATCTTGTACAGTTCCCACCTTCTTGGACCACATAGATATTGGCAATTCAAAACCTCAAATTTTGCATTTACCCATTTCACTAGGTGGTGTTATGCTACAAATGAGTGTGTATGAGCTGGGTTGATACTCCTCCATAACACCCACATATCACAAAAAGGTGATTTTGTTGTGTGAAACGCTCATTGAGTTATTTAGCAAAAACTTTTGCCGATCTCCCCCTCTTGCTTCATGACGCTTTCAGACTTAATTAGAGTGGGTGGGACATGCCCAGCTCCGTTTTTTTTTTGCCTGCATTCGATATTTTTTGACTGCCTGTTTACATCTAGTTTCGGCCCAAATCTGATATTTACACATGCCAGACACTTGCCACTTTTGAAAAGCAACCGAGATGCGCAAAGGGCACTGCTTTCTTCCAAATTGGACATTACGGAAATAAACCTGCTGGTTGCTTCGTACTTTTTTTTTTACACCATAGCAGAACAAAAGTCTTAAAAGACCGGTTTGTTCCTGTATAAACCTCGTAACTTAGCCTGTAGTAACTCCTCATCCCACAGGCTTACATATAAGACAGACAGCTCTGGCTATTGACCACTGCCCCTGTACTGTCATCCTGTATCTGCTCCCGTTCACCAAGGCACCTTTCTTACTGTCTGTGTTCTTCACACAAGCGTCTGATCTTAATCATACATCTCTAAACAGCGTACAAAATTGTCTGAGATTAATTACATGGGGAATGCATTGCAAGTATATCTTGTCTGGGTAAACAGCAGTCAGGTACTCTAAATAGATAAATTTGTATCTAATTTATTTCTGTAAATGAAGGTCTAAATCTGATTTGAGAAAATCTGTACTTTTTTATTAACACTGTCATGAGACACATCAGAACTGTGTCAGATGTAAGCAAAAAAATAGAAATAGGTCATGTTTAACTAACATTTAAAATATGACCTTAAACTATCCCAAGTCTGCCAGAAAACTTGATGTGTTTCTCCAGTCATAAAAATTTGGGACTGTTATTTACTTCTGAATGCCTTCTACTATCTTGTAAAATGAAAGTACCCATGTCAAACTGCTGTGTTGATAGCACAAGAAAAACACAACAAGAAGGCATATTGAAGATAATATCCAATCAACTCTGAGCAGCTTTATCACAAACTAGCTTGCGGGGGGACCGCTATGATATATGTGCCCACTGTATCTTGTATCCGCCTTCATTTGAATTCATTTCTACTGTAATGTGTCAGTTTGTTCCCTGACCGCTCCCTCCTGTAATATTTCTGCCTCGATTATTCTGTCCTTCCCCAAGGTTTGTATCATATTAGGGCGAGAATAATTGAGTCTGCAGTCATGGAGCGTGCATGCTCAAGGGTGACGAAGCTGCTGATGCCAAAGCGCTTCGGAAACTTTGAAGGTTTGGCAGAGCTGTTCCCCACATGGATCACTGGAGGTGGGAAGACTTCACTCGGAATGCAGGATGGGGTGTGTGCTGCACACACACAGCTCACTGTCTGTGCTTCTGTGTGTGTGTGTGTGTGTGTGTGTGAGTGTGTGTGTGTACTTATGTGTGTACTTGTGCGTGTTTGTGCGTGTTTGTGTGTGTGTGTGTGTGTGTGTGTGTGTGTGTGTGTGTGTGTGTGTGTTTGTGTGTGTGTGTGAGTGTGTGTGTGTGTGTGTGTGTGTTTGTGTGTGTGTGTGTTTGTGTGTGTGTGTGTGTGTGTGTGTGTGTGTGTGTGTGTGTGTGTGTGTGTGTGTGTGTATGTCTAGGGGGGCAATATTGCTGAAATCCTCAGGAAAGTGATATCATCTTGGTCAAACAAAACTGATCCACCCAAAAGAGACTTGGCAACAGAAGTGTGAATGTTCAACATTTCCTTCATCACACAGCTCAATGCCAGCTCAAGGAAACACGAGCCAACTGATTTGACATTTACAATAGCATTATTAGTTTTCCCTTTCTCCGCAGGAGGTTTGCTTGGAGACATGATTCAGAAAAGGTGGCCGTGCTCCATTTAGATCTGAAGCTTGTCCATGATGTCCCTGCCCTTCCTGTTTTTTTTCCTCCAATAAGACTTTTAGTCACGTTGTTGATTATTTAACTGTGGACTGTGCTCTTTAAAGGGGTGTGACAAAAATGTAATTTTAGTGTTGAGAAAGCCTCCAGCACCTCTATTCTTCCTGTTATGACCCCCTGTACACCCCCCCCCCCCCCCCACACACACACACACTAGTACTGCAGAGGAAGTACTGATGCTGTGGTGGTAGCAGGGAGAGATTAACAGGTAATTGGATACAACTACATGTGATGAATTTACAGCATTGGCCAGAATGATGGGACACATTAAAAATGCTAGTATCTTGGATTATACAATAATAGGTATAGAGTACCAAATGAAATTATGGCATACCTGATACACGAAAATTATCTAAGACTTTGCTATTTCTACAGGTTGTTGGTGTTGGTGGCCCGCATAATGACATAGGCAGCAAAATCTTAGAAAATATGTTAAAATCCTTTATAATATGTAATATATATATATACCTGGTGCACTGTAATTTTGATAATCCAAGATACTGGCATTCAAAATGTGTCCCACCATTAAAGCTCATCCTGTGTAAGGAACAACTATGCCTTCCTTCCAGACTCTCCCTCACACATCTTCTTTCCCACACATGCACACATTCTTTGCACACCTTTACATTTGCACTCTTCTTCTCTTTTATCCAGTGTAGTTCCTGTTTGTTGCATCTTAAACCCCCCCCCACACATTCTTTTGTCTAGTTTTGTCTTTTGTGGATTGGGGTTATATAGTGCCTCTTGAAAAGTGTGGCAGAGTACAAAATGTTTGTCACAAGCAGAACACAAGAACTCCAGACCTTTTCTTAATGTTGAATGCATCGATGAGGCCCTTTTGTGAGGACTGTATTTCATCAAGGGTCTTGGTCCAGGCTGTGTCACCTAAAGAAGATTTAAAGGCTTGTCCGTGTAATATAAAGGTGGAGTAGACCCCTCATTCACATGGGGGGGGTCCAGCGTGTGGGTGGATAGATGGCTGACAATGCAGTTAGGAATGGCTGCCTGGTCTGGCAACATGAAATTAGAGGTTGTACCTGTCTGAATGGTACTTATCCACTTTAAGTGATGTAGATAAAGTCATGTAGAGTTTTTTTTAAGTGTGAAAAATCAAAGGAGAGTTATGCTGCTTGGGTTCAGTAGTAAACCTTTTAGACAGCTGAAAAAGTTCTGCAGGTGTGTTTTCAAGAAATAAGACCCCAACTTTCCCCAGAATAAACAATTTGTTCCCATATCTGCCAAGCCTTTTTTGAGGTGGAGGCTTGCTCCCTTGTAAGTGAAATCGGAATACTGAAAAATGCTTCCGTGTTTCTGGTTACCTCGAGGACAGTGGTCCATTGAATTCAGCCGTTTCCCTTCATCTGCCATCAGCTTTCTGGAATTCTCCCTCTGGATTGTTTTGGAATGTTTATCGTAATTGCCCTGGCTCTTTGTGCATGCCATCGGCATAACATGAATGCCACTGAGCAGCAGCTGGACAAGGACTGCTCACAGACCCCCGGTAGATGTCAGGAAGTGGTCATTGTTATTTCTAGGCCATGTATAGCACATACTGTATATGCCTGGCAGTGACTTATAAATTAAAAGCTGCTGACAATTGTGTATTTTTTTCTGGTAGCTACTGTGAAAGCAGGAGGCATTGTCTTTTAACTAGCATCTGAGGAATCCATGGGGACTCTCAAAAAAAGTGAGGAACCAGCAGGGGTAGATTATTTGATTAAGAAGCTGTGCTGCAAACAGGCTTGCAAAAATAATTTTTCAATAATGTAGTGCAGTGAATTGATCCACTAATGAACTGACATTATGTGGCCTAACATGTTGTATGCTTTCAGTCATATGCCAGAATCAAAGAATATGGCTCTCTTCATTTCAGGTCTAATGAGAGCCTAAATGAAATATGGATCGTACATTAAGCACAGGCTTCACTGATGGTTTGTTAGCAAATCATATCTATCTTCGATTGGGCAGTGATATTTTCCTGTAAATAATTTGGATATTTCCTGTATATACAGAGTAGACAATTATCTTTTGATTCCAAATGCTTCACTCGAAGGCATTTGAAATGAATACACACAAGCATGAGAAATGGATTAGTGGAATGGTAATTAAATGTTAATCAAGTTCTTGTTCCTCGTTGCATTTTACACCACAAATGATAATAATTGCTCTTGTGTCACATCATTAAATTTTTCAGTTTTCGAAGTTCTCGATTATGCAATGGAAGGCCAAGCTGTAATGAAAGAAAAGCATAAGTCTTGTGATGCCAGATCTCTCATGGCTGATCTGTCAAAATGACAGATTTTTGTGGTGGTGATTAAACTGAGCATTGTGGAGTTTTGTTCCAAAAATACCAGGCTACCTGGCTAAGAAAAAAAAAACACCAATAACCTTGCAAAGGCAACAGAGCACCCAGTTGGCTCTGAGAAAAGCTTGCTGACATTCTAACTGGCAGCTCTTGGCAATATTACTGGTGATGGTGAGCTATGAAGGCCTTTGTGTGCTAGACTAGATGGTGCATTATCCAGATGGGTAGTGGCCATGACAAGTGTGTCTGTGTGTCCTTCACATGGTCATATGGCATACATTAATGTGCAGATGACATATGAGCATTAGACCATACCTCATGAAGTGACAAACTGTTGCACAGAATTGCTCAATAGCTTTATAAGCATCAGAAAATTAATTGAGAGATAGGCGTTTCAGACATTAGACAGATTATTTATCAGTAAGTATTTTTGGTTTTAAAAAATGTGTAGACCTACATATTTTTATATGCTTGTCCTCATTTCTCAGTTTGATGTATTTCTCATTTTACATTTGATGTTTCATCTAATTTTAGAAATTTCTCTCTCTCTCTCTCTCTCTCTCTCTCTCTCTCTCTCTCTCTCTCTCTCTCTCTCTCTCTCTCTCTGAACATAGTCATGTTCAGTCACATCTCAATGTTATTGACATTAATTAAAATAAAATGCAATATCTTGGTTAGAACTTCCAGTAGTAATCATGATCAATTGTATACTGCTGTAAAAACAAAACTGAACAGAAAATCTGATCGCATCATCATGAACATGACATTGACAGTTTTTTGTTTTAATTTTAATTACTCATTATGATTACTCATCATAATTTTAATTGCTTACCTCATTTTGTTAATATTTTGATCATTTTAATTACCTCTAAGTATGTACAAATTGAAGGAGGTACTATTATTTTAAAATGCCATCACCCTGCAAGACAAGACAAGAAAGAAAAATGTAAAAACATTTTGACACAGTAGTATGCGCACATTTTACCACACATCACCAACTACAAATTCACAACGGAATAAAAGGAGTATTATATGAAAGGTTATTGTATTTTCTATGTTGTGAACATGAAAAATATGTCCAATACCAATACTGTCTAACTTCACAGTAGTTGTCAATCCATCACAGACTTGACAGAGTCACACCAAGCGGCCAGAAGAAGCACAAATCAGTTGCAGTTTAACTTTAAAGATTTACTGCAATTATATGTACAATGTATATGGTTAATGAACATTAATAAATTGTTAGTCTTCAACTGAATTTGTAAATCACAGAATCTTTAAGCTAGAGTCAGTTGCCATATATGTAATCACTAGTAAAGTACTTTTGCATTTCAAGGTCAAAACAAAAGCATAGGCCAAAGTGTTGTAGCCTCTACACCCTGTTTGCAATTTGAATCGAGGGGGGGGATAATGCATAATGTCTGTAACCCTTGCTGTGTGGAGATTGCCTCGTACGGGAGCCGGACCCGTGAAATGAATATTTGTGTGAGATTAGATTTGTTATGTAGCGTGGACGGGTGATGCCATTTTGCCCTGATTGAATGCCCTCTTGGTGCCTGCTGGAGCGGTGACAAGATGGTTCTAGACCTGTGAATGGGTGCCTAGGGTGGGGAATTTTAAGGAAGAAGAGGCCCTTTGCTACCACCAGAGGAATATCAATCAGTATCTAGCCCTGTTTGGCCAGGTGCTTTTTCCCCTTGATGGAATTTGGTTTTGGTGAGACCTGTATTGTCTGTATCCATTTGAGTTTTGTGTCATATCTGATTTTGGGTGTTTAATAATTGTTTCATAAGTAGAAAACTAATATAAATAATATTAGTAGCCAAATGCTATTGATTCATGACATGGAAGATACATATGAACCTCAAGTGTGTCTGACTGATATTCATGGTGTCTTACAGGATCTGCAGAGAGATTTGTGTTAAGCTTTATTTCTTTTTTTTACTACTGTTCATAAGATGCATTTGCATTAACACACTTAGTAACACAAAATATTATGTTTTATTCCAGATTTTAGAACTATTTTTAATATTAAGGCGCATAACGAATTGGACACTAAAAATCTCAACATCTGCCAGCATTCTTTTTCATTGGGCCTGTATCACAATCTTCACAGGTTTACACATTCATAGAGGTAAGATGCACAGCTATGAAAGTCCTAAGCAATCTCACCTTACAGCCTCATCAGTCCTACTAACATCGTCTAGACATCAAACAGCACCCCTTTCCCCCTTTTCTGCCTTCAGTATTTATGAATGTGTGGCACAGCTGAGAATATCCATTTTCTAAATGTAGCCTCCCAACGGTGTGTAGAAACAAAATGAATTTTTCTAATAGGGACATAAATTTGCCCACTTTTGGGGCATTAGTATGCAGCGTTGCAAGGCCGGCGCTCTCTGCCCGGGTGAGTGGATCTGGATTGACGGGGGCCCTTCATTCTGTCTGCTGTTGTTAATCATGGAAGGGGCCTGGTCACGGCGCGAGGTGTGCTTAGGCCGACCTTGAGTGTCAGTGGCGGGACGCCACTAAAGCAAGCTTAAGAGCACTCTGCCTCGCCATCCCCGTATCACCATCCAAGCCTCCCCGCCACACCACCC
The DNA here is from genome assembly GCA_030347295.1 of Setipinna tenuifilis. NCBI lineage: Eukaryota > Metazoa > Chordata > Actinopteri > Clupeiformes > Engraulidae > Setipinna > Setipinna tenuifilis. Next base: position 14,409,815 of record CM059278.1, read on the forward strand.
CCACCCCCACCCCCACCCCCACCCCTCCTGCCCACTGTGCACCTCAGCCAGAGGAAGAGAAAGGAGAGGGGAGAAAGAGACAGGCGCTCATAAATTATGCAGCACACCATTAAACACCCTTGTAAATGTGTACACATGTTTGCTACATACATACATGGAAGGCAATCTTACCAGCCTTATTAATATTCTGGCCCCTTTACCAGACTGGTGTGTGTGTGTGTGTGTGCGCTTGTGTGTGTTGTTTGTGCGCATATGTCTGCGTGTGTATGTGTACGTGTGTAACTGTGGTATAAAAGTCATGGGAGGAAATGATTTGTGTGCTTTCCATGTCATGTCTGTACATTTTGTCTGTGTAATCCCACTTGCAGGGATAACTGTTCTGACATTTATCAGTCCCACCACATGCCTGATTGTGGAGACCCGTTGGTGCGCGGGGTGGTCAAGGTGAAACAGAGAAAAGATGTGTGTTGTCACGGCCAACAGGGAGGGAGTCGCGCATGATGGGTCATGATGGCTTAATGATGTCGTGTAGCTGCGTCTGCTCCTCTCTCTGGTCAGCGGGAACGCTCGGTCACCTTTGAGAAATGGCAGTGCAGGGATGGTGTGGAGATGGCATGGAAAAGTGATGCGGTGGAGAGAAGGAGGAAGATTGAGATAAGTGAGCCCCTACCTTGTGTGTGCATTGCTAGCTGGCAGAACAGCACTGTCTCTCACAGTGTAGGCTTGTGTGTGTGTGTGTGTGTGTGTGTTGGTGTGTTCTAGTGCTTATGTGTGTTTGCTTTTTCAAAAGAGAGAGAGAGAGAGAGAGAGAATGAGAGTGGGATAGCTTTTGGTGAAGAGAGAAAGACAGGAGACAAAGATAGAGATAGAGGAAAAGAGGGAGAGAGAGAAAGAGAGTGGGAGAGACAGAAGGTTTAGATAGAGAGACGGAGAGAGATAGAGCTCAACGGAGAAAAAAAATGAGTGAGTGAGTGAGTGAGTGGGAGAGAGAACAGGAGTGGGAGGGAGGGTGTGAGAGCGCGAGAGCAGAGGAGAGAAGCGCGAGGGAGGGAGGGAGGGGAGGGGAGGGAGAGTAAGAGAGATTGAGAGAGAGCGAGCGAGAGAGACAGAGACTCCCGTGTCTGTGGAGCGGCAGCAGAGTCCGGCTCCGTGTTTTCTGTGCAGCCACTGCTTGTGGAGAGAGCAGGCAGAGCGTGAGCTCCCGTCTCCTGCGCTCTGCTGCAGTGGAGGGTCCAACGGCAGCCAGAGGAGAAGTCTGTGGTGGAGGGAAAGAGCATCCTGGCGTCATTTTTTTGTTTTTCTTTTCCTCTCCTTTTTTTCCTCCCTCGCTCCCTCTCCAGAGGGTTAGGATAACGGCCGAGGAACGAGGGGAAGGAGAGAGAGAGAGAGACAGTGAGAGAGACAAGCGTGAAAGAAGAGACAGACAGACAGACATACTCAGAGAGAGAGAGAGAGAGAAAGAACTGGAAGAGACAGAGAGAGAGAGACTGAGAGACTGAGACAGAGGGAGAAAGAGCAGATCTTCTGTCAGTGATCAGATCCACAGCAAAGCATCCCCACCCTTTTATTCTGAGCGCCTTCTGTCATCGTGTGTCAAACTGAAGCCCCTGCTCTCTCAGATGTCACCTGCTGTCAGCGACCCTGCCAGGTAAGCCTACAGGAGCTTCTCCTCTCTCAAACACACACACACACACACACACACACACACACACACACACACACACACAGCCTTTCCAAGTTTCAGCATTTTTTTTTTCTCCTCACCCCCCCTCACCCGTGGCCAGTAAGCCTGTCCCTGCTACTTCGTCGACATCCCGTACTGCGAGTCAGACTTGGCATGCAGGGCTGTGCGCTGTACTTGGGTAAACAGGTACGGCACTTGTTTGAAGACGGCAAAGCCCCTGGCTGCACCCCCCTACCCCCACCCCACCAACCATCCAACCCCCCACCCCCCTTTGCTGGAGGTTCCGTTCATCCGTGGCGGAGATTATTGACATGGTCTTGAGATATTCATGAGCAGCGTCTTCGCGTTGCCGCCGCCGCATTCGCTCTGTTTACGCGGGGACTCCCGTCCCCCCTCCACCCCCCACCCCCCCGGTACATTGCTGTTATCTGGTCGCTGATCACTGCAATCCTTCACCTCAAGTGCAGCGTTTGCTCTGAAGTCACTTCCTACTTTATTGCCTCGGCATCTGGCCGTGCCGTGCACGGTGGTCGGTGGCTGGTAGTTGGCTGTGCTTGTGTTTGTCAGCCAGCAAAAAAGGCATTGCAGTCATTTGGATGTAGGGATTGGCTCTCTGGAAAAGCTGCACGACGAGATGTGACTGTACGTGTCTGTGTGTGTGTGTGTGGTTTTTTTTTTTTTCTCCCTGCCGGAGGGGTATCCTCGGGAGGATGTTGGTCGACGTAAGACTGGAACGCCGATTACACCCCTCGTCGGTGGGTGTTGTGATCTGGCACGATCCCAATGTGTGTTTATGTGGGTGATCATGTTAACTGATCATCTCTGTCATAAAAAAGACATATGCATTCATATATGAGTGGTTGTGTGTTGATCTATGTTTCTGTGTGTTTGTAATGTGCATTCATGTGTATCTGAGTGCATCTGAGTGTGAGATAGTAAGTGTGTGTGTGTGTGTATGTGTGTATGTGTGTATGTGTGAGTGCGTGGGTGGTTAAGTGTGGATGTGCTGAGTATGTTAGTGGGTGAATGGCTTTACGAGCAAAGTTATTCACATAATGGCAATGGTGTGGCAAAGTATGACTACCTTGTTTTTCATAGCAGTATTTCTGTACACAATTACTTTCAATTGTGTGTGTGTGTGTGTGTGTGTGTGTGTGCGTGTGCGTGTGTGTGTGTGTATGTGTGTATGTGTGTGTGTGCGTGTGTGTGTGCGTGTGTGTGTTTTGTAATATTTGAAGTGATCCATCCATTCTCTGACATCATATTGTGACTACACTTCACATCTGGAGGTCACTCACTAAATGCCAGCAGGATTGACAGCAGTGACAGAAGCAGTGTGTGTGTGTGTGTGTGCGTGTGTGTTTGCTGGAGGGTGTGTGTATATTTGTTTGTGTGTGTACACTGGGGAGGAGGGGATGGTGGTGTGTGTGGTGTGTGTGTGGGTGTGCATTGTTGCTGATGTTGTGACTGTTACACAATCATGAGACCAGGGGCATGCGGTAGGGTCTGGGCTTTCCAAGAATTTACAGTCGTAACCGCCCCCCCCCCCAACTACCCAACATAAATTACATCATTGAGGCTCAAAGGTACTGCAGCTGGGTCTATGAACACACACACACACACACACACACACACACACACACACACACACACACACACACACACACACTTTGCAGTGTTTCCCCATCCTCTCATTTGCCCTCTCCCATATTAAGAAAAGAGTCTGCAGGGTTGCATTTGAACTGGTTTGAGGCCACGGCACTTTTCTCCCATCCACACTGCATGAGGAGATACCCAGTGCTCCTTTGCCAGCCCATTGGCCTGCCCTTCCTGCCTCTAACTGCCCCCCCCCCCCAGCCTTACTGGATACTCTGTCACTGTGCCATGTGACTTTGCTGTGGTGGGGTGACATTTTTATGAGGGGATGATATCACTCGTCAAAATGTAAATTCTCGCATCCTTTCAGACCTTCCGAAGCACTTGTCAGTTCTTCATGAATTTAGATGTTGGTGGAGAGAAGGGCATGACAAATTTTAGCATGCTTTTATGGACAGCTCAATGACGTGTCTTACACTGGTGGCTTGCACCATCACTTGCCTGTTCGCTTCAGTTGTGGGAAGCCCGGTAAGAGACTATGTTAATTTATGTCAGGCGAGCTTGTGTCACGTCTCATAAAAAGTGCCAGATAAAAGTGTTGGCCGAAATGAAAATGTCAGTCTCAGTGATATCATGATAAGAGGTCAGGTTGTATGTGAAAATGTCTTTTAGGAGAAGGACAACTTTGCACCAGTGATGGATGTGACATGTGCTGTCAGTTGCTGTCCGAGGGCCTTGAAAGAATGTTAGTTAGAAAAGAGTTAGTTGCAGTTGGTTGCGGCACAATCTGATAACCAGCGTACTCTGGTCAAGTGAATGACGGGAGTGTTTGAAGCACTTGTGTGTCAGAGTGTATTGATGTGGATGTGTGTGTGCAAGTTGCGTGCAAAATAGTGATTACAGTTATCCATTCACATGCTTGAGCCTAAAGAGCCCTTATTCATACATTTTTGTACCTTATGGTAGAAAACCATGTATTAAAAATTTGTGGTTATCATTTGCTCTGGACATAAACCAAAAACAGCTCTGTAAATGCGTGTGACCAGCCACACATGCTCTTCTAACATGCACCCCTACACACACCGCTTAACCAAATTGGTGCACAACTCGTTTACACTCAGGTGGAGACATAGCCTTAGGAGTTTATCTAGCTCCGAATTAATTAACCAGATCCCTCCCGGCTGAATAACACTCATAAGCTCTCAAGCTCTTTAGGGTGGACTTTAGCCATGGCACTATCTAAGGCCCATAGAGGCGAAATAAACATGCGTCAGAGGCTGTCAGTCTGTTCTGCCCAATAATCAGAGGACTGGCTTAGTGGGGGGGTCGCCAAGCTGTAGTGTCACTCGCCATCAGTTCCTGTTTGTAGGGACAGACACATGGTAGAACATTGTCTGATCTAAGTAGGCAGCCTAATGACATTTTAGATGGGCAAATCTTCAATTTGTCAGGTCTTTGCAATGCCTCCCCCCCCCCTGCCCTGGGATGAAACGTTCATGACCTGACTTTTGAATCGGCCATGGATGACTCAGTGGTTTGTGATTGTGCCCTTTTCATGTAAGACTGCCGTAGGAATTGGTTGGGAGGTGGTAGGGTTCTTAGAAATCTCCAAAATCTCCAGCATTGCATCAGTGGGCAAATCATGGGTGTGAAATTTCCACTTTGCCTTTGCCAGAAGCCAGTAGATTCTCTTACAGATCTCCAGAGCATCCTAAAAACATGTTAGCGTGGAAGCGTTACAACTGCTAGTTAATCAGAGAGAAGTCACTGTGCAGCTATGGACTGCTTTATTTCTTGGAGATTAGTGTACATTTGCCTGTGCACTAACATCATGATTAGCTTCAGTGCCACGTCAGTCATCTGGTATGAAATGCCTCTGAAGTGAGAGAAGTGTGTGAGGGAGTGAAGGACTTTTGCACATCTGAATAGCAAGAAAGTGTTTCTGCAGAGGAGAAGATCAAGGCGGTGTGATAATGAACTCTTTCGTGTATGTGTGTGTGTGTGTGTGTGTGTGTGTGCGTGTGTGTGTGTGGGAAGGGGATGAAAAAAGAGAAATCACCTTTTGCCCAGTTTTCTTTTTATCTGTTTTCTGTTTTCCATATTATGCTGAGGTTTAAACTCCTCCGTTCTTTGACAATGCATCACAGGACCGTGCTCCCCTTGTTGCCATGGAGACGTAGTCAGGCAGTGTAGTCTGCGACTCTTGCATGGCTCTGCATACCATGCCGAGCGATGGGGCTTCTTGGGACTCACCAGATACTGGTGTCTGTGTGTGGGTGGATGAGTGTATGTGAGTGTGTGTGTGTGTGTGTGTGTGTGTGTGTGTGTGTGTGTGTGTATGTGTGCTTGTCCGTTTGTGTGTCTGCGTCTTTTATATAGAGAGGCAGAGGAGAAGGGGAGAGAGAAACCAAGAGAGGGAGGGAGATAAGACAGTCACAGAAGTGAGAGAGATATAGAGAGAGGGAGGATAAGCGAGTAAGGGAATGAGGGAGGGAGGGAGAGAAAGAGAGAACAAGAGAAAATGAAAAAGGGAGCGAGAGGAAGAGAAGCGTGTGGGTGGTAGAACCGAGGCAGGCTGCCATGCTTCAGCTTGTTTGCTGTAGTTTGATCTTTAACCCGCTGTTACATTTTCCTGAGCGTACAGCAGGAGTCAAACAAGGACCTTAATGAGAGGGCAGTCATTAGTATCATACATGGTCACTAATGACAGACCAAAATGATGGTAAAACCAACCGCTCACAGTCAACAGCCTCCCAAGTCAACAGATTTGGAAGAGCTGCATAATGTATGGCTGCAGGACACAGTAATTGCTCTCAGGGGCATTCACACATCGCTCCAAAGAAACGTGTTCATCCTGCGGTTGGAAATAAAATGCTTTCTTGGTGACGGGAAGGCGAGTTAAATGTGACTAGTGGCCAGAGACCAGTGCTAGGCAGACCTGACTAGCTCCAATTATAGATTAGCCTCTATGCGGGTTGGAGGACAACCAACCGTATCCAAAAGGAAGGTGAGAAAAATAAGCCTAGAGAGTTCTGGGAAATAGAGTCCATCACCTCCCAGTGGGGAAAGTGAAAGGTGTCTGCTGTGAGAAATGCTTTTGAAAAAAAGAAAACGCAGTGAGTGAGAAGAGTGGTCTTCTGGTATCTGCAGCAGCATGACTGCAGTGGTGGGGTGCCCTTAAGGGCTTGGCTGTGGTAACCGCTGACCCTCACCCCCACTGCCCCACCCCACCCCACCCAAGGGAGCGCGGCTCTCCGGGTCGGCCTCCGTGGCGGAGCCACTGCCGCAAAGAGGGATGGAGGCGGCAGAGACACCATGACAGATGGCCCTGACCTCTGCTGTGTTCTTGTACAAACGCCCAGGGAACCGAGAGGAAAGGTGGGGGGGGTTTTGGCGGGGAGACTCTCACTTCTCTGAGTGCAGTAATCTGTAGTCCTTCTTGCTTTCTTTCCCATGGGGGGGACGACAAGCCCCCACCTTCTATCGGAGGAGAGATACTGACCTGTGAATCCTGAAGATAGGGAACAAATGGTGAGAGGGCATGATGGAACCGGCCTCAGGTCAGCGCTAGTCTCTAGGAGATGGTGACATAACCATCTCCATGCAGGACTTGGAGCAAGCAGCTTTTGCAGAGCATTGGAAATTCTCTTTCAGCAAAAACACCCAGGACACTAATTCAAAGGCTTGGTGTTGGTTGTAGAACAGGCCCAGTACTGTAGCTCAGGTTTAAAATAAGCTACTTTAAAGCAATAAAACAAGAGACAAGAGGGAAAAAATCAGAAGACAGTACAACATAGGAAGGAAATAAACTTCAGTGTAACTCTCAACTCGCAATGTGTGATAAATAAACTGTACATATGTACTGTGTACATATATTTAGTGAATGTATGTTCTCAGAAAAAAAAACATTTATCTGAGGTAATGTTACCACAGTGTAGTCAGCTATTTCTACAATAATTTCCTTAGTCAACCCTTAAAGTTAAAGGTCTGCTTATTTTGAAGGCTTGTCCCTGAGACATGTCGACTTCCAAGACATAAGGACTCTTCAAAGGATGTGTAGGATTTTGGTATTTAAATCCCTAAAAAATGTTTTAGTGAAATACAGAGTCAACAAGAGTGAGACAGCCTAGTCAAGCCTGAAGTGTTGACAGAAAAAAAGCAATTCAAAACCTATTTTATTCCCACCTTAACAAACACTTTAATCTCCAACTCATTTCTGACTTTGTGGCTACATAACTGTTCAGCCGGGTCCCTAATCTCTGCTTCACTGTCTACCAGAGTCAGCTTTTCAGAATCTAAATAATGGGAGTAAAAAAGTACCATCAGTGCCACGTTCTGATCTCTAGATCTGCCCGCCACCCCTACTCGAAGCCCTTTCTTGCTGAGATGCTTTTGCGATGGCTGCCAGATGCATGCTGGGAAATAAGAGGCCGACTGCTTGGCAGTGCGGGGCAGCGGGAGCACACTGAGCAACACATGTCCACATTTGTGAGTCGGCCTGATAACACACTAAAGAGGCCAGGGAGGCCTGCACTGCTGGGTGTTTTTTTTTTTTTTTTTTGGTGTGGCCGATTAGCTTTCAGTTGCCAAGTAGATTTGTTTTTTCCCTTTTGTGTACCAGCGGCTGCATTTCCCAGAAGCTTTTACCACCAGTGAATGACAGAGGGACTATTATAACTATTTTGAACACTCTCTTTTTAACTCTCAATGGCAGGAGCACAACACTGCCTTTGGGAATAACAGCCAAATACGACTGGCTGTTATTCTGTCACTCAGTATCAATTTTGTGTACAGCTAATATTACCATTAGTGTCTGCTTGGTGTCCAGGTTCTTCTATGACATACTGTGTGTAGACCTTAATTTGACAGCATGTGTCTGAATGTACAGAAGTCCAAGAGAAGCTCTAAGACATTCCAACACTAACTGTTCCCACTGCATGGTGATGTTATTATTCACCTGCCTTGCGTGTCTTGTGCTGGGCCTCTTTTTCCAGCCTTGGTTACAGTGCCGTTCCTATACATAGCAAATGCTGATGAGACTGCTTGTGTTTGTTTTATTGATCCTTAAGCAAGCAGAACTCTCTGAGATAAGAACAAGGTGTTGAAGAGTCTGCTGCAGGGATTAAAAGAAAAGAAAACATTTCCCGGGTAGCAGTATGAATAGAACAGTCGAACACTCGACTGTTGTGCAAAGTCATGCAGCGATTACTGGAATATTTGACACATTTTTTTTTTGGTCTCCAAGAAAACTTCTAAAAAAATCTCAGTGGAGAAATGCATACAGTATGTGCTAATTAGAAATTGAGTAATTGGTCTTTTTGTAGTTTGTGGTGTGCAGGGGTTGTGGTGGCTGCTGTTAGTATTCCGCGTTCACTTCGCGGACACTTCCTGTCCCTGGCTCACGAGTGCATCCTGCTTTCGATGGCACTTTGCTGAGACAGCTGCCTCTCAACAAGGGAGGCAAACAGGGACAGATCATTCGATCGTGGCCCAATCCATCATGGGCTCTGCCTCCATTTAGTCTTGTGTCAGGATGAAGTTCCCCAGTCAAATACTCCTTTTAAATCGTTCAGTCTGGGTTGTTCAAGAGCGAGCTACGCAGGGATGGTGAGTGTGTGTGTGTGTGTGTGAGTGTGTGTGTTTCCCTGGGGTTGCTGCAGGGACACTGTCCGACAGAGCTGCTGAGTGTATCCGGTCCGGTAAAGAGTGGAAAGAACTCAGCATTTGTTTTGATTTATCCACAATGGCCAAAATTGAAACAAATTATCTCCCAAATAAACGGGTTGTGATTCTGAACGAATAGCTGCTGTTTAATAGCAAGCCCCAAAAAATCGCGGGTGGATGCTGACATATTGGGGTTATCATTTTCTTTGGGCCTTAAAGTTCGCAATCAATCAAGTAGAGCAGCTTTAGTGCCAGGCTAGATGGCTCTGCTGCATCTGAGGCATTAAGCTGTTGATTGGAATCATATTTAGCGGCGCTGGGTGCAGATGCAGATTTATGCAGCGAATCCCGGGCATGTTTCACATATGGGTTTTGATGTGCTCAGCTGTAATTAAAGCCAACAACACTCCGGCAGAAGATGATGACTTCTTACTCCCGGACCCTAAATCTCTCGCTCTGCAGGCCACTGGGGAATGGCACCTGGAGAGGCGAAGCCTGTCCCTGCTGTGCTCTCTGGGGTGGAAGTGCAATACTGCACGGTTATATCGCACTATATTGAACCGTGGAGTGCAGTTGTGTCAAATACCTGCTGTTGCTATGGCAGTTAATTTCATGAAAAAATAAAACATTTTGATGTTAAGTAAACAATCAACCCTTAATGTGTAAAATGAGTAAATGTAGCACATATTGCAAATTTGGTATGCACAAGCAATAAAACACATATATTTATAGACAGCTTACTATTTACTTCTGGCTTATAGGCAATGCACACACTGCTTCTCAGAGAATATTTCTATTTATCTTACAGCACTAGAATGGTAGCTGTAAGTACTTCCCAGTAAACAAGTGAGTTATATATAAGATACTTTAAATAAACTGAACATTGACTGATTGATTCTCTGAAATGTTTCAGGCTTTTTCATACCTACCATCTGTAATCTTTATCTAAAGGCGAAAGATGTGGGAGCTATCTGCAGTTCATTTTAAATATGGAGAAGCAAGTTTTGTCAAAACTGTAGAGGATGTCGAGTTTCCATTCCGCACGTGCCACAGTGTTTGGTATTTTATCGGGGCACATGTGATGCGGGGATGACACAGACAGATGGCCCCATGAGTTCCAGCTGTTTATTCTCAGGGGGTGATCGATCTTCCCCACCCGCCTCGCCGAGGGCTAATGGAGAAGTGGCTCTGATTTTTATCTTTTCCGATGGAAATGAACGTCTGTGCCACTAAACTTGAACCGCAGCAAACCGCCTGTGAAACGCTGACGCGAATCCATTTTTTACCTGATTTGGTCTCCGTAAACAGGGAGCCCTAAATCAAGTTACTATCCCCTCCGCCCTCCTTCCCCCCCCAAGGCTAACCGCATCAGTGCTGGGCCTTGGCCCTCCGTTATCCATTTGCCCACAGGGAGGCCCAAAGTGGGCCCCAACTTGACAGTCAGAGCTAGTCCTTGGCTTAACCCTGCTTTCCTCCTCCCCGACTTTCAGCGCTCTCTAATCTCTTAAGCATCACCCAGAACACTTCCACCCTTTCATCCCGTATCGTGCGGGTGTGTGGTTCGCCTGGTGCCCTCACCCTGCAGTAGGATGTGGGCATCAGGAGGGGAAGATTTGTAACATGGTGGTGGTGGTGCTGTTGGTGCTGATGGTGTAAGTGAGGAGCAGATGCCATCCCTTGTTGGCCATGTGGACAACGTAAACTTTAATCAGTGGAGACTTGTGTGGAGGCCCTGCAGCCACTTTGCCGGGAGTAAACGCAAGCAGCTGCCAACCACTGGAGATCTATCAGAGTTGACAAGCTGGTTGGAGGGGGTGCAGGGAGGGGGCCACCATGCCACCACGCACCATGAGATTACTGCTATGATGACTGCTCATGTTTGATTTTGTGGAGACAGCTTGTGGACCATTAGACTGGCCATGTCTTACACCACTTAAAGGTGCTATATGTACGAAGTTACGGCAAGTAATCATACGATTGTCCTGAATATGTCACCAGAAATTAAGAAAACATTTTAAATTGAAAAACTGAATTCACTTACTGCAATAGGACCAGAATATTTGCATTTTTATCCTTAATTTACAGCATTCAAATTCAGTTTATGTTTTAATGGTGTTTTGCCTCTTTTCAGTGGGGAGTAATGCTGTTTGACCACAATCCTACAATGCCACAACCCTATACAGTGCCTTTAGGTACTTTTCTTTTCAATATAATTGAGGTAGTGTTCAAGTTCATTCATAGAGAAATGTACTGTAAAAATGTGAAGACTGTTGTAATTGTAGCATTGTCTCTGACAACCAAAGAAGAGCATGTGGGCAATCTCTTCTCTGAATTGTCACTCACATCATTGTTGTAGCAAATATGCTTCACAAGTTCACTTCATTTGTATGAACTCATCCTCCCAAGGTTTCCCAGTGAATGCTCAATAGCCGGGCTCTTTTGATTGTGTGTGCTTGAATGTTTGCATTTGCAAGTGTGTGTGTGTGTTTGTGTGTGTGTGTGTGTGTGTATTTGCGTGGTGCGAGTGCGTTGATCTATGACGCACTTGGCTGTTTTGTGTGTTGCCTCTCAATGGGGAAATGAGTGGCGAAATGATAGGTTTTCGTGGAAAAACACAGAAATCACGGCTGTCCGCCGCCGCGCCTTGCTTAAACAGGCCTCTAGCTCTTTACATAAGCAACACAAAGCCTTTGTTATGTATTTGTCATGCTCTCACAAGGTCACTAATCACCACCTCAGCCACTGTCATTTTCTCGGCGTGGGTCCAGTAAGAGCCGGGAAAAAGGGACACAGAACCAGAACTTTAATGTCATTAGTCCAGTCCAGCAGCCAATAGAGTCAAACACATTTCTCATGGCCTGTGGTGGCACCCATGTGCCATGTTGCTGTGCTCTGCAATGCTGTGTTTGAGTTTACAACCTTAGAGCAGCAATGAAATGATTGACCCTGTGTTTAATGTAAACCTTTAACTATCTGTCAGCCATAGGCAAAGCTAGTGGGTAGCACCATATTGGATATCCCCACTTGGGTAGTTTGTGCATTGATGCGAAGAACAAGAACTGAGCACTAGGAATAGATGTGGAATGGAAGGCATCAGGCATCCCTCAGTGGAAATGGGTGACACAGTGGCCTTTTAAGTGTCTCTCTCTCTCTTTCTCTCTCTCTCTTTTTCTCTCTTTTTCTCTCTCTTTCACTCTCTCTCTGTCTGTCTCTCTCTCTCTTTCCCTGACTCGCTCTCTCTCTCTCTCTTTCTCTTTCTCTCTACCTCTCTCTTTCTCTCTACCTCTCTTTCTCTTTCTCTCTCACTGTCTCTCTATGTGCGTGTGGGTGTGTGTATGTATGCGCACGTTTGCATGTGTTTGCGTGAAAACGTGGGTGTGTGGGTGGGTGGATTCGGGTCAGCTGGGATGTCCACGGCTGGCTGCACACCGCTACCCCTCTGTCCACAGGGCGCGCACATTGTTGGCCTGTTGAACATCTGTAAAGTCGATGGGATTCAGCGGGCGAGGCGAGGCGAGCGAGAGCTGAGCCAGCTCTGAATCGAGCCCCCTTCCCTTCTTCTCCACAGAATGCTGCAGTGCCGCTCGCGTGGTTATGTGGCGAGCGCGATTCCCTTTTAAGTTGTGTGTTACATAACAGCATCTCAACCAGTACTCTCCCTGTTTCTCTACTGCACGCCATCGCTGCACACACACTCAACACTGCTCTGCCTCTCCTTTTCTTAACTCCACCGCTTGACATTAGTGTTGCGTTTATCCCACTACACGAGGATAAGCACCTGATATCTCACATTTATTCAGCATCTGTATTCAGAAGAAGCACAGTTGTACTACGGATGATTGTTGTGTCTTTATCTTGGCACTCCTGTGAGACAGACATTAGCGTGAGTTTGGGGGTGAGAAACTCAAGGCAAGACAGAAGGAGCGATGATCAAAGCTTCTTTTTTATTAAACAATACAGAATGTAACTAGGGCGCATTAAGTCTGGAAACTTCAGCACGGGCATTAGAATGATGCATTTGCATATGCCAAGGGAGAGGTGCATACACACACACACACACACACACGTACACACACACACACACACTCGCTCAGAAACACCTCTGCCTCCACCACATTGTCATGGCAACCAAATGTGTGATTCTCATCTCTAGGCGAATGCAGATTCCGCCTTTACACTGTCTTTATCTCCACGCGCGTGTACGGCTGCCTGGTTAAATTTCCGGAAACCTTGTCGTGCCATTACGGACCAGATTCTACACCCCCCCACCTACCGCCCATCCCCTTTACCTCCAGTAAGCCTCCGCCTGGATTACCCCCCCCCCCCCCCCCACCCACCCACACACACACACACACACACACACACACACACCCCTCAACTGGCAGCCAATAAAGTGTTCTGGTAATCTGTGCTCTATGCCCTAAAATGAGCTGTATTGCTGATGGTTGCTAGGTTACTAAGGACAGAACCTGTCTCCCTGGATTCCCTCAGCCGTGTTTAACATAGTCCGTTATTAGCTCTCAGATTGCTGCGCTACACTTTCCTGTCACCATGCGAAAGGATGAAAAGTTAAATCTGTGCTGAAAAGAAAAAGATGTCACTAGAAATTCACTCTTGATTTAAATGGTCAGAATGCACCACCATGGTTCATTAACTTTCCTTTGAACCAAAATAGCAGAATATTTCTGAAGCTTGATGCTTTATTAATTTGGCTAATATCAGATTTAACTAGCAGAATTACTTATGAGTGTAACTCGTGTGACTTATGAGTGTAACTCGTGTGTAATAACTAGCATATAACAGATAATACACTACACTTTTGGATGACAGAAACACATTTAGAGCAGACTGTGAGCACATTCTCTTATATATCTCCATAAACTAATTCGTATGCAGTAAAGAGTTAATCATGGCTCACTGCAAGATGTAAATTGCAGCATGGAGACAGTGCAGTGTGCCCACATAAGCGGCAAGGCTCCATCAGAATGAATAAAGCTCCTCTGGACAACAGCAATCTTCGCCTCACATCTGGTGCCTCCTCTGTTCTCTGGCATGGCTCTCTGTGGCGGCAGGTGTGCGGACGGCAAGCCGGAGGTGCCCATTACTCATCAGTAAGTGGATGTGAGTGATCAGAGAGGACGCGGTGCGCTGGGCCCGAGACAATGGAGGGCCAGATGGAGATCTTCGTGTCTAATGATTTGGTCCAAATGGTCTGAAACGTGTATTTAGATCAAACATGCCTTCGGAGACTCTGAAAGCTGACAGTATGCAGATCGGTTTGAAGTCTCAATCTTTCTTTCTCACTCTGTCTTGTTTTCTCACTGTCTGTGCACACTGATTTATTTTCTGAGCTAGGTGATGAATTGGTCTACATATCCAGACAAATACACACACAAACTCACACAGTCACACACACACACTAACATTACACACACACAAACATTCATTACATGCCTGCTTCTCTGTGCTTTTGTCTGCATGTCCCTCTCTGCCATACTACATCTCTCTCTCTCTCTCTCTCTATCTCTCTCTCACTCTCTCTCTCTCTTTCTCTCTCTATCTCTCTGTCTCACACCTCTCTCTCTCTGTCTCATTTTTTTCTCTGTTGAGCTCTATTACTCTCTCTATCCAAACCTCCTGTCTCTCCCCCTCTCTTTCTGTTTCTCCCTCTATCTTTGTCTCTTCTGTCTTCTTCTGTTTATCATAAGCTATGCCACTGTCATGTCATTCGCTCTCTCTCTCTCTTGAAAAAAGCAAACAAACAAACACGCACACTAGAGCACACACACACACACACACATACACACACACACACACACACCGACACACTGCGGGAGAGAGAGACACTACATCTACAGTGACTGGAGTCTGAATCATGAGGAGCTCCAGTGTGTCTGGCCCAGGTGACTTATGGGTCTCTCTCCCGCACTCTCCCTCTCTCAGGCAGGGCTGCGGGCGAGGTCACTAATGAGCACACTCCACTTCACACATGACTCCGTGACCGGAGCATGGACATAATCAGGAGGAACATCTTAAATAAATGGCTTCGGAACGGAAGCAATGGACAATCAAATGGATCCAGCTGAATCAGTGTGCCACGGACACTCGCAATGTGTCTCAGACCATATTAAAGCCCATGTAGTCCACTCTGTGTGGGTCACCTGCATTTCCTATTTGAATATTGAAAAAAAAATGCAAATGGTGCTGCATGTGCCAGCTTGCTAGCTTATCTGCTTTGCATCAATATCAGAATTTGTTTATAAAGTTTGACGGTGCCCAGCAGGTAGTGCTATGTACATGCCGTGATTCCCCATGTGCCTGAGCGGCATGTATTGTTTTTTTGTTTTTTTTTGTCGTCATAACTTGGCCTGCAAGCTAACCCTTTAAATGTTGCAGAATGACTTGTTGGAGAGGAGAGTGGTGGATCGGGCGACGGAAGTATGTGTCATGGCTGGATCGCTGCATCTTAGCGGTAATCTTTGAGGTTTTAGGCCCTAATGCAGTCACAGACACTCGGGCTTAGCGCCTCCGTAGCCCCCTCTCCACTTTGCGGCCCACCGCCTGGACGGGTGCCCCCCCCTGACTTAGCTGCTGCTCTTGTCCCCTTGTGTGTGGTGCCAGACCACGCACAGCTACTGCCTCCTGCCACCGTTGTCACCATGCCAATGGAATGTGCAGACTCCCCAGGAAAACCAGTGCGACCTGTGCCCCTGCTCTGGTTTGAGTGCTCATCACATTTCATGTAATGCTCCACAAAACTTAGTCATAATGTCACAGGTCAAAAGTGGAAAAGAGAGAGAGAGAGAGAGAGAGAGAGAGCAAGACAACAAGATCAAAACAAAGAGAGAGAGAGAACAAGAGAGCAAGAGAAAAGAAAGAGAGCTAAAGGAAGTAGAAAGGGTCAGGGAGTGATAGTGGGGAGAGAAGGCGAAGAAAAAAGGAAGGAGCAAACTGTCCCCCTCTTGGTTTCAGGCCAGTGCCAGAGACTGTCAATATGGCCGTCCACAGGGCAAACGCTCCTTGATAGATGTACCAATAAGACATAAGGGTGTTCGTCCGTGAAGGAGGCCATCAATAATGAAGCTCCGTTTTTCCACCTCTGCCTCTGCTGTGAGGTGGGCCAGCCATACGGCCTGAGCCTCCCACTGCCATCAGCATCTCACACACGTACACACACACACACACACACACACACACACACACACACACACACACACACAACCACATACACATACACACATACACATACATACACACACACAGACAGACACACATACATACACTCACACATACACATACACTAACACACATATACACACACACATACAGAAACGCACATGCGCAAACACACACACATATACACATACACACGCACACATACACACAGACACACACACACACCTCACTCACTCTCTGTCATTCTTTTCTTCTCTCACTTTCTCCTTCCTTGCCCCTTCTCTCAGTCACTCTCTCCTCACTTTCTGTACCCTCTGTCCCCCATACAAACACATATGCACACATGCACACATACACACACACAAATACACGCATGCACACACACAGACATACACACACATGAATGCACACACACACGCACACACACAGGCATCACACTTTGCCATGAGGTGATCGACTTGTGCGGCACAGGGAGACGTAAATCTGTGCCGCTGCCCAGTCCCCCTGCCCCAGGGGGCTGATGGGAAAAAGATGCGAGAGTTTATGGTGCCCCCTAGCCTGCCTCTACAGCAGGTGAGCTTTTTAATAATCACACCCCTCTGTCTGCACCACTCTCTCTCTCTCTATTCACTGGGGTTTGGCCTGAAGTGTTTCACTCTTATCATTTTTTGGAGCACAAAAAAATAAATAAAAAGATATTTTCAGCTTGGCCACTAAAGCATTCATGGAAAAAGGCATAAAGAGATAACACAAAATAAAACAAGGAAGAGCATTGACAAGAAGGGAGAGCTTTGCACAGTAAAATAGTGTAGACTTGCAGTTTCACTTTGTGATGTAAAAAAAAAAACTGTTTTTTTTTACCCGCATCTTCTCTCTCATAATATTAACTTCATATTCAGTGTTATGGCATCAGCCACAAAGTGATGTCATATACTGTCGAGGACTCCCTCATCTCCAACTTGTGATGTCATTCACCCCCCCCCCCCCCCGTGCCTGACTCACCTATGATGTCATCCCCTCTTACCCTCCCTTGACCCACTCCCAACACCATAGCTCACCTCAGTGTGTTATTGAGCCGCTCTTTGGTTGTGTGCAGTCAACACAACACAGGAAGTGGACACATTTCCAGCATTATACACGATTTTGAATAATCAGGCTTGATACTGACTGAGAAATGAGTCTTTGATAATTTGACATACTTGATGACTTTGGTTGCCTTTTGTCTGCAACATTCTATGACACCACAATGAAAAACCTAGCTTGTCTTAATTTTGTGTGTAATCCATTGTCCATCTGTGTCCATCCATTGTTGACATCAGGACTCCTGTCACCAGTAGTAAATGGAACCCATACAATATAACAACACATCGTCTTGTAATGTTGTCAGTCTCCCAAACCAAGACGCGGGGAAAAAAAATGTGGGACTCCCAGATAGTGTAGCATGACATGGTTAATCGTAAATCACAGTAATAAAAGACCAAGAAAAATGAAGTAGTCTTAACGCTGCTGTAAGAGAGTGGTCCTTTTCGAAGCTGCATCATGCCATCCTCCCTGACGTGATGGAGGGTCACACTCTCAATGCCCGGCTCCATCCCCCTCTGACGTCAGAAACGCTGCCATCCCCTTCAAGGCCAAAGCGGCTCGCTAACAGAAGGCTGTCTTTCTCTCTGGCTCTTCATGAGCACAGTGTTGAAAATGTCAGACTGCAGTGATTTATTTTTAGAGGCCACAGCCTCTGTCAGCAGCACCAGTGTTTTTACCAGTGCTATCCTGAACGTGACTTACATTGCATAGGCATCTTTAATGTCACTAGTCATGTGGCTTAGTTTGGTCTATGATGACAGCACCCATATGTTCTCCCCCTAAAGAGATGTTTGCTCAAAAGGGCCTGAAGGTCAAAGATTTTTTTTTTGAGTCAAAATAGCATAATGGGCACAAGTATGCTGCAATATTCTGTAGTTAGTCTTCTTTTAATGCAGTGTTAGTTTTTTAGTTTTTAGTTTTTTCTTAATTGCTTAAGTTGTGTTGTGCATCTTGGATATACATATACTTTTTCTTGCACCATTTTCATAGCTGCCAGGAATGGTTATACAGTATCTCCTAGCAGTGAAGTGGTATATCTCATCATAAATGAGGTTAGTACAGTCGAACACAGAAGAAAATGTGTAGGCTTGACATGATAGCTGTGTCCACACTATGTTGGTGTTTTACTTTTTAAAAATAAGCACTGTGACAGCTCTACCTGTATAGGTGGTCCAAAATATTTTAAAAATAAATATGGCTGCAGAGTGCAGACTGCAAATCTTGCAGTCTGCAAACACATTTATTTCTGGCTGTGGTGCGTATTTATTTATGGTTGCGAATCTTCAGCTGGATTGAATATTAGTAGGGGTCACTTTCTGTGACCTAAATGCGAAGGTGTGTGTATATGAACAAAGAGCTAAACACAAGGGACAAAAAAAAATGTTTCTACAAGTACCTATGTAGTGTATGTGGACAAGACCTAAACGCACCGTGTTGAGGATCTGCGTTACTCAGCTCAGCACAGCACCGTTACACAAATGTGGACTGGTGTGGCTTGTTGCTCAGTGTTAGATCAATCACTGCCGTCAGGTGTTATGCATTGCTCCGGTTCCCAGAAGCTGAGGTGGACACCCGCGCTCCTCAGGGGAGCCTTCCAGTGGGGTAGTTTCCTGTTGACGCAGTGTAATTAGCTGCTGGCGCGCTCGCGGCGGTGCCCATATAAGGCTTGGTGATCTCTCACCCCCGCTGGGCTCGGTGAAACGCCACCTCAGCTACGGGGGGGGGGGGAGGTCAGGGACGATGGCAGTTAGGTAAAACTCAAATCAATGGCCATCCGCAGGAGCAAATCAGGCCATTAGACATGTATGCGTGTGTGGGGGTATGTATGTGTGTGCATGTGTGTGTCTGTGAGTGTGTTGGTATATGTGTGTGTGTGTGTGTGTGTGTGTGTCTGTGTTTGTATGTGTGAGTGTGTGTGTGTGTGTGTGTGTGCGTGCGCGTGTGTGTGTGTGTGTGTGTGTGTGTGTGCGTGTGCGTGTGCGTGTGCGTGTGCGTGTGTGTGTGTGTGTGTAGTAAGTAAATCACAGCTATTGATCGCTACGCGAATTGTCCGCAATGAACATAGGTACCATTATTTCCCAAAGAGCGCTGTGCAAACGAGCCTAATGTTATTAGTTAGTGTAAGACAACACAATCTATTCAGGATTTAATACAAACACTAACTCCTCTTGTATCTCTTAACTGTCGTTCTGCATCCTTTGAATATTGTTCAGTCATAACCAAGACAACATCAATGGAATATTTTAGACGTGTTTGTATTTAAGCGAACAACAATAGATCCATGGTGTCGCACGCGGGTGCAGGTTTTTGTTGGCCCAGACAATCGTTTTAGGTTGTGAACAATGACCATGTATCCTGGCAAAAGAGAAGAAACACAAGAACAGAGCAGCAAGTTTTTCCAACAGTTCCACTGCTGAGATAATTTAATCAGGATTCATATCAGCTTCTCTCCGTCTCTTCGCCCGAGCTCAGAAAAAGCAAGGTGCTTGTGAAAAGACAAGAACAGAAACTCAATTAGCACTTCTTATTCTCGCTTTCTTTCCCTAGCTTTGAGCGACCATGCTGCAAAAGATTTCAGAGAGATATGGTGTGTGGCTGTGAATGTGTGTGTGTGTGAGAGTGTGTTTTTGTGTGTCTACGTGCAAATGCAGAGAATATGGTGAGGTTACCATGAACATCACTACGTTATCAGCAAAACTGTCAAGATGCCAGTGCTTAATGTATTTCATTGCTGTTTTCTAATAGCGCAGTATCACATATCTGTTTTTGTATGAGAAGCCTCAATAATTTATTAGTATACAGAGATGCATAACGTGTGTGTACAAGTACAGCTCCCACACCCAGGTGAATGTGGCTTGTGTGTGTGTGTGTGTGTGTGTGTGTGTGTGTGTGTGTGTGTGTATAATTCATATCTGTAATGTCCGCACTCTCAGTACAGGAAGCTCTAAGTGATGGTGGTGGTGATGGTGCAATCCTGCATGGTAGGTTACCTAGCAACCAAAGACAGTAGGCAACACACAGACACAGACACACTTACACACACACACAGATATGTTTGTCATCGAGGCAAAGAGGAGAAACTTACTGGGCTGCGATTGTGTGCGTTGTGTGCGCAGTTCAAGCCTCGACGGCTACCGTTGGTCAATTGGTCAAACATAATCAGAGCCCATTGAAGTCAATGCCTCTAAATACTGCAGGGCATTGCCTCTTTAGCCGACTGTGTGATTGGCTGCCGTGCCGCCTCGGCTGTTTTGAAGAGGGCAGCAACATTCTGCCCAGGAGCCCCGCTGAAGAGGGATTACAAGAAGTGCTGTGTGTGTGTGTGTGTGTGTGTGTGTGTGTGTGTATGAGCGGAGGTACCGTTGTGTGTGTGCATGTGTATGTGTTTGAGTGTATATGTGCTGTGTGTGTGGGTACTGTTGTGTGGTTGTGTGTGGGCACGTGTGTGTGTGTGTGTGTGCGTGCATGCGTGCGTGTGCGTGCTGACTGATTTCCCCATGTAAGGAAAAAAAGTGTCCACTAAGATCAGAAAAAAAGAAAAAAAGGATAGCTAGGGAGACAAAACGTTTGAAAACATAGATTCACTGCCAGGTTAAGGTTAGGGGTGAGTTTGGTTTGATCCCAGTTCAGTGTTCATGTGCTTGTGAGTTAGTGTATAGGTATGTGCATATACATGCCTGTGTGTACACATACAAGCTCTTCTACTTCAGCGTGTGTGTGTACATATGTGTGTGCCATCATTGTATGCTTGTTTGATCGAAAGTGAACATATAGGTCGTTTGATATTGATTAAGTGCTTGAAAAAGTGAGTTTAAGGACTGTCCTTCTGCCTTAAGTACAGGCCTGAGAATAGAACAGCACTAATGAAACAAATTGCCTTGACTGTCTGGATGTATACAACAGAGACAAGAGCAATGTAATTAGCCCAGTAAATTTTTATTGCATTAATTCAAGTCTCTGCCATTAAGCTCTCTATGTGGGGTTAGGGCCGTGAACGTAAACTTGCTCGAGGGCCACGCAAAAATCAGTAACCAGCTAACTGATTTATAATAATGGGAGTTTATTATTCTGTGTTGGCTTCATTAACACGGATGACGACCACGGAGCTGGGCAGACAAAAAAAAAAACATTATCACTACGAAACGCACATACGCTCGTTATGGTGGTCGAGGATGTTTACATCTCTGCCCTACATTAATCTCACCGTCAGTGAGCAGTATGGTACACAGGCAACAGGCAAGTCCCATGAATGTGTGGGTTTTCACGACTCTCTCGTTCTCTCTCTGTCACATTCTTTCTCTCTATTATTTGCGTCTATGTGTGGTGTGTGTGATATGTGTGTGTGTTTTGGGTGTGCACAAATGAGACACACTAGACACACTGGTTGTGGCTCTTGCTGGAAGAGGGATCATAAAATTGGTTAAATGATGATTGCCTTGTCTCCTACCTGCTAAGACAACTGATGAAACCCACCCCTGACAGAACCCCCCACAGATGTTGCGAAGCTTATACCTAATTTGTTGTTGTTTTGTCTCGTTAGGTGTGATTCAAACTTAGCAGTGACACCGGCCTCGCAATAAGGCTAATGCAGGGTGCTGTCTTTTCCTCCAACATGTCTGCCACACAAAGCTTCAAGCGCGAGGGTTGCGAGGTTGTTGTTAGCCCAATCAAGCAGCTAATTGATTTAGTTAGCTATTAGGAGCGGCCGACAGACATTCCAGGCAACGGAGATCTCGGAGGAACCTCGGGAGGGACAGACCCGCAAACAGGACGAGACACGACCGTTTGTGAGTGCTCATCACCGTGCATAATTATCTGTGGCTGCGCACCAATTATAAAGGCTGCTGACAGAACGAGACAGAAAACAGAGCCTATTAATCGTATCTGTTTGTGTGTATGTGGGAATCCTCGTCGTTGTTGATGATGATGCTGCTTCACTGAGCTGTGCCATTGAGTTTTGGGAAGAACCATCTCTGGGTGTGGTGAAAATAGTTTGTGTATCTCTGGAGTTCTCTCTCTCATTGCCATTTGATGTACCGTATGTACAAAAGATGTTGCTTTCTTCAAACAGCATTCTGAAATGTGTTTTTGTTTTTTTTTTATTCTTGCCTCGCATGCGATGTACTAGACACGCTTTATCATTGTAAAGGTTTTTGATAATGACTAGGTTTATGTGACCTCTTGTAGTAGTTTATGAAGTGTTATTTTTTTTCTCTCTCTCTTCTTCATGACCACTTTATTGACAAAGTGCTTGCAGCTGAAAGCCACCCTTGACCATGGCAGAAGAGGCCCAACGGTAATCTCTTGTCTCTGTTTGTTTTGGTTCTTGTTTGTAGAATCACAGTGTACACTGTGTGGTGAGCCCGAAGGTGAGTGTTGCCTGGCCCCTTTCCACTTTTACCTCATCATCAACGCTTCTGCTGATACTCATAGCTCACAGGGAAGGGGGGAGGTGGGGGTGGGCTGGATGGTAGTCTGTCTTTAGTCGAATGAGCATTGCCGAATTCAAAACTGCTTTCCCATCAGCCTTTGCTTCTCCCAGTTCATCGCTTAACATCTTGCCGCCTCTCATGGTGAGAAACTGTCGCCACCGGCAACTAATATGGCCGTCATCCCTCACTGAACCGGTCGTTTGTGGGAGGGTTGCATGTGTCATGATTTTTGTTGGCTGTTGCCATACCTGTGCTCATTCGGTCTCTTTTTTTTCTCTCTTTCCCCCTTTTTCTACTTATGTCTTTGCTATCTGTAGCTTTTTTCTTTCTGAGTTTCTCTCTCTTTTTTTCACAATTTAATTCGATGACTTTTTTCCACCACTTCTTCATTTGCCTGACTCATACTCCAGTGCTTAAATGCTTTTAGATGCCTAATAACTTTTTTTATCTTCAGCTTTCTTACTTTCGTTCTCTATTTCTGTCTGTCTGTCCATATGTCTGTTTTTATTTTCTCTCACACAAGTGTTCTTACTCTCCTGGTGAAAGTATTTTGTGCTTTCTCAGATGAGCTCCTCCTTCGTTGCTGTCTGTGGATGCTGTTTCTCTCTTTCTCTCTCTCTCTCTCTGTCTCTCTCTCCTCGTCTCTCCCCCTCACTCTCTCCCTCCCTTCTTCTCCACTCCCCCCTCCGTCTACCTCTCTTCCTGTGCCTTGCGTTCCCTCTGTCTTGGTTACTCAGTGACATGCTCTCCCTGTGACACACATCACATACAGGCGCCCGGTGCAGCAGTCACAACTCTGCAAAACAGGCCCAGAATATCCCACTCGCTGCCTTCCAGAGAGCGACAGAAACAGCAGCACACAGCACAAGAGATGGTCGGGGGTGGGGGGGTGCGGTGGATAAGGGAAAAGGAGCAGGGCGAGGGTTGGGGTAAAAATCATTACAGTGAAGAATGAAAATGGCAAATATAAATACAAAAATAGCTTTGGCAAGGCCCTCACTCATAACCTTGCCAGAATGTTGCTATATACATCCCCAAGTCATCTGAGTGATTCCTCATGTTCAAAATCAATAGAGCTCTTGGTTGGCTTCTGATTGGATTAAGACCTAATGGGATTGACTGGACGAGCTGTGTCTGTGACCCTGCAGCTGAGGCAGGGAGAGGAGAACAGAGGAGGGAAGTGGAGAAGAGAAGAGAAGATAGGAGAGGAGCAGAGAGGGGAGGATAGGAGAAAATAGGAGAAGAGAAGAAAGGAGGGGAGAGGACATGAATGGTTGGGGGAGAGGAGAGAACAATGAAAAAGACTAGTGCAGGAAAAAAGGAAGAAAGGCAAAATGGAATAATTGGGAGAACAGGAGAGAATAATGGTGGATAAGTAGTGAATGGTGGCTAATGTTTAGACAGGGGAGGAGAAGGAAGGGTGAGAGATGTGAGGAGAGGTGAAGTGAGGGGAAATGGAGGAAAAAGGAAAGGAAGTAAGGAGTGGGAACCGCAGGGAAGGATCACCAGTTACATAGTCTGTCTGTCTGTCTGTCTGTCTGTCTGTCTGTCTGTCTGTCTATCTATATCTATCTATCTATCTATCTATCTATCTATCTATCTATCTATCTATCTATCTATTGTACACACACACACACATGCATGCCCCCTCTCTCTCCTACGCACACAGGCACACACACACACACACACACACACACACACACACACACACACACACACACACACACACACACACACACACACACACAAATTTATACAACCAAGGGGTTTCTAGACCTGAAATGAACTATGTACTAGTACAAGCAAATAATATGAAAGCGCTTCAAAGATCCGGTATCTCCTGTATAGCTGAAAGGGCTATGTTTTTTTGGAGAGATAGATAGATAGTGTTTATGCATTTCTGTCTGTGTGTTTGGGTGTTGTGTTTATGTGCTGGTGGGTGGATAAGAGTGGAAAAGAAACAGCACAGTAGAGAAAGAGGAACAGAGGTAGAGATAAAGAGAGAGAGAGAGAGAGAGAGAGGGAGTGTGAAAGAGAGACAGACAATGAGAGCTGGAGTTTGCCTTCTTAGAGGTAATACTTTGCAGTTCCTGAAAGATTTCATCTGGGTTAAAAACACGTGAGAGGCATGAGAGAGTGTGGGAGGCATCAGGGATGGGATGTCAGGGAAAGAGCAGGAGTTAGAATCTTAGCATTGCAGAAAGTGTGTTTATGAAGGCTTACTTGAGCATGTAATGTGTGTGTGTGTGTGTGTGTGAGAGAGAGAGAGAGAGAGAGAGGTAGAGAGAGAGAGACAGAGAGAGAGAGAGACAGAGAGAGAGAGAGAGAGTGTGTGTGTGTGTGTGTGTGTGTGTGAATGCTAGGGCATATTTGAAAGTGAGTGGGCAAGACATAAAAAAAAGTCAAAAGCAAGAAAATCAGTATGTCAGTGAAAGCTAGTCGGCAGGGCTTATTGCCTCCAGGTAATCCCATGTGCAGGCTTGGACATTACAAAGAGAGGGGGGAAAAAAGAAAGCAGACACTTCTTATCTCTCTACCATTTCATGAGCCAGAAGCTACGGGCCAAGGTTAGCTCTGGCACCCAGGCTCATACTCACCCCCGCCACTTAAAATGTGTAATATCATCCAAGACAAGCCGGAAAGTTCCAGAAGGTCCCTATGGGACTGCACTGATGAAGCAGGAAGGGGCAGCCAAACAGCTCCTGGAAGAACACACAGCAGCACACACACGGCAAGCGGCGACGTGAATGTGTGCAGGTCACACAGCTCCTCAGGGGTGTTCTAGCATGTTCTTTTTGTTTGTCCCAGAGCTGTTGTGTCTCTCCCGTAACCCCCCTTTTCCTCCCAGCTGTGGTTTTCTCTCTGTGTTTTAGTGCCGGGATTTTGACTCTCCTTCTGGATTCAGTGAAAAAATGACATTGCGGACTCTGTGGTGGATACTCAAACGCTGGAATAACATGACATTGGTCCTCTTAAGGCCATTAAGTTGTAGAAGGTATTACCTTACTTGAAAAAATAAAACCATATATTGTATATTTATTAGCTTTTGCCTTTATTTAGATAGGACAGTGACAGGAGACAATAAGCAAGTCAGAGGGATAGATAAAATGGGATCAGGAACTGACCCCAGGGTGGACTCAAACCTGTGTTGCGGTGGGTGGGTCCAATTTATGGTTCAGTCACTGTAGCCAGCTGCACCACAGCAACCCTGAAATTCAGAATAAAATAGGAACATAATGTGTAATATTAGGAAGTCATTGCATTTTCTACTCTCACTCTCCCTAGGTGCTAAATAAAAGGCAAAAGCTGTTATTTGGAAATCCAACCCTCTGAAAGAGTCGTACATTAAAAACCATTATGCTAGCTTTGCAGAATAGAATTACACAGCAGACAGACAAGATTGGAATAGAAAAGTGTTTTTTTTTTCTCATGTCAGTCTTCTCAATGGATTTATTAGCACAGTAAAAATCTCAGTAATAAATAGAGCCCAAGTCACACAGAGAGTGTGCGATCATTAAACAAGTCTAATGAGATTTTAGAGCGATGTTTATGGATCGGTCACCACAGTGAGTGAAAAGTGGAGAGCACAAGATTGGTATTTCTGGGATGCACACATTACAAACAGATTATGCAGATGAAGTCCTGCAGATGAGAAAGAGAGGGGCAGAAGGAGAGAGAGAAAAAACAAGCGAGAGAGAGAGAGAGAGACAGAGAAAGAGAGAGACAGAGAGAGAGAAGCTTTTACACAGATACAGAATCACATTAGCGACATTTATTCATTGCAGCCATGCCTTTGCTCTGTGTATCACATCCTGTCAGAGTTAGTCGACCACTTCCAGAAGCCATGCAGGCGAGATGCATCATGCCGTAATTTGGTAATTACTCCAGCAGTTAATGAAAGTCAGGATGCGAAAATCCTGTTGTGTGTGCTTTTATAGTTTTTCCCGCGCAACTGTGCTGGTTGATGATTGGGTTTAACACTTCTCCATCCACCGCTGCTATTGAAAAACAATCAGTGGTGCCACGAGACGTTATTCAAAGCCTTTGCGCAGATTGTATTAGACTTTGCGGGGTTGTGCAAGATGCCGTTGTGTGCGTGGGTCTGTTCTCAGCGCCACGCCGAGAGGATTGAAATGGTAATGTGCGTTATCACGCAGCTTCGAGAGCGAGGGCTGCTGAACATTACCATGAATTCCCCAGGCCTCTTCTAACCCCGCCATCTCCTTCTCTCTCCGCTCTCTGACTCTCTCGCTCTCTCTCGTTGTTTACCTGCGTGGTCTCCA